>CM071936.1:85470988-86054797 GCA_016081115.2 Rehmannia glutinosa | reverse complement strand
ATTACGTATTGCTACAAAAGTCATACTTTTGATAATATTTGCAATGGTAATATTTCGCGTACCTTTGCTATAGCTCAAATTTTGAAAATTGAAAAAATTCTCATAGATTCCCATTATTCTCATACCTGGCTCCTGCCGGCAACCACTCCTCTCTTCTAGTCAACTTATAAAACTAACTGTAATATCTTCTATGTTGTCAATTTATATAATCTTTGGAAGCAGTAATTTGACAAAGAAATAGCACTATGCTGTCAAGGGGAACCTTTATATATGTTCTAAGGTTTTATAAGGTTGTCAGCAGATAGAGAACTTTTTTGGCAGTTTGAGCAGTTGGAAATAACAATAAAATACAGTTCGCATGATGCTAGAAAAGAAACGGTTGTTAGTCATGTGTTTGAGTTAAATAAATGAGTCTGTGACTTTGTGCACTCACAATGTTGCCAAGAATTGGTATATTATGTTTTTTCTAGCAACAAAATTAAATGTACTTCACATCAAAGGTGGCATGTATCTAGTAATTTAATGTCATAAAGTCAAGACCATATAAGATTTATTCATGAATCTGTATTTTGTGAAGAAATATTAGATATTTTAGAAGATCCCTACAAATAGAGAAAGTAATTGTTGATATTTATTGTCGTAACATCATGGTCATTAGAGTAAAATGTCCCGATGCATGGTATTTACATCGAGTCAGTTCACGACGGATGAAGAGGAAGATGATGAGTAGTCTAACTGACGAAGCAAAATTCTAGTGAAGATGGCTAAGGAAGACAAATAATGAATTGAGGAGGCCTTGACAGTCTTTTGATTGAAAGGAAGATTGTTAGATATGTGAACAATGTCCACTTTTAGTTACATTAATAACTAAAGTATGAAGTGGGGATGAACAGTTTATAACTCACTGCAAGAAAAAAATCAGTTTATTCATAGATTTTCTCGTAGGTAAATATTAAGATAATCAGAAGTATAGATAAAATCGTTGTAGGCAAAATTACTTTTAAGTAATTATTTACCTACAAAATCTAAAATCGTTGATAAATTACCTACAATATTTCCCCGTTTCTGTGAATTTAAAATTATCTGATCCATTTGCATTGGGGAAAAATATATTTTTATTTTGTAGGTAAACCCGTAAAGTTTAATTAGCCGACAAAAATTATTTAAGCGCTTGCATCATGCCGATACTGAATTTTTCTTGTAGTGAGTCATGTTGAATAGTATTTCCATTATATAAGCTCTTCAGCTTAAACTCAAAGTTAAACCACGATATTAATTCAAATGAACAATAATTGGCTATAATATGGATCTATATAGTCGAACATCTATCACATTAATTCCTATTTTACTGACAAGAAATTAATTAAACACGTAAATAAATTCATTAATAACTTTACCCAAAAATCTTTGTTTGAATATAGAATTCAGATGTAGATGTGAATGGTCAAATAACATATTATTGGGCAAGAAGACCAAGTTCCGTCTCATTTCTCTCTCCTCTCAGGACATCCCATTTTCTTTTTCTCCTAAAAAAAAATTGTCTATAGTAATGTACCATGAAATGATAGGTGAATAGTGGTTTGTAAGAATAATGAATGAATGTGGTAAAGAGAACATTGTCTATACCCTTTTGATAGAAAAACTATTTTATATATCCTATCAAGCGGGTTTTATTCTCCAATTCTCTCTTGCCATAATATGCAGTGTGCAGTCTAGTCTCTTCATAGCATGTTCGAACCAAAAAAATTCCTTTTGTGAAATGAAAGAGAGCATAACATGCTTATCTTATCATATCGCACTTTAATAATCTCAATCAAAAATTTAATTAAGTCGAACCCATATTCTACTTGAAAACTTTCCAAGCTAATCAATTCACTATTCAACTCATTGAATATATCCATGATGACCTCATAAGGCAAAGTGTTCATTAATTAATTAATTATGTCAATATTTTACTTTATGTCAGTCATTATGCATGACCACTACAAGAAAATTCTAATTTACCAATAAAATTTACCAACGAGAAATGATTGTCACTAAATTTTACAATTACCTCAGAATCACATAGAATAAAAAAATATCATTTTTTCCTCAAATTATACCGACAAATTACCGAGTTTTTCAATTACCGACGTTTTTGCAGTATTTACCAATAATTTTAGATTGATGAGAAGTAAATATTTTACCTACAATGATTTTACCTACACTTTTACATTTTTCTTAATACTTATCTACATATTTTTCGTAAGGAACCGATTTTTCTTGTAGTGAGTGTTGAGCTAAGATACGATGAATGAGGTGGGCCGTATAGAAAACTCAAGAAAAATTATATAATTTAATTCAAAATATTTTTCAAACAAAAATTCTTACTAATTTTTTTTTGAAAAAAAAAAAAAAAAAGAGATGGGGAGGTTGATCCCCTAACTCCGCCATTAATTATACATACATCATGAGTATAGATAGCCTTCATTAGCATGCTTTCAAGTTTCATGTATTATTATCAGGACAAAAAAAAAGAAAAAGAAAACACATTCTACATTCCTTTTTATAAGAACTTGTAGCTTCAAATACAACTTATAAAACTTAATTATTAATTTTCCTAGTCTTATGACATGCACTAGTTAACTTCTATTTGTATTATACATTTATTCGGAATTTATCCGTGCTATATAAATTAAGTAAAATAAGTTTTATAGAGCTTATAGATGACACCTAAGAAGGTACTACCAACTAAAATTGAGGTCTAGTCGAGCACTTTTATTTAAAATATTATTACATATGTGTTCGAGACATAATCACTTGAATAATATCCACTTAAATACTACGACAGAGTAAGAAATTATGTAATTGTTGGAGCAGTTTTGTAGCGTAGTATTTTTATATCCCACATAGATAACTTGTGTGAGTGTGTACTCATATTTTTAAAGAGAAAAGCAAGTGAGTTTATAAATTAGAATACTAGCCTAGTCCAAGTATGCCTTTAATTGGGTATATTATATATCCATTACTTGGCTTCGATAAAGTTAATAAACCAATTTTATTTTTAGAATTAAAAATAAAATATATTTTTATTTTTGAAATTCGACATTAATAGTTGTCTTTTCAGTTTATTCAGTTATATTCTGAAAGTTGTTACTGTAATTTTGAAAAGGAAGCATTGTGTCTTTTTCTAAGCTTTTTATTTTCTATAAAATGCAAGTTATCAGCAAAAACAAAATCACTATCTTCTATCTTTATTTACAGAAGAATATAAAGGGTTTTGTTGTATCTTAAAGTAAATTGCCTCGGTTATTTTAATCCATGCAAAGTAGAAGCAATATTGTCTTTAGAAAAGTTATTCCCTGCCTCAAAGTCATTGACAATTTCGTTTTATCTAACAGTAATTATTAATCAAATCACTTGAATAATATCCAAATAAATACTACGACCGGGTAAGAACTATGTAATTAATTATCAATCAAGAGAGTTTTTTATCCACTTTGGAGAATTAGTGATTGGAAGGAAATTCAGTTTTCAAACACAAATTAAAAGATGAAGTCAAATCATGAAGAACAACTTGAAGAACCAATCAATCTGAACTTTCAATCAGCATAAGTAGTTCCTTTAGATTTAATTTTCTTGACCTATTCTAAATAAAGGGGTTTCAAAAAAGCACGTACAGTGAAGGAGTTGAAAACATTTCAATTCTCCATGCTTCATTCTATGACAGATACATGAATGATATAATGATAAATGCTATGCCCTTCATCATGTAAGTAGGGATCTTTTTATTTTATTTTATTGTTTTATGAAAAATCTCAATACATTATACCAACCTCTTTATAGGAGAAATACATTGCATAGAATCTCCTATGTGGTTCCACTAAGACAATGATATAATATAGTCGTCCAAAGAGACCAATGTCAAAATTAAATAAACTTTGGGCACTTGAATGGTGAAATACCTTTTTAAAAAATAAAAATATAAAAAAGAAAAATCTCCGATCACAAGTCGATAAAAAGAAAGGGAAAAATAACGCAAAATTTTAGGAAAAAACAATAAAATAACTTAATGGCGCAAAAATAATGCAAAATTTTAGGAAAAAACAATAAAATAAATTTAAATAGGCGCAATTTAAATGAAGGGCGTTTATATCTCAAGGATTTTCGAGTGATATTGTCATTTGTATTTTTTTGTGCGTCTTGATTATCATCTTGATGTCTGATGCATTGTGGAATGTCGGCCCAGGATCCTCGAGCCGCACTTTCGAGCCTTCATAGCTTCCGAGAAAGCATACGTGAGTGAATAACAAGTGGAGTAGTTGAGAGTTGTCTTGGTCTTTAAAGCTTCCGATTTGTCTTGTTCTTCTTCATCCAAAGATATCGGACCAACTCTTCCGTGTTGATGCGGTCATGGCTTCCTCCGGTAATCATTAGAGCTAAGGACATAATCATTGCGATTGATTTCTAGATACAACTTCCATGCACTCTCGAGATCCGCTTAACTCTTTTCCATCTAATTTTGGTGCGATCTACCGTGGTCCTCATGAACAATAACCAATCAATCCGTGGTTGATAAAGAACCATAGTCCTATCGAAAGGATTGACATTGAACCTTTGAGGCCCTCATGCACTTTACATGAGGCTCGTTCTCTCGTAAAATGCAATCGACGTATCACCCAACACGTTAAAATAATTTTGATGTTTGAATACCGGCCGATGGTCCACCCTCCAGGGGCGACTCTCCGCAGAATCGGGCTTTCCGGGCGAACTTGAACCCCAGTTTCAAACTACTTCTTACTTACCCTTGTTAGTCAAAATCTTACTACGATTTCCGCTCTAATGATAGATCGTCACCCATAATCGGGCTCTTATCAGTTTAACAATGTCGGCTCTTTTATCGCACTACGGCGCATTTATCATAATATGATGCCCAATAATCCGATAATTAACGCAAAATCCGCAAATCTCACCATCAAAACAAATGAGCAATGTCCCATCCTTTCAAACCATAATAAATTCCTGAAGGAATTTATTCGTCAAGTTCAACTAACACTCGAACAAAAATAATATCAGCTCCTAGGACAATGAGCGACCATCAATTTGGATCGGATGCATTATCGATTGCAATGTGGCGTAATCAAGAGGATGTCAATACTCGATACTTAGTTCATAAATACGAACTCAAACTTGTGCCATAGAAGTATTAATTTTATAAGAATTGAAATTCGGGATCCAATTAGTGATGCGGTGTACTTGGATTTAAATTAAGCATGAAGCTGAAAGCACGATTATGAGTGAGCTATATACGTTGCTTGTAAGCTAAAATAACCCTTACCTAATGGTACCAATCGCCAAGCATGTTGAATTCTCCAAACGGCATGCAATTTCGATTTGAATGTCTCCTAACGTGCATGGCTTTGCCCCTTTTGGAAGTAGGAGTTGTTCGATTAATGAATCTGCGTAATACATTTGTCACGTTGATGATAAATCGCCATCGCGTCATTATGGAATAAAAATCTCACTTTCTTAAGCGGAATTGTATCCTCTCGGGAGTGCACCGTTTTTGCAAAAGATTTCTTGACAATCGTTTCTTGAAAATACGGATCCGATTCTTGGATGGTTCTTGAGAATCTTGGAAGCATGCTCCAACGGGATGATCCAGAACTTCCGAGGAAAAGCATGTAGAATGTAACAGATGCGATTTTCTTGATCCAATTCTTGTAAGCGGTTTGAGATGTTTGTATAGGAGGATCAATAGATGCGAGTAAAAGAAATGGATTTGTGTTCTTCTTGTTCAAAGCTTGCGTTATTCTTGCAAATAGTAGAGAATTAGGGTTTGGGAAACCCTTGGTAAAACATCTAGGAGGCGAGGGATAGAAGAATCATGAGATTTGTCAATTTAGGAAAGAGAAGAAAATCGAGCTTCATGAAGAAGATCAAAAATTCGTCGGCCATGGAGGTTTGGGAGATAGAAGAGAGCATCTTTTACCGCATAAAACCTAAATTTTTTTCTTTTTTTCTTTTTTTTTTGAATGGTGAATACCTCATAATTGGACATGTCAAAAATAAACCCCCATTACATTCTACAGCGATTGTGTGAGATGTTAGGGATAGTGCTCTTAAAGCGATTGTAAATTGTTTTTTATTATTAATAAAGCGACATTATTTTTCGAACTCTTTTGCATATTGTATGTATTTTATTGAACATCATGAAAATCCCATTATTTTATTGTAACCATAATCTTAGTATATAAGAGTTATATCTGAGGATTAAGATTATGGATAATAAACTAAAATTAAGTACGTGATGAAATTAATTAAAAGTATGGAATCTTTAATTAAAACATCATTAATGCGACGAGAATATTTTGAATGCTTTGTGTCTTGTCGGACCGTCAATGTGGGGGGGAGACATCTCGGTGGGGAGCATTTATATGATTTGATCATATAGGACTTGGACGATTTAATTTGAATTTTCATACAAAATTACATTTGTAAAAATAAAAAATCAAATTAAATCACTAGATGATCATATATGGATAAATCTTAATCAGTGATTATAGACTCTGTTTATTTATATGTGATTCTTAATTTGCTCGTTTAAGTTTGTCTACGACATTCCCCCTTTTGCATTTTAGATTCACATTTGAATTAAATAGTGAAATATAAATTCACGGATATGGAATCCATTCATTCTTGCGAGTAGAAAGACCATTCTCTCATTTTGTTAATTAAGGCCCGAATGGTTTGAGATCTCTAATTTATAATCGATTATAAATTAACCATTTGCTAGTGAATTAATGGTAAATGAGGATAAGAGGTAATTGAAGAGGTTTAATGGATGCTCGCAGCTTCAATTACGAATTGTATGCATGGAGGGGATTAATCTATATGTAATGATTATATCGAGTGGATTGCTCAATTAAGAGTAAGATATTCTATTATTATAAGAGTGCAATTCGAATTTATAGTGGAGTAATATCGGAATTAATAAGCGAATAAATTAATTGAAGAGTTAATTATTTATTCGATTTATTGGAGCTTATAATTATAGGTCCATAGTCCCGGTTCACCTTATAGAAATGCCAGCGGGTTAGAAATAATATTTCGGTTCTAAGGGTTTATGGAAAAGAGTTTTCCAAAATATTTGGGCTAATATATTAATATTAGTTAATTACGAGAATATATGATATTCTCAGTTTTAAGCGGTATTTGGAATGTAAATAAATATAAGATATAATATTAATATAATTATTAAATTGATAATTATATTGGATAATTATTAATTAAATTATTGAATCTATCTAGAATTGTGAATTCTTGATTAGATAGGAAATTGAGTTGGAATGGAAATTGATTGAAGTATTTTTTATAAAAGAGGTATCGTCTCATGATTGAGACTCACGTTTTTAATTACCCTTCTCATTCCCATAAGGAGTTTTCTCGGCCGTTCTCTTGCAATTGATTTTTCAATTACTTTTCCAATTGAAGAGCAGGTTTTCGGCCCATCTTATGAGCCATTAATAACAATTGGTTCCATCAACTGATTTGAAAAGTTTTGCTCAATACAATTCGCAAGAGAAAAATTATTTTTAGCCAACTCAATTGGATTGGGTTTGCGGCAAGTACATATTTATTAAAAGTCTCTGTCTTTGTGGGATTCTCAAAGTGTTATTTGTGGTTTAACTTTACCCTATTCAATTACCCTCCCGTCCCAGTTAGCCACGATCACTGCGATGCAAATTAATTGGTAGTGGTAAGGAAAATAAAGTTATGAACTTAGAATTATTGTTGGGTCACACTATCGTTGATAGGGAGGATCGGGTGGAAGATCGTGGTGTCTCACAGGCTTAGGGGATTCAAAGGATTGCGGAGAAAAAGCGAAGAACAAAGAAAATCGTCGAGAAAGAAGTAAATTTTCTTTTCTTCGGCTTTAGTTTGAATAAATTTAATAAGCATGATCTTGTGTTCTTATATACGGCTTCGATTTTGAAATCCTACACTTAAAAGTTCAATTTGATTGAAAAGTCGGATCTTTGGCTTAGGATTAGATCCGAGGCCGGAATAATTTCAACATGAGATTTGTTTAATTACAGAACAAATTAGTTCTATGAAAAAGCAATTATAATCGGAAGGATTAGTTAGTCTAGCTCTTGAAAATTTAATTCCAAAATTGATTTTAGTACAATAAGCTCGTTAATTTACTTCGATTGATTAGATTGGATAAATTAAAATATGCAACTAGTCACATACATGTTTAATTTATCGTTAAATAAAAATTATAATATATTTGGTTTTATTTAAATAATAGTATTACAATGTATAAAATAATAGAACTTATATATTCGAAAAAAATTAATTAATCGAGTGGGATTTGTCATCCCATCTATGATGGGATATCCCAACGATAATCCACATCATGTCCAGGCTTGAAGTTTTGTCATTGGCTTGCATCATTAAAGAAAACATATGACTAGGTTGGATATTTTAATTTGAAAGCTGTGCTTTTCGCTCCACTTTTACGAAAAATTCCCTTTGTTTACTCTCCATTCATTTTTGTACCCAATTTTTGAATTTTTCATGCTCTGCGCATAATTTTTGGTTATTTTTACGTTTTTTTTAAATTTTTTGTTCTTGTATTAACTTTATATGTTATTTTTGTTGTTTTTCGATATTGTCATATTTGTTTCTTGGTAGTTTTGTTGTTCTTTGATGTTTCAATCTTTTTTACTTATTTTCCATGGTCTTTTTGTCCATATGTTGTTTTATATATTATTTTTGTTGCTTGAGTTGTTTTCTATAATATTTTTAATATTGTTATGATATTTTTATTTGTTTCCATATAGTTTTTTCAATGCCTCGATGCAATGATTACTTTATTTTTAATCTATTTTTATTGATGTGATATTTTCTATATTGTTTATGTTATTTTACGAGTTGTTTTGTATTATTTTTAATGTTGTTAATTGTTTTAACTTTTTGTTTTGATGTAGGTTTTTACTATTTTTTAAGTTATTTTTATTAAGTGGTGTTTTTATATCGTTTTTGATTGTTTTATATATATTTCAATGTTTGTTGTTATTTCTTAGTTATTTCCATGTTTTCGACATTTTCAATGTATTGGAACAAAAACCGAATTGTGTTTTTCTATTCATGTGGTATTTCTATATTATTTTCAATTTATTTGTTTATCAATATCTCATTTATTTCTGTGTATATTGTTGATTGTTAAGATTTAGGAGTATAAAATTAATTATTTAATAGAGATAATTTGTTCTTTCACTTTAAATTTTATTAGATGAATGAAACATATTTGAAACAATCATAAAAACAACAACGTAAAAACTTGGAAATATTAGCGGGGAATATAATAATGTCCAAAAAGAGGCGGGGCGTAAAAAAAAAAGTGAAAGCCCGTGAGCGTAAACATGTATCCTTTTTTTGGGAATATGGGGGCAATTGTGTCCATATCCCTTAATTTATCCAACCTAATCAAACAAACTAAACAAGCCCTTCTTGGATAATTCATCCCACTCGTCCAATTAAATATTTTTGAATATATTTTAAACCGTAAGACCTTTATTATTTTATACCATATAATATAATTTAAATTAATACTAATTTATGATCATTTTTGTTTAGGACAAATTTGACGAGATATAACAATCCATATAATTATCAATCAAAGTACACCGCTTGATAAGAATTTTAACTAATATATCATTCAAATAATCGGAAGGAACTCCACATTATAAATTAGTCAAATAAGGGCATCACCACCGCAAAGTTTTTGAGAGATTTTTGGAATAAAAACCTCATACAAAGTCGATTCCCCATTGTGGTCTTAAGTTTTCTCATCAAAAAAATGCAGATTGTTTTACATGGCACCGCTTCTTCAAAAACAAAAAGGAAAAAATGGCAAAGGCTTGGGTTATGAGTAGAGATGTCAATAAGGGCCGGCTTGTCCCGACTCCTACCCTAGCCCTAAGAGGCCCCAACCCTTTAGGGCTAGGGCTAAAAGCCCTAGACTTATAAGGGCTTGAAAAATCTAAGCCCAACCCTAGCCCCGTAATTTAGGGTCGGGCCAAGGCCTACCAAGACCTTGTTTTTTTATATTTTTATGAACTTATTCCGCCTAAATTAAAACATTGTATCATGATGGAAAATTAACTTGCGAATAACTTATTTTATAAAATAACGTCATGTAATTCTTAGATTCCATTTGATTAAAACATTCAAAAATTGTCATTTTTTATTTTAGTAATCACATATTCTATACCAAATATATTTTAGTTCTCTATATACTATAATTATTAACGTCTTAAATAATAATTACCAATTACGTACAACTTTAATTTTGTATTTACTAAGTTATTTAGTAAGACTAAATCATAAATCGAATCAAATATCAAATTTGATAATTTGTTAAGATAAATGATAATTGATAAATGAGATCAAATAATAGATTAATTGTATTACAAGCATACATTTTAAATAGTAATATATTAAATACAAAAAACTTATCACAAAAAAAGCCCTGGGGCCTTCCCACCACATATTCTGACGGCCCCAGGGCTAATAAGTCGGAGCTCAAAAGCCCTCATGTTATATGGCCATGAAATATAGGCTCGGTCCTTAGATTTTTAGGGTCGGACTAGGGTCGGCCCTCAAGGCCCAAACTTATTGGACATCTCTCTAGTTATGAGTTGTGGTTGTGAAGTTTATGGTGGGATGTGGGGCCCATTGTTGGAAGTTTTTGGATTTTGTAAAAGAAAGTGGGGGTATGTTTTCCGAACGATAATTTTTATTAGAACAACTCAAAAATGGAATTAAAAAACTACAAACGAGCCAACTGGCTAGGGCCGTTGGTAAACAAAAAGTCGCGGAATCGCGCACCAATCTCAGATCCTCTTCACAAACAAAAACTCCACACCCAAAACTAAGAACACCCCACGCCGGGAGACTTCAAGACTCTAAATAGAGAGCGCAAAACAGAAAAATCGGAAACCGGGCACATGCAACCACTACATACTACTGAAGCAGGATAAAACTGATCGCCTACGAGTTTCACAAATCAACCGGAAAAAGACACAAAAAAAGAAAATACAACAAAAACACCCAAAATAACAGAACAAAAACAACAACTAAAACTATAAAAAAAAGACAAGAACACATGAATGGAACTCGGCCTCTCCTTCTCCTCGATCCACATCGCGACCCATCGCCACCACAAAAGCGTCTCAAGAAAACCCACGTGGCATCACCACCGAGCTTCGGCAAAGACTGAGTTGACCAAAATAGAGTGCCATGTTGATTGAAGGAGCGATCCCACCCCAAGGAACACCCGGTTATCCGCCATTGTTATGGGAGTGGTTGAGATGGGTGGAGAAGGAGGCGATGGAAGAGGGAGGGGAAAGAGAAGTGTCTATTGCTTTTAGGTTTTGGAGAGAATTTTAGTGAGAGAGAAAATAGAAAATGCGGTTTCATGTAATTTAGAATTAAGTCAAAAGAAAATGGAGTTTTTCATTTTTAATGTTTTGATGATTTGGTGTTTTAGGGCCCACCAAAAATAGGTTTTTAAAATTATAGCGTTGGAGATGCGCTAATCATCTCAATACAAAATCCCATCACATATATATATATATATAAACAATCATTCATTGTCCCATAAAAAAGGACCCTTTATAGTATTTGTCTTTTGTAAAAAATTGATCTTGAGAGGACTGATTTCATCAAATCACGATTGACCAAGAACTCCAGTTTTTAGCCTTCTACAATATTGATTATTGCGTTCGAACAACATGCAAAACTTATAATTGTTTAAGGACCATCATCATGACAAACCAACATGGTTTTAGAGATTAACTTCAATGTTTTAGTAGGTTTTATATTAACTTCAAAGTTTTCATTCTAACTAGGGATGACAATGAGTAAGATGAGACTTCAGACAAGACATACCATCTCGATCTCCAAATCTCATCACAATTATACTATTTTCAATACCATTCCACATTTTTGGTTATTTGGGACATGAATCGAATCCTCATTCAAAGCTGAAAGGTAGAGCCGCAAACCAGCCGAACAAGTAGCTCGCCGAGTTCGGCTGCGTTTAGTTTTGATCGGTTCGAGTTCGCCGAGTTCGATTCAGTTTTCCTAATCGAGTTCGACCGTCCGTTTAAGAATTATGTAGTTCGCGAGCAGTTCGAGTTCGCCCGGAAAAAGCCTCGTTTAACATATTCGACGAGCTTAGCTCGAGCTCGCCGTTAAAGCTCGTTTATACATGTCTCAAGCTCGGTTCGTTAAAGGCTGCGTTTGTCGGTTTTAAACGAGCTCGGCTCGACCGTTGAAGGCTCGTTTAAATTTTAAAGAGCTTAGTTCAAGCCCGACTCATAAAGGCTCGATTATATGGTTAAGCTCGAGGTCAGGCTCGTAAAGCAAACTCGAGCTCGTTAAAGATCGAGTTCGAGTTCGTTAAAGCTTAAAATATATATTAAATTGTCTTTATTTTTAATCAAATTTCATATTAAGACTAAATCACTTGTGGTAGCATTAAAAAAGTAAAAAATCAAATGTATAAGAGTTATTAAAAATATTATATATTACTAAAAGGTAAACCATAAATAAAATTACCATAAGTCTTTAGAATCATAATTAACTAATAAATTTTAGTTTTGGATAATTATTAATCACATTAATATTTTAAAATTTATATGTGATGTTTTAAACATTTGTAATATGCTTGTGACTTTATGATAAAATAATTATATTAATTATTAAGTCAAAATATATAATTAATACTAGGTAACTCTCATATGATACCACGAGTTTTGTTGGTTTTTTTAGACTATATACTTTTTATTTCTTACCAAACAATTCATTTTCCTTTCGTTTTCTATATATTTGTACATATAATATAATATAAAAATAGTATGAAGCCGGAGAATCATTGATTTTTGGATTATTTGTCTTTTAAATTTGTTGCCTTCTAAATTCAAATACATTATCAATTCAAATGAGAGAATATCTTCTATAAAAATATATATATGTTGAACTAATACAATCTTTGTTAATAAAATAAGCGGAGAGGAGATAAATGGCTCGACATTAACTTTTCCAAATTATTTGTGAGTTGTATACAAATTTGAGTTGAATTGTTTTTTTCTTTATATTCTTGATTATTAAAAAATTATCAATGTCAATTATTTTTCTTTTTGTTTGTTTTTTGCGCTTTATTTAATATGGTAAATATTAAAGAAATTAGATTTCAAAGATGAATCCTCATTTAATTTTGGATTATTTATTATCTTTAAATTTGTTCATAGAATGTCACATGGATAAATGTGAAGTAGCTACGTGAGATTAAAGAGAATGAGAAGTTGACACATGTCCAAGATTAATAAGGTTATAAATTTTTGAAAATTTACATACTCTTTTAAACATTTGTAATATGCTTATGGTTTATGATAAATCTGGTTGATGATCACATTAATTACTAATTCTAAATTTATAATTATTACAGGATATGTCTCTGTGTGATATACGAATTTTGTTGGTTTTTTTAGACGCTTCTTAGTTCCCAAAATTATTTTCTTAGTATTTTAATTTTAACAAAACCAAATAATTTCAAAATATCCAAAACTAGCACTTTTATAAGTACACCTCATTATTATATATGTGATTCTATATGGTATATTATTTTATATTATACTATTGAATTCGTTCGATTTTATTTTATAAGTTTGATTAATTTTTTGTCTAGCACTTAATCCTTAGATATATAGTTTGTTACAAGGAATAATATTATTTTACAAACGAGTTTGAACATGTACTAAGCTGAGCCAATAAATCACAGTTCTATAAACGAACATGTTCGAGAGCTTAGTTATCGAATCAGAGCTCGAACACAAGCTAACGAGCAGAACGAACATGTTCACGAGCTCAATTAACGAATCGAACTCGAGCCACAGGCTCGCGAACTGCCGTAAAACGAGCCGAACTCGAGGCTAAGGTTGCCGTGAGCCTCGTAAACGAACCGAACTCGAGCCTATAAACGACCAAACTCGAGCTTTAATTAAGCTCGCGAGTTCGTAAATGAACATGTTCGCGAACTTTCGAGCCGAATACTTGTAAGCTCGAGTTAGGCTCGCTTAAAAGTTCGAGCTCGAAATTTGTTCGAGTTGGCCTGCTTTGGCCGAACGATCTCGAGCGATTATTTTGTCGAACCGAGACCGAATAGCTTCGCGAGCGGCTTGGTTCATTTGGCCCCAGGAAAGGGGTCCAGGTGGGAGAATCGTGTTCCTAGTTTTGTATTTATTTATAAATATCTATAAAAACGAAAATAAAGTACTTAAAACAAGTAAGAAGAGTTAAAACAAATGAAAAATAACATAAATAACTAATACTTTATAATAACTCCACAACATTAAATAAATGATGGTTGTTGCATTGTGCATCAAGCTATGGGACTAGTTTGTAAAAGAGAAAGAAGCGAGAATGTGTAAAATTGTAACTTGACTTTAGGGTTTAGATTTTAGAATTGATAAAACAAAAAATTTATATATAGAATTAATTCTAATAATATATATATATATATATATATATATATAGGATATGGATCAAATAGGTCCTGCTACTTGGGTGAGTCCATGGGGACACATCCTAACCATAGATCAACAATTTTGGGTGGTCCAGTTTTTAGGAGCTTTTTTTATGTTTATTTTTTTGTTTCTAAAGCCAATTAAAAAGGGTAGGGTGGTAATTTGGCACTTTAGAATCATTATTAAGATTTCATTCCCTCTTTCACGTGATTTCACCCACTTTTCACGCACACTCTCTCCGGCGTTTGAGTTTCAAAAAAATTTTCTGTTGCTTATGTAGTATAGATTATTGCTTATAACTTGCTTATGCGATTAATGTATCCGTGATACATGTGTAGTGTATATTTGTTGCTTATTTAGTATAAACTTTATTGCTTATGTAATATGAGTTTGTTGCTTATGACTTGCTTATGTAGTTAATGTATTTGTGGTGCATACGTAGTGTATATTCGTTGCTTATGTGTAGTATGACTTGTTTGCTTATGTAGTATGAGTTTGTTGATTATGAGTTGCTTATGTAGTTAATGCAATTGTGGTGCATACATAGTGTATATTAAGTTGCTTGTGTAGTATATGCTTGTTGCTTATGTAATATGGGGTTGTTGCTTATGACTTGCTTATGTAGTTAATAATGCAATTGTGGTGCATACATAGTGTATATTAGTTTTGCTTGTGTAGTATAGGCTTGTTGCTTATGTAATATGGGGTTGTTGCTTATGACTTGCTTATGTAGTTAATGTATTAAGTGGTGCATACGTAGTATATATTCGATTTTTATGTAGTATAGACTTATTGCTTATGTAGTATGAATTTCTTGCTCATGACTTGCTTATGTAGTTAATATATCTAAAAGCACCATGACACATCTATCTGACAACAAATTACATCTTCATAAGCAACATTCGAATCAGAGCCAAGTTTTAGCAACTATGGCGAATTGTTTGCAACTTTTCACATGTAATCGTTGAAGAAGAAAGATGAAGAATTTCACGCGATAGTGCATTGAAGAAGGATGAGGATTGTTACGTGATTTTGGTTTGAGATTTGGAAGGATTGCGTGAATCCCATGAATATTGCTTTGAGAGGATGACTAATTTACCCCTGTGTATAATTAACTAGCTTGTAATTTGTAATTTTGCCTCTTAAATCACCCCTTGAAAAAATTAGATATACGGCTAGGATTGGTCCCTATGGACTTACCTTGAAGTGGTCTCATATAACCCTCTCCCTATATATATATATATATAACCAAGAATAGGAGGGGAGACGGGGTATCTCCATTTTATCTAATTGGAGACAGCGGACGAGTTATAAATGCCATCATCATCTCATCCCCTGGTTCTAGAGAAGTAGGAAAATTTATCCCCAAATTAATTGGGAATTTCCATCCTATTTTATTCGGGTACCAACGGGATGGTTCCCAAAAAAATTTGCAATCCCTAACTTTGTTTTTTGAGCAATGCATCGCCACTTTAATATTGTGTTTCATCTTATATTTTATATAATGCATTTACGTTATTGTGAATAGAATTAATTCCATTTATATAATAAAGAAAGTATGATGCAGCATGCATTGTTGATATAAAAACACAATAAGCAACACTTGCATTAACAAATTGAAAGAAAAGAACCAGAATTATAAATAAATAACATAAATATTGCAAAAGTGATATACTATATGACAGACTAGACAGCTTCCTGCAGTGGGCCATCTGAGCTTCAAGAAGAACAAGAATATGGGCTTCACAATTGAGGGATTTGTGTCCAAATCGCCAATTGAACTAAATATTAGGTACCTTTACTAAGTGGGCTTTAAAACAAGAAAAATAAATTTTAGAAGTCCATTCTTGATAATCAATTTTTCGGATGCTTTGTATAAGAACATTGCCATTTCCAAAATCATGAGCCATGATTCACCCTATAGTTGATTAGTGCAACAACGATTACTTGGTCCATTAATTGGCAAACTAAATTTGAGTAAAACGTTTATATCATTTTTGGTCAAGTTGTAATCATGAATAAATATAGTGGGATTCGGTTGTAGTGCAAGTGGTCAAAGAGTGTGTTATTGGGCCATGTTTGAATCTCATCCTCTCCCCTATGAAGACATCCCATTTCATCT
Organism: Rehmannia glutinosa; assembly: GCA_016081115.2. NCBI lineage: Eukaryota > Viridiplantae > Streptophyta > Magnoliopsida > Lamiales > Orobanchaceae > Rehmannia > Rehmannia glutinosa. The sequence continues at coordinate 86,038,096 of CM071936.1, read as the reverse complement.
TTTTCCCCTTCAAAAATAATATTAAAAAATAATATTTTAAATTAAATTTACTATATTTACTACATAATTTGTTTTTAATAAAATAGTATAATTCCATTATAGTTCGTCAATATGTCGAAATGGAATGTATAGGGGTTTGAATTATTTTGGGTTACCAAATGCCTGTTCAACTTTGGGCTTATAGAGAGCCCAATTGAAAACATATTTCTTTTTTGAAAAAGAAAAAAAGAGCCCAATTAGGAACCATTTTTCTTTTTTTTTTTAAAAGCAAAGAATTTGTTTTTTTTCTTTTTTGACTAAAACCCCAAAACCAGACAAAGCCTCCCCATTTCAATTTCTTCTATTTTTCATTTGATAGAAAGAACACTTTCTGCATGTTTTGTCAATTAAATTTCGCAAACTTCCAAGTCTGGAGATAGTCCATTTTGTTCTTTTCTCTCTCTAGATCTCGTTTTCTCTGTCCCCATCATTTTCCCAAAATCCAGCAAGGAGAAAGAAAACAGATTCGAAATTTCCCAAAAAATATGTCGGACGCTTTGATCAACGGCCTTGCCGGCGCCGGCGGTGGGATCATCGCTCAGCTCATCACTTACCCTCTCCAAACTGTACGATATTTGAATTTTGAGCTCATTTTTGTTTTTTTTTGCTATGGATTATGCTTTTCTTATTTTCGAAGTTTTGGCGGTGAAGCGAGTATGTGATGATCTTCGGTTGTGTTAGGTAAATACTCGGCAACAAACGGATAGAGATCCGAAAAGAGAAAAGAAAACTTGGACCTGTGGAACAAATGTCTCAGGTTTTCTATTTTTCTGGTTCAATTTTAAAAATTTACAGTTGACCTTTATTTATTTCTCAATCAATTTCTGTTTTGATCTTACGCGGTGGAACTTATGGAAATATGATTATCTGTAGGTTGTAAAGCAAGAAGGGTGGAGTCGGCTATATGGAGGATTAGCTCCGTCACTCGTCGGCACCGCGGCGTCTCAGGTTAGCTTATTTAGCTAATTTTTTTACTGGTTCAATTATTTGTGTTTGTGAGCATAATTACAGCTTATCTTTCCTATATTGTGACGAAAGTAACAGTATTCTTAATTGTAATGTCAGTAACAAAGTAATACGAAGAGTCTAAATTTGCCTTTGTAGTGAAAACCGGAGTTTAAACTTATATTCGGTATTTTAACTTTGGGTATTATCCTGGAGAGTGCTTTTATTTGCTGCGGGGATGTGAAAAATTAGTTGCACCTGTTTGCCAACCCTATCATGTCGCATTAAGTGACATATTTTAAGACCAAGGCAAAGGCAAAACTTTAATATATACGGAGCATGTGGTCCCCTGACATTGGGATGTGTGCCATTGACTAGAGTCACTAGACAATCATCTGCTGCTTATTGTTTGGGTTGTTGCTATCGTACTCTACCCAATGGTATAAATAATAATCCTTTTCTCTCAGAATGAAGCAAAATAATCTATATTATCTTACAAAGTTATTGTCTAGACAATATAGATGAGATTATCCAGACATCTATCAGCTGGAAACACATTTATGCCCCTTTTTTTTCAGAGTCGAGTTTTGAAATGGAGTTTTTACATAAACAAAAATTATTGTCATTTGAATACGATGCATATAATTCATAATGGACCAAAATTTCTAACCCATCCTGGTGTTATGAATTGAACAATGGGTTTTGATCCATATATATACATTTCCTAACAGCAAACATAAATAGCTATGATTAAACTGTATGTCGATAATTTTTTCCTATATGTGCAAATGAATGCCATACTTATCTAGTTTGGATCTCTAGGTAATCTATATATCTTGAGGAGTTTTACATTATACTTAATGATACAAAAAAACCGTAGAAGGATCTAAATGCATTTTGTTATCTACTGCTAAATTTTCATATTCTTTTCTTGGTTTTAAAAGCTCACAAGTTAAGAAATTTTAGATTCGTGTCCTTTTTCTCCACCTCTGTCATCAACATTTTTAGCTCTTACAAATATTCGCTTTTGATAGATCATTAATTTTGTTTGTACACTTACTATTTGCTTAAACAAAGTATATGCGTACTTTGTGACCGTATATGCAGTGCCATTAGATTAAATACCCCTTTCTGTACTTAATATACAGCTATTCTAGTCCTGGGCTTCATACTATAGAGGTTGAGGTGAAGATGTCAATAATGCAAAGAAATATTAACAAGTATCGATTCATATTTTCCTCTGTTTCATTCCTGTCTGTGCTCTTTCTGAATGTTCTTCATATATATATATATATATATATATATATATATATAGACATATATAACCTTTGTATTATATCTGGTTTCTTATGTAATCGCAATTTTTATGGTACAGGGTGTTTACTATTATTTCTATCAAATATTCAGGAACAAGGCTGAATTTAGTGCCCTTGAACGGAAGAAGAAAGGCATTGGTGATGGATCAGTTGGAATGCTTTCGTCGCTCATGGTGGCTGCTTTATCTGGGTAATATAGTCATCCATGGATATCTTTTATTATGCAAGTTGAGATGCTTTTTTTTTTAGGAGTAGTTAGTATCTGGGCTTTTGGGGATCTGGGGTATTGGGATGAAACTGCGGTCATATGAATCCAAGTTTGGCCATCCTACAACCTACTAATCCATTCGTTTTTATTGCCCAAATATTAATGCCTGCATCCGTTGGTGCTCAAGCTGATACCATTGTTATCATTGTTTTTTTGCATGAGAAAATTGAACCCACTCTAGTTGCAAAAAGGCAAGGGCTATTATTTTCCATATTTTTGTTTTTGATGTTTCAAAAGCAGAAACAAGCTTTATTAACATGTTACATGTGGATAGAACATTTGACTGTTGGTTATCTTTTGATTAAACACTTCCATTGTACTCTTGAATATCATATAAGCTAATCAACGTCTAGTTTTCAGTTAAATGATGTACGCCCAAGAGAATATGACATTATTGTGTGGTTTGATTTTAGTCGCCTTTTGTTTCATATTTCTGTAGTTGTTTACATTGACCGGGGTTATTATTTGTTGATCCTTTTATATATGTTTACACCTGTGAGGATTTCTTGAACTCTATCCAGCATATTCTGTTATGCTTCAAAAGTAATGTTGCAGTGAGAAAACAACTACATTTTTGTCCTCTGATTTTCAGTCTTTCAACCAACTCTCTCTTTCTGTGATTTTCAATTATTGCTAAATTATTGAATTCATTAGCTGCTTGGATCTGCAGACGTCTGATAGATGTAACAGTTTTCTATGATAAGTTAGAAAAGTTGTGCTCTGCTTAAAAGTTTGCGTTTCTATTTTCATAACATAAACGTGCATTTTTCTCCAGATACTACTATCCTTTTTGTGTATAGGACAAAATATAGATCAACCTCTTACACTCTCTTGTATTTCTAAAGTAGAAATTTATTGCAGACAGCGACCAATGACCACTACAGCTTTTCCTTTTCTGTAGGTGTGTAAATGTGCTGCTAACAAATCCTATATGGGTGGTTGTGACCGCATGCAGGTAAGGATACATCCTGACTTGTCAGGAAATTCTTCAATAAAAATTCATTGCATTAACTGTTTGAAGTGGTGGTCAAAATGATGCAACTCATTTCAGATTTCAGTATCTCATGCATTATTACATCAGGTGTTTTTACCTTTGTCAATTTGTAGGTTTTGTATATAAGACATCAGTGTTTACTGAGGGGAGAAGGGTTTGCTACGGGTGCTACTGTTTAATAATGCAATGACTAAAACAGAATACGATTTAGTAAGGTCACATGAAAGCTTATCCCTTTCATAGGATAAGTTCTGAAAATACAAGAAAACTTGCCTACAAGATTCCCTGCAAAATTACTGGAGGCTATTGCTTGTAGCATTTACTTATGATCTTTTACATTTGACAATGCTAATCTCAACCTCATTTTCAGCTTGCCAATTTCATAGTTGTACCTTCTAGAATGATATCTGCATATTTCTTGAGAAGCTTCATTCACACACACATTTGCAAAGTTCTCTTGAATGGTTGTTTTTTTTTTTTTTTTTTTTGGGTTTATCCACTTGACGTGTACAGCAAACTCCCACAGTCCTCAGGCACTTCTTCTCGAGAAACCCCTTACTGTTAATTTTCAGTTCATGTTTTTTCTAATCATCATTTTAAGTAGCCACACTGTGTTTGAAACCATATCCGAAGCTGTGTCAAAGTCCATATATGACTCCTGCTTTTGGAGTTGCTACTGTTTCCGCTTTTTATTGGCTGCTGGATCAATTTATGTTCTGCTGCATATCCACCATTTGATCAAAACCAACTTTGGAAAGGCAAAAGTCAGCTTCCAGAATCTAGTTTGTGCAAGTTGTTAAACCCGTAATAAAATCTTGGAGTTTATGCTTGTTATAACAGAGATACCCGACCATGTAAACAATCTGTTACTATCTATATTATCTTGGTTCAGAAATGAGCATCAAGAACTTGGATTTGAAGGTACCTTCAAATCTTGTGCATATTTAGAGCTACACCATACAGTAACACCCACAGGAAGAATCCTTGTATGAAATTTATAAAACTAGAGAACCTCAGAATTAGAAATGAATTTATCTGTTATGATTTAGATGTTGAGAAGAAGCTACTAAAATATCTTATTACGCATGCATCTTCAACTTATTTTCTGTAATTATCTTGTAGACTCACACAAAGAAAAGTCAACCAAATTTTACTGGTTCTCCATCTTCTGAAGAAGTAGTTCTTGCTGCAGTGGAGCCTCCTCCTTTGGTACTAGCCATGCGGTATGTGGACAGTTGTAGTTTGTTTCTTAGAATGCTAGAAATATATGTTGACTAATTTATAAATTGTTTCACCCAAATAACACTCATTATTTTGCGTGGTAACCTAGACTGATATAGGTATCTCTATCAAAAATGTTGTCATTTGTCTTAAACAAAAGGATGGGGAAATATCAGTGGCCACATATGTTGAGTTTGGATTAACACAAAGATTTGGTTTACAGTGTGGTTTCATTGATGCATTGACCTTAGGTTGTAATTTTTCTGCAATGTATGAACTCAAATAGGTGATTTTGATGATTGATTATTTGTATATGTTTCTGACCCAAACCTGGTTGTAACTGGTGATGACTTACCAATAATTTTTGAGTTTTGGCATAATTTTGATTGAAAAGAGAGAATGTTATGATGCCACTCTCTCCTATAATCATTTATTTGCCTTTGGTTGAACTTAAACTTTAATCCTTAACACAGACAAATGTCAAATAATACTCTTGGTATCATAACTAGAATCTGTTCTATCTGCAGATTCAAGAAGTCTATGGGGAGGCGGGAGTCTTGGGATTTTGGAAAGGTGTTTTCCCAACACTGATCATGGTATGTGCAAAAATACTCTAGTTATTGCTGCTGGGATATTTATTCATGATCCTGCATGTTGCCACAGGTTAGCAATCCTTCAATACAGTTTATGCTGTATGAGACTCTCTTGAAGAAACTTAAGAAACGACGTCTTTCAAGTAGTAAGGGTAACAATGATGTAACTGCTTTGGAGGTGACTTCTTCATTTCTCAAGTTTTCATGAATTTGGTCTCTCCATTGTCATATATTATTATGCGATCATTTTTCTAACACTACCATATCATTATGGCTAGATATTTTTGCTCGGAGCTTTGGCAAAACTTGGAGCTACAGTTGTGACATATCCTCTTCTAGTTGTGAAGGTGACACTTATTTCTCATTTCTAATGATTGTTAGAATTTCATTTCTATGTAACTAATTTATGCGTTATGCGTAGGTCTTATTTCTGTGGTTGACTGTTTTCGAAACAGTCTCTCAAATATTCAGTATTTTTGTTACTTCTGTGCTGGGTGTTCAGCACAGAAATATTAGTTGCTAAGAGACGTCCTATTCCATAAAATAAATGTTATTGATGCCAATTAACTCTTAACGTTTTGAATGAGGTCGCTGCTTTCTTGCAATAATTAATCGAACTTGAATTTTCTTTTGTTCCAGGCAAGACTTCAAGCAAAACAAATAATTGGTGGAGACAAAAGGCATCAATATAGAGGTTTGTATTTGTGGTTCTATTTTTGGATGCTTAAAATCTAGGGAAGCTTTGTACTGCATTAGACATTGACTTTCTTAACTTACACTAGTTAGTGTACACACAAGTCGAGTTCAATTTAACAGTTAATTAAGTAGTTAATGTAGTAAAGGCTGGACGCTAACGTTATCCTTGCTTCTTTTCCGCTCTTGCAAAGATGGATACTGAAGTTGCCTTCAACAATGTGCAGGCACGTTAGATGCTATACTGAAGATGATACGTTACGAAGGTTTTTATGGTTTTTACAAAGGAATGGGCACAAAAATCGTACAAAGTGTTCTTGCAGCTGCTGTTCTTTTCATGGTTAAGGAAGAACTTGTTAGGGGTAGCAGATGGTTGTTAACAGGGGGTGCTGTTGATTCGGTTAAACCAAAGCCCCGTTGACATTTCACTATTCGCTCGTTTTGGGGAGGATATTGCTCCAACCTTAAGTTCTCCTAGTCTATTTACGTCCCAAAACAGGACTTATACCTTTTAATAAACAAAAATGTTATTTAGACAAACAATAACAGAATCATCTGCATCACTGAAATGTACACTATTTTCACCATGCCTATTATGGTGAAATGAGACACATGTTTCAAAGTTATAGTTTACGAAATAATCATTGAAAATTCGGTTACATGAAATCCACCATCTGAATAATGTTACATGTTGTAGGTTGGTTAGTAGTCATATTAAGAACAACATTATTGTTGGTGATTGGTGGATTGTTTTGTTTGGAAGTTATGATATTGAAATGTAAAACTACAGCTGTTTATGGAATAAGATTCGAGAAAAAATTGCCCATTTTTCGGAATCCTGCCACTGCAAAGGAGAAAGAAGAGAGCAGCAGTAGATGAAATGCTTACTGAGTTTTAAAATGATACATTTTCTTAGGACTGAAGTTATAACCTGCAACTTTGGACTACTGAGATTCACCTTCTGTCTCTTTAATTTAATGTTCTCATTTTCTTCATGCAAACAAATCATGTTTTGTTGGTAAAAATTAAGATTCTTTTTTCAAAAAATAATTTTTTCTTTATTATGTGATTTTCTTTAATCATTAACTACTCCGTTTAAGGGGAGAAATAACCAAAACAAATATTCAAGTGTATCTAAATTGTATTATTTAAAGCTAACATTTAAATTGAGCGAATGATTATGTGATAACTTTTATTCATGGTGAATAGGGTAATTTATTTTTTCGAGGATAGTGTTATTTGAAAATCTATTTTTAATCTTTCCCTCAACTTTAAATTATACAATCGAGACTATATTCTTAAAAGGACACGCTTGCTATTTGCACCAGACGCAGTTTATTTTTCTTTTTTTAGGAGGAAAACAATTTTCATCACTTCAAACTAGCAAATACATCGATAGAAATATATAAACAAATCTATTAAAAATCATAAAAAGATGAAATCGTGAAAAATTTATATCATCTAGATTAATAACAAAAGTTATTTTAAAGACTACAACTTTGGAAAATCTCTCACGATTAGGATAACCATGATTCTAGTTACGAACACATCTTGAAGACCATAATTTGATTGGTTACCTTTGTTGATCGAAAGTTTGCTTGTCAATCGGCCCGCATAAGAAAACACCACCAAGATGACGATATACCAATCATCGCACCAAGATCGAAATCACAAACAATAAAACAAATAAAATAACCTATATCTTGTTGGAAATTTGGTTTAGAAGATATGGGTTTATACTCATGTTTGACCAAATATTTAATTGGTTCTATGGAAAATGAAAATAAATTAGATAATCATAATCTACATAGTGAATAGATGAGATTATATTTTGACGTTTCTCAAAATCAATTTCGTGAATGATAAATTAATCATCAAGTTGGTCACTTAAAACATAAAATCATTACATGTAAATTAGAAATATGGAGATGGAGTGAAACTCCATCCCACATGTGTTTGTAAGCTAAAATGAGTTCGTCTTACTTAGATTAAGTTGAAATATTGAGTTTGGGACCCAAGGATACCGGAAGTTTTTAGAGGACGGACCTACATGCTAGCGTGGTTTAGTCCAAATATGCGTCGCCGGTTTTGCCTCACACCTATCAATATTATGCCGTTTCTCCATATCCTTGTTGTGGTGATTGGTGAATAAGACTTGGTCTGCAGACAACCATACAACCCATGTATTCATAGCAAACACCTCATGGTCCCTCTAATTCGATTTATTTTCACGTATGTCTTATGTCAAATGTACACATTATTCACTTGAATACTATGATAAATGTAATTTTAATGAATTGTATATTCCACGGATACAAGGTACACTTATATACAAGTTGGAAAGCAACCAAAATAAGAAAAGTAAATCAAGAGCTAATCTACGGATTCTAATAATCTCCTAATTGATATACCATATCTACACTATATTAACACTCCCCCTCAAGCTGGAGCATATATATCAATAATGCCCAACTTGTTACAAATATTCCATTCATTGCTTTAGTGAATATGTCCTCCAACCGGTCTTCGGACTTGACATAACCCGTAGAGATGAATCCTTCTTCGACTTTATTACTTAACAAAGTGGCAATCTATCTCAATATGATTGGTCTCGCTCATGAAATACAGGATTTAATGCAATGTGAAGGGCAAATTTTGGTTGTCACACCAAAGTTTAGCAGAAGAGTAAGCTCAAACCCTATTTCCTTTAGTAACCGATGTATCCATACAATTTCACAAACTGTATCAGCCATGGACTATATTCTCGCTTCCAAGAACTGACCGAGAAACAACATTTTGTTTCTTGCTTCTTCATGAAACTAGATTACCTCCCACAAAGATACAATACCCTCGAAGTGAACCTTCTATCATCTTTACAACTGGTGCATAGACCTTTTCGGATAACACAAAATTTGCTCAAGAAGTGCCCAATGACTAGCAAAGAAGAGCAGCACATAATCGGGCTAGCAACACTTATCGCAAACGCAATATCGGTGACGTGTTACAAAGAAGATAATTCAACTTTCCAACAAGTCTTCGATATCGCCAGGATCATGCGGAACGGGCACCACTGCTTTTTCAAGTTGCAAGTGGAGCCACCGGGTCGCAAAGTTTAACTCCTATTTTCCCGATTTCCTTGAGTAAGTCAAGCACATATTTTCTCCGAGAGAGGAATATCCCCGCTCTTACTTCTCATTATTTCCACCTCTAAGAAGTACTTGAGAGATCCCAAGTCCGTTGTCTAAAAGTGGGCATGGAGGAATGACTTTAGCCCTAAAATCCCGACACTATCATTTCATGTAATTACAATATCATCAACATAAACAACTAGTAAAGTGATCTCATGCTCATAGCGTCTATAGAACACCGAATTATCAGACTTACATCTTAGTAAGCCATATTTCAGAATGATCTGACTAAATCTATCAAACCAAGACCGAGGACTTTGTTTCAAACCGTATAAAGATTTGCGAAGATGACATACTTTCCCATGTTCCCCCTGAGCAACAAAACCAGATGGTTGCTCCATATAGACTTTCTCTTGAAGAAAACCATGAAGAAAACCATTTTTAATATCTAATTGGTGCAGAGGCCAATCAAAAGTAGCTACGAGAGATATGAACAACCTAACAGAATTGAGTTTGGCCACATAAGAGAATGCCTCAGAGTAATCAGTGACATACGTCTGTGCATAGCCTTTAGCGACAAGTTGGGATTTAAGACGAGCCAAAGAAACATCGGGATTTACTTTAACCGTGAACATCTACTTACACCCAATTCCTTTTTGCCAACATGTAAGTCTACGAAAGTTCAAGTGTCATTATGGTCAAGTGCACTCATTTCCTCAACCATAGCAGCACGCCAACCATAATGGGCCAAAGCTTCACCAATGGTTTTAGGAATAGAGATAGAATCTATTTTCACAATAGATAAGGAACAAGAAGAGGCAGACAAATGATCATAGGAAACAACAGAAGCAATAGGATAGGTACATGTTCATTTATCTTTTCAAGAACAATAGGAAGATCATCAAGAGGATTTGAAGGTGGTACAGATCTTCCACCAAAGCAAAGAGCAAAGGACATGAATCTACCTCAACCACTAGAATCGGTTGTTGGCGCGAGTGTAGACCGAGTAGTTGGGGGTCGATGAGCTTTTGCAGTAATGCTCGCACTTGGGAGGGAATTTGTTATCGTTGTTGCCGCTTGTCCTTCATATCGCGCTCAATGGGAAGAAGGGAATTGAGCTCTTCATAAACTTTGTTGAACTCAATAACATAAGCAGTGGGAGATTCATCATGTTGCTCCCCCGATGAAAAGATTTACAAACCGAATAAATTCGAGAACTATGACCACAAGATAAGAATGCCAAATAATCCATAAGCTCCTTGACAAATTCACAATGATTAATTAAAGAAAGTATCTCTAGCTTAGTAGAATTCCAACCGACAAGTAGTTTGGCATCATCACGTCCGACTTTTGTAATCTCTAGGAGGATCGAGTCAAGGTGGTCATCCTTGTTAATACTTTCGCAAGTGTACGATAATAGTTTTACTCCAATCAAGATAATCGAGCCATTGCTTAATATTAGTGGTCTTATTCATCATCGGAATAACCTCGGACACAAGTTTAGTAATGTCATCTATGATAATAGCAAAACAAAGCAACAAAAATCAAAACCCCAAAGAGAAGTTTCTAATGTAAGAGGTGAAAATTTTAAAATTGAACAGTAACAGAAACTGAGACCACAAACCCCAAAATTCTGAAACGAGCACAACTGTGCAACGAAACACCAAAGCGAGCCCCAAAACGAGAAGCTCCAAAATCCGATCGACTGATCGCCGCTAAAAAAATTCCGGTCATTCACACGTCCACACGCGCGCGCACGGGCCGGGAAAAAATGTTTTCGGGCGCATGTGAGCTACACGCACTGCCTCCTGCCGTCGGGATGGGCCGAGAGCCGGAGCAAGCTGAAGGCAGAGAGATGGGATGTGAGTTCTAGATCAGACCCAAAATATGTTATCCAAAAAACCCTAAGAAACCCTTCTGTGGAAAAAAAAACGGCTGAGGAAAAAAAATCTTGAAAAAAAACCCTAGCTCTTATACCATGTAATGTAATGTAATCTTAATGAATTGTATATTCCAAGGATACAAGGTACACTTATATACATATTGGAAAGCAACCAAAATAAGGAAAGTAAATCAAGAGCTAATCTACGTGATTCTAATAATCTCCTAATTGATATACCATATCTACCCTATATTAACAAATATTATGCTTTGAGAATTTATTTATTGCTTATTTGAATGAGTACTTATAAGTATTGGAGGATTTTGATTGACATATATGATCCTTTTAAGGTGTATATTTGTAGTAGATAATGTAAGTCCAAGCGGCTACGATAATCTAGAGGGGTGAATAGATTATCTCCATCTTTTCGATTTCGCTCTCTTTTTCGAAACAATTACGCCAAGACAATAATAAAGGTGCGGAAGTAAACAACACGCGGCCGATTTAAAGAGGTTCAACCCACCTAGGGCCTAATCCTCTACCACCCCAAAGATATCCGGATGGATTTCAAAAAGAAAAAGAATTTTATTAATTACCACAATTAATACAAATTCAACTTACAACACCTCAAAGAGCACCACACTCTTCTTCAACACCACCTTGGAGATTACCACAATCTCCCTTTGAAGATTACCACAATCTTCAACCTTGAAGAATACCAAATTCGTCAACACCTCAATAAGAAGATCACCACAATCTTCTTGCACCTATCACCTAGATCATCCAAGTGTGTTCTTACCACAAGAACACTCACAAGGATATCTTGTGTTTGAATGATAACCAAAAATCAAGATTACAACTCAATAATGAATATTACAATTTGAGTGCAAAGCGTAATCAAGAAATAAAGCCTAGACCTCAAGATGTGAAAGTGAAATACTTAAAGCTATAAATACAACAAGAGTGTTGAATATGAAAGCTTGGAAATTTGCAGATTTCTTGTTGTTTGATTGCTTGTGTTGTTGCATCTTGTGTGTTCAATTCATCCTCTATTTATAGGGAAGTCTTCACCAACATAGCTCTCAACATAGGCTCCTCTATCTTCACTTTTGTCCGTAAAAAGAGGATCACAAGATGTAGAAATATTGTACAAAATAGAAAAGCAAATCTTGCATCAATGTGATCAACGGTACAAATTTTTTTGTGCCAAAAGATTACACAGTCAGCGACCGCTTGCCCTGTTGAAGATTTCGACCGCTTGAAAAAGATAGTGCGATCCAGTACAATGTGTCGGAGGGGAGTGCGACGGTCGCCCTAAGTGCGACCGGTCGACCTCACCCTTGACCGGTCTCCCTCCTCTTTTTTCACAAAATATGTTTCTGTTTCTGCTCAGTATCATTTTCTCAACTTCTTGGTACCGGTCGACCTCTTGTATGCGACTCTGGCCGACTTCCAATTTGAAATGTTGTCCGATTTTTATCAAAAATAAACTTCAAGAAGTACTCCAAAAGATTAGTAAAAATATTTTAAATTACTTGGAAGTATTTGGACAACATTTATAAACATTGTTTTGGTGTAAAACCAATTTAAACAAAACCATCAAAAGTGTTGTCCAATTTTTATCAAATTAAAAACTCTAAGAAATACTCCAAAAATTAGTAAAAACATTTTAAATCATTTAGGAGTATTTGGACAACATATAAAAACATTGTTTTGGTATAAAATCTTATTAAAATAAAATCATCAAAATCTTGATAAAAACATTTATCTAATGATAACAAATGGCAATAGGTCATGTCTATATCAGTGTGTGTCCGGTCGAGACTTTGCCGGGTTATGGTTTTTAAGGACCCAAATCCAAATCTAGACCCTAACCTAGATCCATCTTTAGACCTACTAAACTAATTTTGTAGTATAAAAAAATACTTTAATATAATAATATAAAAAAGTATAATTTTTCCGGATCAACCTTGTGTTCTAGTGGTTGAGACTTGTGTTATCGCACAATTGACCCGGGTTTGATCTCATACATGTGCGTGATTCTTTCCCGATTAGGATGTTCACCGAATTGAATTGTGAACTCTTCGACTTCCTCGAATCGAATTAATCGTGTGTATATATATGTTGGGAAATTTATTGTTTAGATTTTGATGAATGCCATGTAAAACTTAGAATAGGAAGTTGGCACCCTATTTTTGTTGTAAATCGAATTGTAACAAATAGTAGGGTCAAGCCGAAAGTTAAGTCACCTATGCCTAAACATGCAAGAAGACAACCGGAGACTAGAAGGAAGACTCCGCAGAGACCGAGTATGACAAAGAAGAGAAGACGGAACTCGATCAAGGTGCAATTTGAGATGCGGTGAGTAAAGTATCATCAAGTCAACTCAAGATAGCCAAGTCTCAAGTTGAAGTGACAAGAGTCATTCAATGATTGAAAGTCGACTCTAAGTCATCCGGGGAAAGCAAGGAAACGCAGCTTCAAGACGAGATAATCGAAAGAGATCCGTACGTAAATCAAGAGAATTACTTAAACAAGTAATACCTCCATGCTACCTTTCTCAAGTACTACCCCGAGTAAGCGTGCAAAGGAATGAACCAATGGGAAGCACTACACCGTGTCGAACTCCGGTGTCGAAATTCATACGAGGAAGTGGCAATCCCAAGGACTCGCAACAAGACAAGCCAACGACCACAAGTGACTTTCAAAAATAAGCCTATCTCTTCAACGGCGATTTTTTGAAAGATCACTATAAAAGGCCGAGGAATGACTCGAGAGAAAAAACACAAAGTTACATGAACCATGAACATTCAAGCAAATATTTGAATCAGTAACCTAAGAAATTCTCAAATCATTCAAGATTAAATCCTCAAGCCTACACTACGAAGAAAATCAATCCAACACTCACCGTGAAGGAAAGATACTTCAATCGGTTGAAGAGGAAATTGTTGAAGAATCAAGGGTCTACATTCCACGAAGGATTGTAGGAAGGTTCAAGGTCGAACCAAGTCTTGAGCTTTTTGAGGGCTTCGTGATCAAATCCAAAGAGCTTGAGCAAGTGGGGTGTAGTAGCAAGGCAGCTGCCCTGTGAAGAAGCTTAGTCGCACGAGAAGCCACCGAGTGATCAAGGCGTCTCGTGATCGAGTCCCAAAGGATCAAGTCAATTTGTGGTGATCAAGACTTGATCCTGGATCTACCACTTTGTATCCGATCAATACCTAGTGGATTTCTCCAGGAGTTGGAGAAGAGAGGAGTAGAAGAATTACCCCATCTTCGAACCTCTATAAAACTTATCGTGTCATTTACATTTCAACACTTTAAATTCCGCATCTTATTTGCTTAACTCCGATAAATTTGCTATCCACTTGATAATCTCTAAGTACTAAATCAAGCTTTAAATCTCTCGCTTAACCATAATTAAGGGTGTTAAGTCTTCCCTGAAAAACAAACCACAGTTGAGCTAATTGGTCTTAACACCGGTGAGTTATTCTATCAACACTCGGTTGAGTTTGTTGAGTGACTAACTCTTGATTAACTAAATTGGTCTGTCACCAAGGACACAAATTGTGTAGTATCAACTCAAGTTTAAAAGGACTAAATCGAAAAGTTGGTAAGGTTTATTCAACCCCCCTTCTAAACCTTACACTCACACCCCTTGGGACCTACAAGTGATATCGAGCGGTTGGTTCATTGAGCCTTCCGTTCGGTTTGAACTAGATCTCCAAACTTTTCAAAGTCGATTTAGTACTTAAATTTTCAAAACTCCTTTTATCATTAAAAATTATTATCATGGAAGCAAATTTGACACGCATCCCTATGTTCACAATTGAAGAATTTGATTATTGGAAAATTCAGATGCAGCTCATCTATCTAAGCATTACATGATGAGATGTGGATAGTGATAGAGGATGGGCCATCGCAAATCTTAAAAGTGAACACAAATTTGTAAGAAGAGTGCGGTGAAGGTGAAGAGGATGTTGCCCTCAGAGCAAATGACTATGGTTGAAAAACCAAGAACGAATGGACAAATGATGACAGAAAAAGATACAACCTGGACAATGTAGCCAAGGACATCCTTTACAAACCTTGGACAAAGCCATGTTCAATAAAGTCAAATCATGCAAAACGGCTAAAGAAATCAGGATAAACTAACATTGATTTGTGAATGCTCGAGCAAATCAAGGAAAATAAATTATCATGGTCAGACAAAAATTTGAGAATTTTAAAATGATCGCAGAGAAAACCTGGATCAACCGGATGCTCGGTTCATAGAAATCACCAACGAGCTATCTCGCACTTGGAAAAAGAATATACACGAATGAAATGTGTATGAAGATCCTAAAAAGTCTCCCGGTGAATGGGAAATGAAGGTCATGGCACCGAGACATTCCATGGACCTATCGAAGACCTCCAACCATGAACTATTCTCGATCTCAAAGCCTACGAATTTGAATGAGAAGAAAAGATCGAGGAAGAGACAGTTGTACCCAAAACAAATTGCTTCTAATTGTTAAGGATGGAAAGAGAGTTGAGGTCAAAGAAGTCATTGATCCGTAAGAGAAGAAATAGCCTTGATAGTTAAAAGGTTCAACAAGTTCTTCAATAAGAACTATAAGAAAGGCAAGGGCGAATCTTCCGTAAGACACGGCTCCCTCCAAATCAAGGAAGATAGGCCAACCAAGAGAACAGATCATCAAAAAGTCAATATCAAAGGGTCGACAATCCAAGAATGGAAAGAGTTGATCAAAAGGTTGAATATCTATCTTTGGAACTGTAGGCAACCAGGTCACTATGCCATTGATTGTCCATATCCTGTAGTCAACAAATACAGGAATGAAGAAGAAAGAAAGGTCTTCGTGAGAAAGAAGACAAGAAAAGAAAAAGGCAATGTTGGCCGCAGAGATCCGAGACAAAGCCAAGTCAAGAGAGACAATTGAGTGATTGAGAGCAATGAAGCCGACTACTCAAGTGACGAAGAAGAAGCCCCGATCATTTTTGATGGCCAAGGAACAAGATCAACTCGACCAAGAAGATGAGGTACACTCTAACTCATCAAACTCGATTCTAGTGATAGTGATCGTGACACACACACTTCATCACCCACTCGATCTTTATGATTCATTAGGCAAAATGATGAAAGATTTTGAACACATTAAATCCTCACACACACTACTAAATGAGGAAAATGACCTACTCAAGAGTTAACTCACGGTGACTAAGGAGCCGAGTACTCTAAGTCAAATAGCCGATGAGAATAAAAGTTTAAAGGCCGAAAATGCCAAGCTAATAGCGAGAAATAGCGCCATAGAAAAGAGGGAGAATGACCTCAAAATGTGATTGCCTCATTCACTAAGGCATCTAAATCATTGGATGATCTTATTATGAGTCAAAGAGAATGTGGAGACAAAGACAGGCTTAGGATTTAATTCTCTCGTGCTATGTCAAACTCCAAAAGTAATTTTGGAAAAAGGGTCTTCAAGCAATGAAGTATCTCAAAATCCAAAACTCCAAATGGTGCACACACATTTAATCCAAAGCACAATTACAAGCAAAACGGCCTTGGTTATAAAGAAAAAGGAAAACACCGATTGAGTGCGCTGAAAGGACAAAAGTGAGAAGAAATTCATCGAGTTCCTCAAAGAAACTCCAAACAGTAAAATACTCAGAAAGAAGAAACAGAGCTACCAAAAACCCCGAGAAAATCTATAAAAGAAATACATATGATGGGAATGGTAGAAAATATCCAAGCCAAGTTGATTGAACGATGTGAACTATCAAAGATAGACTTATGGAATATAAGCCCAAATGGCAAAGGCCTAGAACTCAAGAAAGGCCGTTCCAAAAGTATAAGAGCTTTCATCAAAGACACATATGCACCTAGGCACTACACTCGAGACACCACAATTACCCAAAGAAGGCGATTGCTAAAACACATATACAGCATACGCGACAAAAGAGACACTTTGTATGAACCTAGAATCCCCCAGCAATTTGCCAAAATTAATTATGATTATGGCATCGATAGATGGCAACCCTTAGAGCCGATCATTTGGCTATAGTCTGGTTGGATCATCTTACAATACTAACCCCTCAGACCCAGACAAATATGGGTACCTAAAACTTAATTTCTTGATTGCAGGTTCAAGGAACAATGAGTGCCAAGGAACCTGGTACATGGATAGTGGTCATTCGGACATATGACAGAAACAAGAAAAATCTGTCAAAATTCAAGGAAGTTAAAGGAGCAAAAGTCATATTTGGAGGAAATGAAGCTCCGGTGAAATAAGAGGCATTGGATCCATCAAGAGGAACGGATTAGAAAATCAGATGTTGCATATGTTGAAGGACTCAACTTCAACTTGCTAAGCATCACCAACTCGTGACAAGGGCTATAATGTTGGATTTAACATGGGTATATGCCAAATCAAGGATGTTGAATCGAATGAAATTGTGTTGCAAGGATGCGAGACAAAAGAACATGTATGTCGTGGATTGGTCAACCGCTACACCCAAAGACTGCCTATTAGCAAAGAGCACAATTTGAATCAAGTTGGTCGTGGCACAAAAAGCCGAGTCACCTGAATTTCAAAATGATTAACAAGCTTGCGAAGTAATCTTGTGGAAGGACTTCCGCATCAGTATACAAGAAGGAAAGTATATGTGACGATGTCGAAGGGAAAACAGATCAAATCATCATTCAAAGAGAAAACCCGCCCATCTTCAACAAGAATATTACATCTGCTACATATGGATCTATTTGGCCCAAAGTGGAACCAACTAGCATAAGTGGAAAGAAATACACCTTGGTGGTAGTAGATGACTACTCAAGATATACATGGACTATATTCATGTGTAAGAAGAAAGAAACTCTACGAAACTACCACGGTGATGAAGAAAATTCAAAATGAAAAGAGCCAAACCATTATCAAAATAAGAAGACAGAGGAACCGAGTTTGTCAATGGGATAATAACTCAATATTGTATTGAAAATGGCATTGGTCATGAACTATCTGCAGCAAGGACTCCACCGAGAATGGAGTTGCAGAAAGAATGAATAGAACTCTCAAAGAAGCAGCAAGGACCATGTTAGTCTGAAGCGGGGTTACCAAAAAGATTTTGGTCAAGCAATCAACACACTTGCTACACTCAAAACAGATGTATGATAAAAGACGGTGACAAAGACTCCCTATGAGATTTGGACAGGAGAAAACCAAATGTTGCATATTTTAGAATATTTGGATGTAAATGCTTCATCCATAACAATGGCAAAGACAATCTAAAGGCTTTTGATGCTAAAGCGATGAAGGTATCTTCTTGGGATACTCAAACAAAGCAAAGCCTACAGAGTACTCAACAAAAGGACTATGGTTGCAGAGGAATCCATTCATGTGGTATTCGATGAGCCAAATGTAAATGGAGAAGACATTGAAGAGTCACCGTGATAATTTGAATCATCCAAACATACGAGAAAAATCCCTATCTTTGTTTCGAAACCGGAATTGTAAACTCGAGAAGAAGATGAGATAGTGAATCTCAAAAACAGTGGAAAATTTGCAGCTAAGTGATTACGAGAGAGTGATCAAATTAAACAGTACCGCAAGACGATCAATTCAACTAACTTACTCCAACTTTGATGTAAGATGGCCGAGAGACCATCCACTTAACTTGTCATTGGAGATATAAGAGAAGGTATCAAAACAAGATCCGAACTCAACCGGAAGCTATGTTCACATGCTTTATCTCACAAATAGAGCCTAAAGATGTGTTACAAGCATTGGATGACACACATTGGATTCAAGCTATGCAAGAAGAGTGAATCGAGTTTGAAAGAAATAAAGTATGGGAATTAGTTCAAAGACCCACCCATCAAAATGTTATTGGTACTAAATGGGTGTTGTAAACAAGATGAACGAGGAAGGTTACGTGGTAAGAAACAAAGCAAGACTAGTAGCCAAAGGATATTGCCAAGAAGAAGGAATAGATTTTGATGAAACATTTGCTCCTCGTAGCAAGATTGGAAGCTATATAGGATGTTTCTTGCCTATCAGCGACTCACAAGAATTTTATTGTATATCGATGGATGTAAAAGTGCATTCCTAAATGGTTTATTGGAAGAAGAAGTGTATGTTGAACAACCTCCCAGGATTTGAGCGAGAAGACTCTTGGAGATAAGGTATACAAACTCAAGAAAGCTCTGTATGGATTGAAACAGCACCCGAGCATGGTATGATACTTTGTCACAATTCCTAAGCGAGAATGGATTCACAAAAGGAAAAGTAGATAGAACACTTTTCGTAATTCAAGACAAGAAGAGTATATCGCTTGTTCAAATATATGTGGATGACATCATTTTTGGATCCACAAACAAAGAGCTATGTGAAAAATTTTCAAACCTCATGCAAAGCAAATTTGAAATGAGCATGATGGGAGAGTCGACATTCTTCCTGGACTCCAGTAGTAAAACAATTTGAAGGATGGAACCTTCATAAGTCAAACAAAATACACGAGAGATTTAATGAAGAAATTTGGTATGGAGGAGAAGTCTTCTCGTGAAAATACCAATGAATACATCGGTCAAAATGGACATGGATGCAGATGGCAAGCCTGTAGATCAAACAAGATATAGAGCACTTATGGATCATTGCTCTATCTCACAAAGCAGCCGGACATCACCTTTTTTGTAGGTGTATGTGCGAGATTTCAATCGCTCCAAAAGAGAGTCATATTTGCCTAAGAGGATTTTGAGATATTTGAAAGGAAGCCAAGAAGTTGGCTTATGGTATCCAAAGGAAGGTGGATTCAAGCTAATTGGCTATTCGGACTGACTATTATGCCGATGCGAGTTGACAGAAAAGCACCTGCACATGTCAAATGCTTGGAAACAGTGATTTCTGGTTTAGCAAGAAGCAAAATTCAATAGCCACCTCTACGGTGACCAAGAGAATACATAGTTGCGGGTGTTGTTGTGCCCAAGTCCTATGGATGAGACAAAGAAAGAGACTATGAAGTTGAAGAAAAGGAAATTCCAATCATGTGTGATAACACAAGTGCAATTGCAATCACTCGAGAATCTTGTGTTGCACTCAAGAACAAAACATATCGATGTCGATATCACTTCATAAGAGATCATGTTGAAAAGAAGGACATCATATTGGAATATATCTCAACCGATAAACGGTTGGTGACATATTCACAAAACCATTATGTGAGTCAAGATTTGAAGAACTCAAGCATGAGTTAGGGTTAATTGAGTGAGCTAACACTAAGACTCGAAGAAAAGAAATGAAACACAAAAAGAGAAAAGGATTGAATTCTCAAAATCACTAAATGAATCACCCATGTCGGAAAGACATCTATACCAAATTAGTGACAATTTGAGTCATGAGAGAAGCGTGACCGGAGGAAGAGTTAAATCGACTAAGGGATAAGCCGAGTCATTTATGAGCAAAGTGACAAAAACGCAATGCGTTTTTACTAAGCGGGAATGTTTTTAAGAATGACGTCAAAGATAATGATGATGTGTACAGACAAAAAAGCCGCATACCAAGCTTATGATTGGATATAAATGCCGCATTAAATTCGAGACATTAAATGCTAATCGGCGTGCAAAATCTAAGCCGTTGATTTCGATCACATTTCAAAAACCACCCGCACGTCCTTTCAGAAACCATACTTAACCCATTTTTGTCTGTTTTCTCTCACATATCACCAAAACGGTTCATTTCTATCTCAGAAACAAAGGCAAAACTCTCTCAAAACCCTCTCAGTATTCAAATCAAATTTCTAAGTTTCTTTTCGGTGAAATCCTGAAAAATGGCATCAACCTATGATTTTGTCAAGCTAGGAAAGCAAATCCACACAGGGTCGATCGTGGATTTCGAGGGCATGGTCAAACAGGGGATCCGATGACGCCTCATAAAGAAATCGCTGAAAAGCTCGAAAAGTCCGGGCTAAAACCATTTTCGACGATGGAGTTCTCAATGACCTACGTGGAGGAGGTCGCACGATTCTACGTGAACGCCGAGATTCACGATGAAGGGATAAAATCCTCTGTTCATGGAAAGAAGTTCACCATCTCTCGCCAAGGATTTGGTGAACACCGCTCACTACCGACGGAAGGAGCATCGAAATCAACGGCGATGTAGACTGGCCGCTTCGGAGGGAAGTAGTCAAATCCGACTATCTTTGATAAAATAGTCTACACAAAGCAAACAAAGAGGTCTTTGAAGGAGGACTACCACAAGTGTTGGACATAGTTGCCAAATGCATAGACATCAAATTTGGCGACTTTGACCAACTATCAAAAGCAAAGTTGATCGTAATGGCATGCGATCATTGAAGAAAGGAAAATAAACTGGGCTGAGTTTGTCTACGCAGACTACGCGAGAATGTAGGAACAAATCCTTCAAGGAGGATGGTGCATTTGGAGGATCCGGGATATGGCCTGGTGATTGGCGGTGATGGAGGTGAAAGGAGTCCCTCTTCGACATGGAAAGACGTTCCATGTAAACAAGAGGATGTTCAGATCAAACCTCTGGCGCTTAGAAGAGAGCCTACGCCAAGAGAGCGACACGAGTGAGGGGGAATCGGTGACCCAGAAGATACGATTGTTTCCTCTCCACCAAAGAAGAAAGTTGCCCCGCAGCCGCTAAGAGAATCTGCTGCCCCTGCACAGGTGCTAAGAAGATGTTGCTCTGCAAAGAAAGAAAAACAAAACTCTCTCCCCTCGCCTCGCAGCCGAGTCACCCGCCCCGCAGCCGTGTCTCCGCCCCCTGCCAGCGGCCGGCCGAGAAGGAACCTCAAATACCTTCTCCGGTCGTCAAAAAGAGGAGAATCGAAAAGCCAAGACGGCTGCTCCTCGAAGAAAACACCAAAGACGGCCCCCCGCCGCCCAAGACTCGAGAAGAAACTCTCTCGAACAGAGGTCCTCTAAGAGTAACGAACTAAGAGACAACGAAGAATCATCAAGCACTCCGAGCTTGAGAAACCTACTGAGTCACCACTCACTGGAGCAGATATCGGAGACTCGCTGGAGAATTAGAGTCTCGGATATTATAGATGAAAAGCAGAACTAAGTCTGTGAAGGCGATCAGAGGCAAATCAAGACACAGTGTAGTTCGCACTGGTGAGACACAAGAAGAAGGCGATAGAGATGATAGTGATGTGATGATCCTATCCCCACCTTACCGGACATCCAAAATCGTCTGCGAGAGAGTGGAGGAAGTGGAAATTGAGTCAATCAAGGGAACAGTTCCAACGGCTGAATTTATAGAAGAGGAAGAGGAATCTGTTGAACTTCCTTGACCTCTGTGATCTCAAAGATGGATGAAGAAAAAGCGCAAAGATATCTTGCAGATCTTGAGGATAAGGAGAAGAGAGAGACAGGAAGCCGAGGCACGTGAGAAGGCCGATGTCGCCCTATCACCGCACCACGTAACACACACATCATCTCCTTGACGCCTTATCGATATCGATGAGGATCTGGATCCTATTCTTCGCCACCGAAGAGTTGCAAATGCAGCAAGCAATGCATGAATCGAATTCTTCATGAGAAGAGAATGATGGAGGGACCAGGAGAGTCCTCCAAAAACACGGTGAAATCGATCCAATGGGAGTAGTGCAAAGCAAATCGCCACCGTTGTTCCGCCACCACTTCCCACTCACTCGGAAGAAAGAATTAAGGAAATCGGCGATGAAACCGGGTTAATGGGGACCCCGGTCGAGCAACCCCTAATGAAGGTGTCTTACCACCGCCCCAACGGTGAACACTCTCAAGAGAAACAGTAGGAAGTTTGGAGACGAGTGACCCCATTCCAAGTCATTCGGTGGTGCGCCACCGAGGGGAAAACTCCTCCAGCTGCAAAGAAAGTCGTAGGATCTTTGTAGATAACTCCACAACGAATTTAGGAGGCGAAGTGGAGAAAGTACAAACACAAAATACACAACAAGTTGCCATCAACGAAGCTCAGGCAGATTGAGACTGTCTCGGTGAGGTGCCAACCGCTCGAAGGCTAATGAAGCCGATGCGATGCGATCGAAAGCCGAGACCGATCCACTCAATTGGAGAAACCCGGTGAGACCGACGAAGTGTTGAGACAAATGAGGCTCAACGAGCCGGGTCCACTTCACAAAAGACCCCACTGCAATGAGTCCACTACGCAGATCCCCAAGCGCAGCAGCGTTCAGTCCACAAGGACTTCACGCGCCTCTCATCATTGAACAAATCCCGGTTGGCCGTGATGATTCCTTTGTAGAATCATTTCCTTTCTCTCAGAGGTACTCCGACCTCCCGACGAGTCGAGAACGATCTCGCGCTTCCACGCACTGCACTCGTCCTTCCATCCGACACCATCGTTCCGGTGACTATGACTTTGTGCTGCGTGGCAGGGTCACCGCAATGTGAAGAAACATTTGAAGTTCGGGAGGTGTTCAAAGCATTATTCTTGAAATTGAACGGATGGAGAGGCACCGTGCCTCTATGGACATGAGATCGGATAACAGAGATGCAACCTTATCTGCGACTTGAGAGGCATAATGATAATCGGGAATGGTGGCAATAGCAAGAAACAATGCGTGTGGAACAAGCTAGATATTTGAACATTGTTCAACAAAGCTGTCCGGAGAGCCGAAAATGCTTGATGCAAAAACGAAATTGAGAGAACACATTGAGCACATGCATGAAGCTCACACTCTTTGAGATAAAAGCTGCTGCGTGAGCAAAATAAGAGTGATCTCCAGCGTATGGAAGAAAACATGGATAGAAAATTCAGCCTTCTCATGGCTGATATGAAGCTAATTTCAGCAGAGTTCAACGCTACATGCTCGAATTTCGCGCCGCATACTCCGCAGCCAGACTCGTGGCAGAACTTCCTCGGCTATCGCCAGGCTCGACTTCCCGCTTGCAAGTATGTTTCTAGGAGTTCCTATCTCCTTTGATGATGCCAAAAAGGGGGAAGAGGAATATCTAAAAGCGCTAAAGAGTTCGATGTTGAAAAGGAAGGAGCGATTGCAAAGGGAAAGACAAAATTGAGGAAGTGTCAAAACAAAAGAAAGGAAAGTCGATTGAGGGAGAAGGATCGAAAGATATGACATTGATGATTGCACAAACCCCAACAAGGTCTTGTCACGGTGATATTATCGCAACAAACTCCCAGTGACTCGCCACTCCAACACTCTGTTGCATCTATGGTGAAAAGAGAAAAACAGTTGAAGCGAGGATGGAAGAAGTGGAAGGAAGGTTTAATGCCCGAGTTATGGACATCTTGAAACAACATGGAGGCATTCCAAGAGAGAGACACTTATTCCATCTCGGATGTCGGGACCGAGCCACGATCAGTTGATGAATTTAAAACGCCGCATCCGAAGGATACTTCGCAAATATGTCTATGGCTCAAGCTTGGGACTTGTAATTGGGAAAAGGGTCTCACGTTATGTGAAGAAGCCGACAGCAAGCCAGACTACGCGATCACTCTGCTGGTCACTCCGCCGGTCACTCACTCGTGGAAAGAAGAAGAGACCAAGACAATACACGCCCGAGGAAGGAAGAGGAAGAAGCGGTGGTGGAGGAAGAGGTTTGGACCAGGCCTCGCCCAAAAACATTGAGTACATAGATCCAGGCAAGAAAGGAGGGATCTACTTGGTGGTCTTGACCAAGTAGCCAATCTGCAAGTGGCTAAAAGCAATCTTGAGTATGCGAAAAGAATAGAAGAAGAAAATAAAAGACAAACTCAGCTATGGGAGGAAAGACAAGAGAGATTAAGAAGAGATGAAGTGCCGGAAGGCATATGAAAATAAGAAAAAAAGGCGGTGAAGATGAGAAAAAAGAGAAGAAGACCGAAGATGACAGTAATCGAAGAAGATGAAAGAAGGAGGAGCGGCGAAGGAGATGAAGTGTTCTTTGCCCACCCCTTCATGTATTTTACTATGTAAATACATACTATGTAAGTCTTCTTCGCAATAAAGTGTAAATTCTCTATTTTTTGTAGACAAATGTTTGCTCGATACACCTTGTAAAACTTGATTGTGTAAAAGAACAAGAATGTTATGATCAATAAAAGGTTTGATTCTACGCATACATTCTATGTGAATGCACTATATGTATGTATCTTTGCTATTTACATTTTGAATGTTTTAAGTTTTGGCATCATCAAAAAGGGAAAATTGTTGGGAAATTTATTGTTTAGATTTTGATGAATGCCATGTAAAACTTAGAATAGGAAGTTGGCACCCCATTTTGTTGTAAAGCGCATTGTAACAAATAGGGCTAGTCAAGCCGAGTTAAGTCGGCTATGCCTAAACATGCAAGAAGACAAGCGGAGACTAGAAGGAAGACTCGTGCGCAGGACAATTTGTGAGTATGGCAAGAGAAGACGGGAACTCGATGAAGGTGCGGTGAGATGCGGTGAGTAAAGTATCGTCAAGTCAACTCAAGATAGCCAAGTCTCAAGTTGAAGTGACGGAAGAGTCATTCAATGATTGAAAGTGACTCTAAGTCATCGGGGAAAGCAAGGAAACGATCAAGTCGAGATAATCAAAGAGATCACATTGCCTAAATCAAGAGAATTACTTAAACAAGTAATACCTCCATGCTACCTTTCTCGAAGTGCTCGGTCCCCGAGGAAGCGTGCAAAGGAATGAACCAATGGGAAGCACTACACCGTGTCGAACTCGAAAAGCTAAAATTCATACGAGGAAGTGGCAATTCCAAGGATCGCAACAAGACAAGCCAACGACCACAAGTGACTTTCAAAAATAAGCCTATCTCTTCAACGGGCGATTTTTGAAAGATCACTATAAAAGGCCGAGGAATGACGACGAGAGAAAAAAAACACAAAGTTACCCGAACCACGAACATTCAAGCAAATATTTGAATCAGTAACCTAAGAAATTCTCAAATCATTCAAGATTAAATCCTCAAGCCTACACTACGAAGAAAATCAATCCAACACTCACTTTGTGAAGGAAAGATAACTTCAATCGCCTGTTGAAGAGGAAATTGTTGAAGAATCAAGGGGTCTACATTCCACGAAGGATTGTAGGAAGGTTCAAGGTCAAACCAAGTCTTGAGCTTTTGGAGGGCTTCGTGATCAAATCCAAAGAGCTTGAGCAAGTGGGTCAGAGTAGCAAGGCAATTTGCCTGTGAAGAAGCTTAGTCGTATGAGAAGCCGGTGAGTGATCAAGGCGTCTCACACCGAGTCCCAAAGGATCAAGTCATTTGTGTGATCAAGACTTGTATCTCGGACTGCATTACCACTTTGTATCTTGATCAATACCTAGTGGATTCCTCCGGGAGTTGGAGAAGAGAGGAGTAGAAGAATTACCCCATCTTCGAACCTCTATAAAACTTATCGTGTCATTTACATTTCAAAGACTTTAAATTCCCCGCATCTTATTTGCTTAACTCACGATAAATTTGCTATCCACTTGATAATCTCTAAGTACTAAATCAAGCTTTAAATCTCTCGCTTAACCATAATTAAGGGTGTTAAGTCTTCCCGAAAACAAACCACAGTTGAGCTAATTGGTCTTATTGGTGAGTTATTCTATCAACGGCTCGGTTGAGTCATTGAGTGACTAACTCTTGATTAACTAAATTGGTTGTCCACCAAGGACACAAACGGTGTGTAAAGTATCAACTCGAAGTTTAAAAAGGACTAAATCGAAAAGTTGGTAAGGTTTATTCAACCCCCTCTAAACTTTACACTCACACCCTTGGGACCTACAATATATATATATATATATATATATATATAAAGAGACGTCACTAGTAATAGAATGTTAGATTTTTCCCATCAATTTGCATTTACTATAAAAAGTAATAAAACTATGTGTAAAAATAGAAGTGACAACTATTTAGTATTACATTGTTTTTGGTAGTAAATTTTATTTAAATAATTATATTTTAAAATGGTGTAAAATAGAATGATATAAAATTTGCTTTCCGAATCTCCGCGTGTGAAATGCATTAATTATTGTATTTATCCTTTTTTTCAAATAAAATTAATAACTTTTTTTATTTTTGATCCATTTTTCACGTATAATATATCAAATAAAATTTATTTTACGATCTTTTGTTTGACACTCATATTGCATATATAAAATAAATAACATAATAAATAAAACAATATAAGAAAAATAGTTACTCATTATTTTGTAATTTGTAATGGGCTTTAAAAATTATGCATTCGAGCTATTGGATATAAATTTGTATAGTCATGTATTTTGGGTATTTATGATATATGTATAATTATTATTTGGGATCAAAGCTTGCTAGACCGATTGAAACGATGTAGTGAAGGGTTGCTGGCTTGGGCAGGCGACAGATTTAAAATCCTTCCCAAATAGTTGAAACATAAATGAGAGAAGCTAAATCAGCTGCAACATGCTGAATGTTGGGGAAAGGCAGAAACTCAAATTAGAAAGTTGGAGGAAGAGGTGGAGAAACTTGCCTATCAGGAGGAAATTTTTTGGAAGCAACGAAGCCGAAATAATTGGCTTAAGCATGATGATAGAAACACACCGTACTTCCATGCTCAAGCTACTAAACGAAGAACGAAGAACCATATCAAAGTACTGGCATCCCGACAAGGAGACTTTTGCACGAAAAATGAGGCCATCACTAGAATAATTTCGGATTACTATACGAAGTTGTTCACTACTGGGGAACCAATGAATGAGGCCATAGAATCAGTGGTTCAATGTGTAGAAATGAGGGTTGATGATGATATGAACAAGAGGCTATGTAGACCTTTCAGAGCAAGAGGTTAAAAAGGGCGCTATTCGACATGAATTCGGACAAAGCAGGCCCCGATGGAATGTCGGCATTATTTTTCAAAAGTATTGGGATGTAGTTGGCGAGGAAATGACACGAGTGATTCTTGAGGTGCTTAACAATCACAGGGACCTTTCATAGTGGAACTCGACTAATGCGTTCATTCCCAAGGTAGCCAACCATATGTTAATTAAAGAATACAAAGTCGATTGCTCTATGTAATGGTTGTTATAAAATTGTTGAAAGAGCAATTACAAATAGGTTGAGACATATCCCGCATGATACCATTAATGAATACCAAAATGCATTTATTGCGGGAAGATTAATTAAGAACAATGTAATTTTGGGATTCGAGAGTATACATTTGATTAGAAATCATCGGCGGGAATAACATGGGGTATGCGACTTTGAATGGACATGAGCAAAGCATACGATAGGGTTGAATAACGATTTGTGTCGATTATGGAAAAGTCAGGCCCGATAGAAAATAGATTGAATTGCTTATGAACTATGTAAAGACAATAGCATATTCTTTTGTGTTAAATCAAAAGATTGTGGGATACATAAAGCCAACGAGAGGAATGAGACAAGGTGACCCGTTTTCACCTTATTTACTTGTATTATGCGCCACAGGGAACTATCGCTTTTATTCACATATAACCTCGAGAAACTTGAGATTAATGGGGTTCGAATGCGGCTAGATGCTTGACTATATCCTCGTTTGTTGGGAAATTTATTGTTTAGATTTTGATGAATGCCATGTAAAACTTAGACTAGAAAGTTGGCACCCCATTTTCCTTGTAATTCTTATTGTAATAGATAGGGCTATATAAGTTTGAGTCAAGTCACTATGCCTCGGAAATACAAGAAGTCAATCAAGATGTGAAGAGAAGACTCATTGAGGAACAACCGAGTATGGCCAAGAAAGAAGACCAAGGACTCATTGAAGGAGTATCGGTGTGAGACATTTGTGAGAAGAATCGATTAAGTCAACCTAAGAAGCCAAGTCAAGTTGAAGTGACAGATGAGTCTTTCAATCATTGGAGCGACTCAAGTCACTGGGAAAAGGCGTGCAAGAGGAGTTAAGCGAAAAGAATCACATTTGCACAAAAGTCAAGAACATTACTTAAATAAGTAATACTTCCATCTTTGCCATGTCTTAAAGTGCTTAGTCCCGAGTAGTGTGCAAAAGGAATAAACAATGGGAAGCATTTGCACCTCGTGTCGAACACGAAAAGTGGACATTCATTTAATACGAGGAAAGGTCTACATCTCAAGATTGAAAACCAAGAAAAGACAACCCAACGAACACAAGTGACTTTTGAAAATCAAAGATATCTCTTCA
Source organism: Rehmannia glutinosa (assembly GCA_016081115.2). Classification (NCBI taxonomy): domain Eukaryota; kingdom Viridiplantae; phylum Streptophyta; class Magnoliopsida; order Lamiales; family Orobanchaceae; genus Rehmannia; species Rehmannia glutinosa. The sequence goes on along the minus strand of CM071936.1, from coordinate 86,008,901 downwards.
ATGGGAAATTTTTTGAAAGTGCACTATAAAAGGTGAGGAATCACTTTGAGAAAAGGTTACCTTGATTACGAACCAAGAACAAACAAGCAATATTCATATTGTAACTTCAAAATATTCTCAAGTTATTAAATCAAAATCCTCAAGCCAAAATCACGAAGGAAATCGATCCAACACTAAGTGTGAAGGAAAGACAACTTCAAACTATTGAAGAGAAAAACTTTTGAAGAAACAAAAGGGGTCACTGTTCACTTGGTTTTATACCATTGATTTGGGCTTCCTAGACTTGAGTTTTGTGTTGTTTTTTATTATTTTGAGTCATTTGAGTAGCCAAGCCATGTTGAGAGCCAATTATATTGAGTTTATAGTCATAGTAATGAATCGTGTATCAAAAGAAGTACAAACGAGCAAACAACGAGAGATTGATTTGAAGAAACGTCCAAACGCGCGTCGAAATTTCCATCATGGCAACGTTTCTTATTTTGGCCATAACTCTCTACAAAATTGATATTGATATGATTCAAGTGGATTTGGAAAGCTAAGAGATAGGGCTACAACTTTGAAGAAGGGCTCAAAAGCAAATTCCAACATTTGGTGGGTGAAAACTCGGGCGCGGGCTACTGACCGTCTGACAAGGCGAGACCATGCACCGTATGAATTTCAAGTGGGCGCTGCAGCTGGGCGGATCATTTGTGGGAAATTATCGGCGCCAGAATGGCCATCCCGGCGCCACACGCCCGCCCGGGCGGAAATTCCAATGTTCCTCCACTTTTTTATTGAACTTTTGAGGGGCTATAAATACATACATGGGAGGCTTGATCTAGGTTATGAACAAAAGGTGGGAATACACCCAAGAACACAAGAAATACATCAACTTCATCAAGGAAGAACCAAGGGAAGAATCGGGTCGAATCGAAGCTTAAGGATTGAAGATGAATCGAGAGATTATCCATTTCCCTAAGTTTTCTCATTCTTTGTGCTTTAATCTTTCATTTTAGCTTGTCATGAATATGAACAATTTTGTCATGGGTTGTTTATTTGTAATGAGTAGCTAATCTTCTTGTGATTTAGGGTTTTGCCAAGTAGATTAATTGAACTCTTGTTGAATGTTTTAATCTTAATTGAAGTTATTGTCTTGAATTTTATTTGAGTACTTTGTTCTTATCCTTGTTTTATCATTTGGCCAATGATTTAACTTGTTTGATATATTGATTCATAATTCGAGAGATGACTTTCAATATTAGATCTTGAGTATTTGACATGAATATTTGCATAATCGAGAGATTTGTGAATATTTGTGAGGATATTTGATCTTTTGTGCACTTGGGAGTTGTGTATCTTATGTTGAGTAGAGATGCTAGCATAGATATTTCAATCTACACTTTATACATCTCGAGAGGGAGGATAAAATACCGTTGTGATCGTCTTATAGGTATATTGATAATAACTTTGGCTTTGATTAAATCTAACAATAAGAGAAATATTAATTGAAACCATAACCCGGGAATCCATTTCATTCCCTTGATAATTCCATTATTCTTAGTATCTTGTGTTTTTGTGGTTAATCTTGTCTTTACTTCTACTCCAATTATCAAATTTCGATCGTCTAAATAAAAATAAGACTATCTTAGTTCAATACTTAGCACATAAATTTATTAGTCTCCGTGGATACGACCTTGCTTACCCTATTCTATAAACTACACCGTACACTTGCGGTGAAGCTAAAAATAAGGCGAACAAGTTTTTGGTGCGTTTCGAGGGGACTAATACAATTTTTGGTGCTAATATTGCGATAGATAGAATTATTCTTAATTTAGACATTTTTTTATTTCATTTTTCTTTTGTAAATTCTACTTCTACAATGCTTGAATTGTTTCTTTGAATTGGTATAGGTGCACCGTTCGGATGGAAGAAGTAAATTATTTCAATAACTGGAATTTCTATAGTTATTGGAATAATCCTACTCCTACACACTATTGTTGATTGGAGGAATTACGAAGATTTTTCATATGCTAATTACGGAGAATGTGATTCCACCACCATCAAGTTTCAATGTAATAAATGGGTTTACCGATGCGCAGGAGGCAAAACCATCTTTGGAAGACGCCCTCATTTCATTCATGAATCAAACGACTTCATTCATGAGTCAAATAAATTTATTCATCAGGAAATGAGAAACTTGACTTTACCAAGAACGAAGCAAAGATGGACAAGATGAAGTTGCAATTGACACAATTGGCCAATACTATGGATTCACAATTGAAAAATCTTGAGACTCAAATGGGCAATTAGTTACAATTGTTGGTGGGCAACAACAAAAGAGCCGTTTTTAGCACCACCGAAGCCAACTCAAAGGAACAATCTAGTGCCATTCATCAAAGAAGTGGTACCGAATACGAGGAGTCAAGATCTTGGAAAAGCAAGAAAGTTCGGAACCAAACACATTGTGTGTCTATGCACTTTCGGCTCGTGTGTGGTACCGAAAAGGAGCAAAAACAGGACAAGGAACACACGAACCATGCGTGTACGCCCGTGCAACAAGCGTGCAAGATATCATAAGAAAACTATTCCGAGAATGAGACGAGCACGAACTATGCGTATGCACATGAACAATATGCGCAGTAAATCAAATCAAAGTGTTCCAACACCAGGACTTCACTACTTTCTTGGAAATCCTAATTGTGCATTACTAGATGCAAACAATGCAAAACGGTTCCCGACCACGACCCAAAGCAACTAATATATGTTTGATAAATGGTTTTATCATGATTTTGATGATTTTGATTTTACACCAAAACAATGTTTTTAAAGGTTGTCCAAATACTCCTAAATGATTTAAAATGATTTTAATATTTTTCGGAGTATTTCCTCAAGTTTATTTTCGATACAAAATTGGACAATTCATTTAATGTTTTTAAGTCAATGGGTTTTTACATTGAAACTATGTTGTCCTAATACTCCCAATTGATCTAAAATGTTTCTACTATTTTTCGGAGTATTTATTGGAATTTATATCGGACAACACTTTGTGTGTAAATGTTTTATTTCTTCAAAACTATATTTCCAATGTTGTCCTAAATACTCCCGATCGGTTTAAAATGTTTTTACGAATTTTTTGGAGTATTTCTTGAGGTTTATTTTTGATAAAAATCGGACAACTTGTCATTGAGAGGTCGACCGGTCGACCGTGGCGCAGTACACAGGAACAAGTTTCGTGAAACGAAACTTGAGAACTCTCAAAATTGATCAGTGCAACCGCGTCGCACATAGGCTCGACCGGTCGAGGTGCCCTTCGACCGGCCGCCTGTGTTAATTTGGTGCTATATGTTTCAAACTCTATTTTCGTGCGACCGCCGCCTTTAGTTTGACAAAAATATAACCGTTGTGCGGCAGACCATTCTTCCTTAAAATGTGGGATTGTTCTATAATCGATTTTTGTATCCTTATGAGACAACCATATTTATTTTAATCTCTTTGCCTTATTTGTAGACAAAAGAAAACATGGAGGAGCCCATGAAGGAGCCTATGTTGGAGGAGCCTTTGGAGGAGCCTTTGGAGGAGCCTATGTTGGAATTCAAATTTGAAGGCTCTCCTATAAATAGATGAAAGCTTGAGGGATCAAATACAAGACTTGATACAAACAACAAGAGATATCACAAGCACATAATCTTTGTTATTCATTTCAACATTCTTGTTGTAATAGCTTCAAGTACTATCACTTTCACATCTTGAGGTCTAGGCTTTCATTCTTGATTACACTTGCACTTTTGAGTTGTAATATTTTTCAAAGTGTAATCTTGATTGTAATTCATCAACCAAACACAAGATATCCTTGTGAGTATTCTTGTGGTAAGAATACACTTGGGTGATCTAGGTGATAGGTGTTTCAAGAGTGTGGTGCTCTTGAGGTGTTGAAGAATTTGGTATTCTTCAAGATTGAAGATTGTGGTGATCTTCAAAGGTGCCGTTGAAGGAAGATTGTGGTAATCTTCAAAGGGAGATTGTGGTAATCTTCAAAGGGAGATTGTGGTAATCTCCAAAGGTGGTGTTGGAGAGTTCGGTGCTCTTCAAGTCGGAAGATTGTGGTGATCTTCGCAAGGTGCCGTTGAGGATTGTGGTGATCTTCAAAAGAGATTGTGATAATCTTGAAGGTGTTGTTGAAGAAGAGTGTGGTGCTCTTCAAGGTGTTGTTGTAAGTTGGTGTTGTTTTAATTTTTGGTAAATTAATAAAATCTTTTTCTTTTTGAAATCCATCCCGGATATCTTTGGGGTGGTAGAGGATTAGGCCCTAGGTGGGTTGAACCTCTTTAAATCGACGTGTGTTGTTTACATTCCGCACCTTCATTATTTTGTTTGAGCTTTCGGTTTGAAAAAGAGGGCGAAATCGAAAAGATGGAGATAATCTATTCACCCCCCCTCTAGATTATCGTAGCCGCTTGGACTTACAAGTGGTATCAAAGCCAAACTCTTTGGCAAGCTCGTTTCACATCGCGAGTGAAGAGAAACGATCGTCGCTACTAACGAAGCTCATCTTTCCGGCACCTCCACCACCAAGCCACCTCGGTTTGATTCCAAAAATTTTATATTTTGGAAAGAAAGAATGGAATGCTATTTACAAGGTTGCGGGTTTGATATTTGGAACACCGTCATCAATGGAGAATCTATTCCGACGAAGAATACACCACACACCTCTAAAGGCTTCAAAGAGCTCAATGATGAAGAGAAGAGAATCATCTCCTTAAATGGTAAAGCTCTTAATATTTTACATTGTTCACTTACCACCTTGGAATTTGATCATGTTGTAGGTATTCGATCGGCACATGAAGTATGGCAAAACTAGAAGCCATCTATGAAGTATATGCAAATAAAAGGAGCAACTCAAAAGCATCTACTTCTCAAATGGATACAACATCAAATCCAACAATATGGGATGAGCCTCTTACAAATTCCGATGATGAAGCCGAAAAATGTCTTATGGGCATCGAAGAAGAAAACAAGGTAAGTTCTAAACCTCTACTTCTTATGACAATGAATTGCAAAATGAATATAGTGACTTGCAAAATGATTATAATGAGCTACAAGATGAATTCCAAAACTTACTTGTTAAATACAAAAATTTGAAAAAGGAATTCATTGTTTTGAAAAATGATAAGGATAGTTTATTTACTTCCTATGAATCACTATCATGTGCTCACACCACCACTCTTGATAAGGTTAGAAACCTTGAGAAAGAAAATATACTCTTGTTGAGAATATTGATTGCATGAAAAAGGATTTATTAAAATCCAACTTGAGTACCAATATAATGTCCAATATTGTTGATATTCATAATTGTGATAAAGGACTTGATCATAAGCCTAATACTGTTAATCATATGAAAAAGGATCAAGTCACTATGCATATTGGTCGTTATGCTCCTAGAATTATTACATGCTTTTATTGCGGTAAAAAGGGTCATACGGTAAATACTTGTCGGGCTAGAAATAGCTCTAATTATTGTTGGAGACCTAAAAGTCTCAAGACTAATCCCAAAGGACCCAAACACATAAGGGTACCACAAAACAATGTCATATTAGGTACCGTGAAATAATAATCGAAGAAAATTCATACCGCCAAGAAGGCATCAAATGACCGTTTCATTTTATCAAAGAAGGAGAAACTATTCTCAACAAAGCCAATTTCCAAGAAGAGAGTATAATCAAAAATGGGAAGAACACAATCCTTGAAATGGCAAAGACATCATCAACAAGATGATTTTCAAAGAAGAAGAGACTTTCAACAATGGGAAAGCAACAAACCTTTGAAATGGAGCAATCAAAGAAGTCATCATCAACAAAGTGACTTCTCGAGGAAGATATCATCAACAATGGGAACGGCACAACCCATGGAAGTGGCGTAATTGGTAACCCGTATCTCCTATTTAAATATGCATTTTATTTTGTTATTATGCATGTTTTTATTTGTGTCTTAATTGCAAAATGAGTTTTCAAATATTTATTTTTTAATTAAGGTCTTCAATATATACTTGTGCTTTTAAAATTTTTTTGAAAAAGAAGACCTTATATGATGTTTTTAAAACTCTTGTGCATTTTTGTAGACTAAAGTGTGTTATCATCTTTTATGGATTTTTATGGCATGAGCTTACTTGTGATATCTCTTTGCCTACACTTTTATCATTATGATTTGTGCTAGATATGTTTTAAGAATTGTGTAAGATTTACATATTTTCACAAATGGCCATTTTCATCATTATTTGTCAAGAAAAGGCATAGTACGTTTACTTGTGTATTGCCATATGCCTATGTGCTTGTTTTTTCATAGTGTTTCATACAAGTGCCATTAAGAGGATTTTTAGATTTTTTGAAAGGCACTATTCGATATTTGATTGCACATATTTGCTTTGTCAACTCTTGTTCAAATACTTCTTTTAAATAAGGTCTCAACTATATGATATCGGATTTGCAAATTTCAAAAGAGACCTTTTATAGCTTTCTTAAGCTTATTTGAACTTGCATGATTTATTAGACTCTTGATGATATTCTAAATGCATAGTATGTGTTTCTTGCTTCATGGTCTCTATATATAGTGTCTATTTCTACTATGCAAGATATTTTGTGATTGAGGCATGTTTTTACACTTGGGCTATTTTTTCTTGCTTATATAAGCGATGCCATTAATGAGTTTGTTAAGTTGTGTAGATGAGAAATGAAGTACTCCAAATATTTGGATGTAAATGTTCTATTATGAACACCTTAGATCAATTGGATACCCTATGATGATAGTGATGAAGAAGATAAAAAGGGTATTTAGGAACAAACTCGATGACCAAGGCAACATTGGTCGAACTAAAGGCGAGGTTAGTAGCTCGAAGGTATTTTCAAGAAGAAGGTAATCGATTTTGATGTAACATTTGCACTCATAGCACATTTTGTAGCTATTTGCATTTTACTTGCCCATTCTTGTTTTAAGAAAATTTCAAGCTTTACCAAATGGATGTTAAATCCAAATTTCTAAATGGTTTTATTCAAGAAGAAGTCTATGTAAAACAACCTCCGGGGTTTAAAATTTTTCAGGCCAAATGATTGTTTTTAAGGCCTTGTATGGTTTAAAACAAGTACCCCGTGTATGGTATGATAGACTTAGCTATTTTTGCTAAATTATTTTACAAAAGGTAAAGTTGATACTACTCTCTTTGTTTGTGAAAAAAGGCAATATTGTTTAAACTTGTGCATATTTATGAGAATATTTTTGGTGCTACTAATGAATATTTGTGCAAGATATGGTTCTCTAAGTTGATGCAAGGTGTACTTGAAATGAGCATGATTTCTTGCTTGGACTTCAAATCATTCAATGCCAAGTAGATGGTTACATTTCAAAAGAACTCTTGAAGGAGTTAGGCATTGAAGAAGGAAGAATCATTCCAACCTCTATGGCTATCAATGAAGAGATTGACAAAGGTTGAGAAAGGCATGTCGGTTGACAAACAAATTCGAGGTATGTCTTCTTGTATTATTCCTATAGACTCGACATTCCATATGCCTTATGTCTATATGCTCGATTTCAAAAACTATCCCAACGAATCTCATTAAAGTGCCATTAAAAGAAATTTTCAAATATTTGAAAGGCACTTCTTCTTATGACTTGTTGTATCCAAAGCTTTAAAACGTTCTTATTTTTTTCGGGATAACAAGTTCGGTATCTAATATACGGTTATTCGTAATAAAAATTTGGTTCGTCATAATCGAACTAAACATATTGAGATTCGATATATTTTTAAGGGATTGTGATTTTTAACAAAAACTTGAGATGTGTTTAATTCCGTCTCAAGGATAACTCGCGGACTTTTTGATCGTTAACCGCCGAGTATTTTACCTCATTTCGAGCTTGATTATGACATAATGTATATTGAATGAGGTCTACGTTTGCATTTTGCACGTTTTAAAACTTAGGGGCGAAAAATCGGATTTTTGGATCAAATTTCGGATTTTCAAAACAGAAAAGAACCACTGGCTGGAGGGCAAGCAAGGCCGACCGTCGCATGGCTGCCGTCGCCGTCGCCCGCCCTCGACCGTCGCTCGGACGATTTCTTGGTTAAAAATGGTTCATTTCGACTTGGCCATTTTGGCTCTTTTGGTTCATTTTTCGTCCCCTTTGACATTTGCACACACATTTCACTTCAAATGTGTTTGGTTGCATGTATTACATAGTTTGGGGATTATCTAGCTCGACTATCATCATCATTGCTCGTCTTTACCGATCGAATGGTAAGAATTTCACTATCTTTAGCTCAATTGGGTTGAACCCTTAAGTTTTTGTGGCTTATATGTATTTTTCTTGATGTAATTCATATATATTTGTGATGAGCTTATTGATTGTTGATGAATGATAATTGTTTAATTGTATTTGGTGATGAAAATTTTTGGCTTAAACAAATTGCAAAGGCGTTATATTCTTTTAGTTTTATTTGACGCACGCCAAGTGTTCGACGAAATGTTTCAATGAAAAATTCATCACCTACATGATTCTCTTGATTTGAAAAGTCTTATATATTTATAGAGATCATGTTTTGCTTATCAAATGAGTTTTCATAAGCTTCTTCAAGTCGTATGATTCGACTTTTCCCTCCTATTTGGTTTATAAGCTTCAATGATCAAATAGCTCGATACATCGGTTTAGTTGTGCTCTTTGATAAGAATATATGATGCATTTATCGTGCTAACATTCTTTTTGATGATTCCAAAGGGGAGAAACAGGTTATAAGCTCATTAGCTCATCAAAGCTAAGATAAGCTTAACGAAAAGAAGCTATAAGTTATGGCTTCATAAAGCCGTAAGTTGTGGATCATATCTAGTCCACTTGGTGCATTATGGTTATGTATGAATCATGGTCCATTGGTTGTAGTATGGACTTATATACGGTTCTAATGATGTATCTTTTGGGGAGATTTTAAGTTATTGATACTTAAGCTCAATATCGAAAAGCTAATATTTTAGCTTATGTTTAAGTTGCTTCTTTATAACTCTTGTTGTGCATGTTGATAGGGGAGCATTTGCTATATGTGTGAATATCTCTACTCCCATCCTTGTGTTTTTATTGCATGAAATGTTGTCGCTCACAACGGATAGTTCTCTTTAACCTTAGGTAAAATTGTTTTGTTTTCAAAATCGACCTCGTTAAAATTGTTTTGGTTTGTAATCATCAAAAAGGGGGAGATTGTTTGATAAATGGTTTTATCATGATTTTGATGATTTTGATTTTACACCAAAACAATGTTTTTAAAGGTTGTCCAAATACTCCTAAATGATTTAAAATGATTTTAATATTTTTGAGTATTTCCTCAAGTTTATTTTCGATACAAAATTGGACAATTCATTTAATGTTTTTAAGTCAATGGGTTTTTACATTGAAACTATGTTGTCCTAATACTCCCAATTGATCTAAAATGTTTCTACTATTTTTTGGAGTATTTATTGGAATTTATATCGGACAACACTTTGTGTGTAAATGTTTTATTTCTTCAAAACTATATTTCCAATGTTGTCCTAAATACTCCCGATCGGTTTAAAATGTTTTTACGAATTTTTCGGAGTATTTCTTGAGGTTTATTTTTGATAAAAATCGGACAACTTGTCATTGAGGAGGTCGGGTCGGCGAGCTTGGCACCGTACACAGGAACAAGTTTCGTGAAAAGAAACTTGAGAACTCTCAAAATTGATCGCAAGAACCGGTCGCACATAGGCTCGACCGGTCGAGGTGCTGCCCCGGACCGGTCGCCGTGTTAATTTGGTGCTATATGTTTCAAACTCTATTTTCGTGCGGACCGTGTCGCCTTTAGTTGACAAAGAAAAAAATATAACCGTTTGCACGTGAGACCATTCTTCCTTAAAATGTGGGATTGTTCTATAATCTGATTTTTGTATCCTTATGAGACAACCATATTTATTTTAATCTCTTTGCCTTATTTGTAGACAAAAGAAAACATGGAGGAGCCCATGAAGGAGCCTATGTTGGAGGAGCCTTTGGAGGAGCCTTTGGAGGAGCCTTTGTTGGAATTCAAATTTGAAGGCTCTCCTATAAATAGATGAAAGCTTGAGGATCAAATACAAGACTTGATACAAACAACAAGAGATATCACAAGCACATAATCTTTGTTATTCATTTCAACATTCTTGTTGTAATAGCCTAAGTACTATCACTTTCACATCTTGAGGTCTAGGCTTTCATTCTTGATTACACTTGCACTTTTGAGTTGTAATATTTTTCAAAGTGTAATCTTGATTGTAATTCATCAACCAAACACAAGATATCCTTGTGAGTATTCTTGTGGTAAGAATACACTTGGGTGATCTAGGTGATAGGTGTTTCAAGAGTGTGGTGCTCTTGAGGTGTTGAAGAATTTGGTATTCTTCAAGATTGAAGATTGTGGTGATCTTCAAAGGTGCGTTGAAGGAAGATTGTGGTAATCTTCAAAGGGAGATTGTGGTAATCTTCAAAGGGAGATTGTGGTAATCTCCAAAGGTGGTGTTGGAGAGTTCGGTGCTCTTCAAGTCGGAAGATTGTGGTGATCTTCGCAAGGTGCCGTTGAGGATTGTGGTGATCTTCAAAAGAGATTGTGATAATCTTGAAGGTGTTGTTGAAGAAGAGTGTGGTGCTCTTCAAGGTGTTGTTGTAAGTTGGTGTTGTATTAATTTTTGGTAAATTAATAAAATCTTTTTCTTTTTGAAATCCATCCCGGATATCTTTGGGGTGGTAGAGGATTAGGCCCTAGGTGGGTTGAACCTCTTTAAATCGACGTGTGTTGTTTACATTCCGCACCTTCATTATTTTGTTTGAGCTTTCGGTTCGAAAAAGAGGGCGAAATCGAAAAGATGGAGATAATCTATTCACCCCCTCTAGATTATCGTAGCCGCTTGGACTTACAATATATGCATTCAAAGGTGGTACGAATTGAAATTAACAGGTGTCGAGCTAAAGACGTTAAATATAGCTCTTGTTGGGAGGCAACCCAACAATTTGTGGTGTGATTTTTGTTTTTGTTTTTCTTTATAAAAAAAAATTACGATTTTTTTGACCACACACACAGGCGGGGCATGCGTGAACGCACAATCCGTGCATGATTGAGGAATGGAGATATTGCTACGGCCCCACACACGGCAACCCATGCGGAGGAGATGCCTAAGGAGGGCCACGAACGCCGCCACCCCCACAATAAATCGGGTCCAATACACACGGGTTTATATTGAAATTGTCTTCTCTTACGTATGATATAATTTCATTTAAGTTTGGGGCGAGAGATAGTTATTTTGATATGAAATGTGTGTGTGGATAGAAAAAAATTGTGCATTTAGTGTGTTTCCATATAGTTGCATGTAAAGCATTTTAGGTTGCATTTGCATTAGAAGAACATTCTGATTTTAACTGTTTTCATAGATTTTAAGGAGTGAGTTGGCCCAGGTGTGCGTGAGCGACGAGACTTGATGCTTATATTTTTGAAAAAAATTTGTATTGTTTTGATTGGGTGTTGAGTATGAGTTGATTGAGCCATGAATAGATGACATTGAGCATGTGAATATTGAGAACATGGTTTGATGCTTTGAATTACGTATTTGCAAGCTGTGAGCTTTTGAGCCTTTACGCTTTCATCATATGCGATCTTGTTGTTAATTTGAGTGTATCATTCATGTTGTTAGAATTCTAGAACTTGCTCTGGTATCTCTGTCAAGTCGTCACATGTTATATGCGAAATGTGAAAATGATCAAAGGCCATTTTTGTTAACCCTTCAAGCCTTTTGCTTACCTAATGAAAATATTGAAATCCCTAGTTAGCCAACTTGAGTCTATTGCCAAATTTTTGATAGCCACAATTCAAGCCTTAACTTGATAAATCTTTTACCCAAAACTTGAGCGTATAACATTGAGTAAAGGGATTGAATAAGGGTGAATGGGTAAAATCAAAATTTTGGAAGATGGTGTTAGAGTTGGTTGATGGGAAGAAAAGGAGGAGAAATGAAGTGTTGAAAACTCGTATAAATGTCGGAAAAAATCGACTTTGTAAATGAGTTTCATTTAAATGAACTTGGGGGCTAAGGATTGTAATTTGAGGTGATTCTCAAAAGAAAGAAAGGAGATGGAGATAAGAGGAGTTGATGAAAATGAGAGATGATTTGAGTAGCATATTGAGCTTTAATGTAGATGATTTATATGCTCACCGGTCTATACGCTCGAGTTTGAGTCACTCTATCCATATTTTCCTACCCTAACCAAAGAACCTTCATTACAACCAAAGAAAAAGTCATTTTTGATTCACAAATTGCATAAATTCTAGTGGCGGAGATATGAGACGAATTGCAAGCCTATGGTAATTTTGCGACATTGAATTGATTTGAGCGTAAATACGTCCTATATTCATTTGAGATGAGAGTATACACTTGATCTTTGAGAGACGTGATTCTTAGCATTTACCATGGTTTCTTTGATGTATGCTATATGTTAGATGTTTGAGGCTTGGTTGATTCGTTGTTTGACACATATGATGAACAATACGAATTTTATAGAGTTGTTGTGCGTTTTACTTTTCATTACTCCAAGTCATGTTTTATCTTGTTTTTAAAAGCGTTGACCGGGACGGCCAACAATTTAAGTTTGGGGGTATTTGTTCACTTGGTTTTATACCATTGATTTGGGCTTCCTAGACTTGAGTTTTGTGTTGTTTTTTATTATTTTGAGTCATTTGAGTAGCCAAGACATGTTGAGAGCCAATTATATTGAGTTTATAGTCATAGTAATGAATCGTGTATCAAAAGAAGTACAAACGAGCAAACAACGAGAGATTGATTTGAAGAAATGTCCAAACGCAGCGTCGAAATTTCCATCACTTTGGCAGTGTTTCGTATTTTTTGGCCATAACTCTCTCTACAAATTTGATATTGATATGATTCAAGTGGCTATGGAAAGCTAAGAGATAGGGCTACAACTTTGAAGAAGGTCTCAAAAGCAAATTCCAACATTTGGTGGGTGAAAAACTCGGGCGGGTGCTGCATTTGATCTGAGGAGCATTGCCGTATGAATTTCAAGTGGGCGCAGCTGCGCTAACGCCCAACAAAGACCGGCGGATCATTTGTGGGAAATTGCTGGGCGCCGCAGCATTTCCAGCGGAAATTCCAATGTTCCTCCACTTTTTTATTGAACTTTTGAGGGGCTATAAATACATACATGGGAGGCTTGATCTAGGTTATGAAGAAAAGGTCAGGAATACACCCAAGAACACAAGAAATACATCAACTTCATCAAGGAAGAACCAAGGGAAGAATCGGGTCGAATTGAAGCTTAAGGATTGAAGATGAATCGAGAGATTATCCATTTCCTAAGTTTTCTCATTCTTTGTGCTTTAATCTTTCATTTTAGCTTGTCATGAATATGAACAATTTGTCTATGGGTTGTTTATTTGTAATGAGTAGCTAATCTTCTTGTGATTTCGGGGTTTTGGAAGTAGATTAATTGAACTCTTGTTGAATGTTTTAATCTTAATTGAAGTTATTGTCTTGAAGCTTATTTGAGTACTTTGTTCTTATTCTTGTTTTATCATTTGACCAATGATTTAACTTGTTTGATATATTGATTCATAATTCGAGAGATGAGTTTCAATATTAGATCTTGAGTACTTGACATGAATATTTGCATAATCGAGAGATTTGTGAATATTTGTGAGGATATTTGATCTTTTGTGCACTTGGGAGTTGTGTATCTTATGTTGAGTAGAGATCTTAGCATAGATATTTCAATCTACACTTTATACATCTCGAGAGGGAGGATAAAATACCGTTGTGATCGTCTTATAGGTATATTGATAATAACTTTGGCTTTGATTAAATCGAACAATAAGAGAAATATTAATTGAAACCATAACCAGGGAATCCATTTCATTCCCTTGATAATTCCATTATTCTTAGTATCTTGTGTTTTTGTGGTTAATCTTGTCTTTACTTCTACTCCAATTATCAAATTTCGATCGTCTAAATAAAAATAAGACTATCTTAGTTCAATACTTAGCACATAAATTTATTAGTCTCGTGGATACGACCTTGCTTACCCTATTCTATAAACTACACCGTACACTTGCGGTGAAGCTAAAAATAAGGCGAACATCTACTTTCTAAGGAGGATTGTAGGAAGTTTCAAGGTCGAACCAATCTCAAGTTATTGGAGGGCTTCGTGATCAAATCCAATAAGCTTGAGAAAGTGAGTTGAAGTAGCAGACGCCCTGTGAAGAAGCTGAGTCGGACGAGAAGCCAGCTGAGTGATCAAGGCATCTCCAAACTGAGTCCCAAAGGAGCAAGTAAGCTGTGTGATCAAGACTTGTATCTGGACTGATAACCACTTTGTGAATTGATCATTACTTAGTGGATTTCTCCAGGAGTTGGAGAAGAGGGGAGTAGAAGAATTACCCCATCTTCGAACCTCTATAAAAATTATTGTGTCATTTACATTTCAGCATTTTATTTCTCGCATACTCATTTCATATCTCTGATAATTTGCTATCCAATCGATAATTAACAAAGTGCTAAAACCAAGTGTTAAAACAAACTTAAATCAAATTCAAGGATGTTAAGTCTTATTGAAAATCTCATCACAACCAAGTTAAGGTTTAGTCTAAATTGAGTTATTCTATCAATGACTCTTTCAAGTCATTGTTGAGTGGCTAACTCTGTTGATTAACTAACTTAAGTTGCATCCATCAAGAGACTTGTGTAATTAACTATGTAATATTTTAAAAGGACTAAAATCAAAAAGTTGGTAAGGTTTATTCAACCCCTTCTAAACCTTACTCACACCCCCTGGGACCTACAAGTGGTATCGGAGCGGTTGGTTCATTGAGCCTTCCGCACAGTTCTTGAACTAGATCTCCAATCTTTCAAAGAAATTTTTAACACTTGTTCTTTCAAAAGCTATTTTCATTCAAAGTTATTATCATGGAAGCAAATTTGACACGCATTCCTATGTTCACTATTGAGGAGTTTGATGAGTTTGGAAAATTCGTATGCTGTGCTCATCTATCTATTTTACATGACGAAATATGGCTAGTGATAGAGGATGGGCCACCGCAAATATTGAAAGTGAACAGTACAGAGGAGAGCATTTGCGGTGCGGTGAAGAGAAGAAGATGTGGTGAGCAAGACCACCTTTAGTTGAAAAACCAAGGATTGAATGGACCAATGATGACAGAAAGAGATACAACTTGGACAATGTGGCCAAAGATATTCTCTACAAGACGGACAAAGCAATGTTCAATAAAGTCAAGCCATGCAAAACATCAAAAGAAATGCTGGGATAAATTAACTTTAATTTGTGAAGGATCGAGAGTAAATTAAAGAAAACAAATTATATGTTGTTGTTCAAAAGTTGAAAACTTTAAAATGCTTGCAGGTGAGACAATGGATCGATGGATGCTAGATTCACCGAAATTACAAATGAGCTCTCAAAGACTTGGAAAGGAATACACACAAAAGGAGATGTGTATGAAGATTCTAAGGAGCCTCGGTGAATGAATGGGAAATGAAGACCATGGCTCTAAGGCACTCGATGGACCTATCAAAAACATCCAATCATGAACTATTCTCAAACCTCAAAGCTTATGAATTTGAGTGAGAATAAAGGATCAAGATGATGAGGCAATTGTACCCAAAACAATTTGCACTTATAGTCAAGGATGGGAAGAGAGCCGAGGTCAAGGAAGCCGTTGACCAGGAGGAAATTGTCTTGATGGTTAAAAGATTCAATAAGTTCTTCAATAATAACTATAAACAAAACAGGGGTGAATCCTCCAGGAGACATTGACTCCCTCCAAGTCAAGGAAGATAGGCCTCCCAAGAGAGCCGAGCATCAAAAGGTTGAGTATCAAAAGGTGATAATCCAAGAACGGAAAGAGCGATCAAAGAGCCGAGAACTTATGTTGGAGGCGTATACAACCAAGACACTTTGCCATTTATTTGTCCATATCAGGTGGACAATAAATACATGAATGAAGAAGAAAAGAAAGAGTCTTGAGAGAAAAAAACGAGGGAAAATAAAAAGGCCATGTTGGCTGCAGAGATCACGAGGCGGCTAAGTCAAAGAAGCGGTGGACTCGAGAGTAGTGAAGTTGACTACTCAAGTGATTCGAAGAAAAAACAATGATTTGTCTAATGGCTAAAGAACAAGATCAACCCGACCAAGAAGATGAGGTACACTCTACTAACTCATCTCACTCATTCTAGTGATAGTGATTGTGACACACACACTTCATCACTCACCGATCTTTATGATTCATCGAGGCAAAATGATGAAAGATTTTGAGCACATTAAATCCTCACACACACTATTGAGCGAGAAAAAAAAGCCGGCCATTTGACTCAAAAGCCATAACTCACGGTGACTAAGGAGCCGAGTACTTTAAGTCACATAGTTGATGAGAACAAAGAGTCAAGGCCGAGAATGCTAAACTAATAGCGAGAGATCATTTGCTATAGAAAAGAGGAAAATGATCTCAAAAATATGATTGCATCATTTACAAAGGCATCTAAATCATTGGATGACCTTATTATGAGCCAAAAAGAGTGTGGAGATAAGACATGCATATGATTCAATTCCTTTGTGCACAAATCAAACTCCCGAGTGATTTTGGAAAAAGAATCTTCAAGTAATGAAGCATCTCAAAAATCCAAGACACCAAATGTTGCACCCACATTCACTCCAAAGCACAATCACAAACAAACTGGCCTTGGATATAAAGGAAAAGGAAAAGCGATTGATTGAGTATCTTTGAGAGGACGGTGAGAAGAAATCCAGCAAAGTTCCTCAGCAAACTCCAAATAGGAAATACTCTGTGAAGAATAAACAGAACCACCAAAAACCTCAGAAGTTTTATCAAAGAAACACATATGATGGGAATGGTAGAAACTACCCAAGCCAAGCTGATTGGAATAATGTGAAATATCAAAGAAAGACCTATGGAATATAAGCCCAAATGGCAAAGGCCTAGAACTCAAAGAAAGGCCATTCCAAAGGCAAAAGAGCTATCATCGCACACATATGCACCCAGGCACTACACTCGAAATATCATAACTACCCAAAGAAGGCAATTGCTAAAACACACACACAGCATACGAGACAAAAGAGACAGTTGTATGAACCTAAAGCCCCCAAGCAATTTGCCAAAGTAAACTATGATTATGGCACGAGATAGATGGCAACCTCTTAGAGTCGATTATTTGGCTATAGGTTGGTTGGATCATCTTACAACACTAACCCCTAAGGATCCAGGCAAGTATGGGTACCTAAAAACTAATTTCCTTGATTGCGAGTTCAAGGAGCAGTTGAGTGCCAAGGAACCTGGTACATGGATAGTGCTTATTCGGACACATGATAGGAAACAAGAAAAATCTGTCAAAATTCAAGGAGATTAGAGGCGCAAAAGTCATATTTGGAGGAAATGAAGCTCGGGGAAATAAGAGGCCGGATCCATCAAGAAAAATAGATTAGAAATCACAGATGTTGCATATGTTGAAGGTCTCAACTTCAACTTTGTTAAGCATCAACCAACTCGCGTGACAAGGGTTATAATGTTGGATTCAATATGGGAGTGTGCCAAATTAAAGACACTGAATCAAATGAAATAGTGTTGCAAGGATCGAAAAGAAGAACATGTATGTGGTAGATTGGTCGATTGCCACACCAAGCACTTGTCGTTAGCAAAAAGTGCACCGAATCAAGTTGGTTGTGGCACAAGAAGCGAGAGTCATTTGAACTTCAAGACAATTAACAAGCTTGCAAGGAGTCATCTTGTAGAAGGGCGCCGGACTCGGTGTACAAGAAGGAAAGTGTTTGTGATGCATGCGGATGGGAAAACAGATCAAATCATCATTCAAGGAGAAGTTTAATCCATCTTCAACAAGAATATTGCATCATTTGCATATGGATTTATTTGGTCCGATTGAGCTGAGCTAGTATAAGTGGAAAGAAATACACCTTAGTGGTGGATGATTACTCAAGATATACATGGACAATCTTCATGTGCAAAAAGAAGGAAAACTTGCAGAAGTTACCTCAGCTGATGAGAAGAGTTCAAAATGAGAAGAGTCAAACCATTATAAAGATAAGGTCTGGTAGAGGAACCGAGTTTGTCAATGGGATAATAACTCGATATTGTGTTGAAAATGGAATTGCTCATGAGTTATCTCTGACAAGGACTCCACGTGAGAATGGAGTAAGCGAAAAGAAAAGCAGAACTCTCAAGGAAGCTGCAAGTACCATGTTAGTCAAGGTGGAAATTTTAAAAGATTTTTTGAAGCCATCAACACCGCATGCTATACTCAAAATAGATACATGATCAATAGAGAGTGACAAAGACTCCTATGAAATCGGATAGGGAGAAAGCCAAATGTTGCATATTTTAGAATATTTGGATGTAAATGCTTTATCCACAACAATGGCAAGGACAATCTAAAGGTTTTTGATGCTAAAGCTGATGAAGGTATCTTTTTTGGGGTACTCGGTGAAAGCAAAGCCTATAAGTCTTGAACAAGAGGACTATGGTCACGAAGAGTCTATTCATGTGGTTTTTGATGAACCTAATGTAAATGGACAAGACTTTGAAGAGTTAGGCGATAATTTGAATCACCCAACTATGCGAGAAGAGTCCCTATGTTGAAGTGAAGGTTTGGAGTAATCAATCAAGATGAAGATGAGACGGTGAGTCTCAAAGACAATTTGAAAAACTGCAGATTGAATGAAAATAAAAAGAGGTGCTCAAGACAACACAGTGTAAGACGATCGAACCCCGGTGATTTTCTCCAACCCGATGAGAATGGTGAGAGACCATCCGCCGAGCTAGTCATTGGAGATGTGAGAGATGGTGTAAGAACCAGATCGAGCTCAACAAGAAGCAATGTTCACTTGTTTTATTTCCCAAATAGAGCCAAAAGATGTGTCACAAGCATTGGATGACACACATTGGATTCAAGCCATGCAAGAAGAAGAGTGAATCAATTTGAAAGGAACAAAGTATGGGAATTGGTGCGATACCAACCCATCAAAATGTTATTGGCACAAAATGGGTTTTGAAACAAGATGAATGAAGAAGGTTACGTGGTAAGAAACAAAGCAAGATTGGTAGCCAAAGGGTATTGCCAATAAGAGGAATAGATTTTGATGAAACATTTGCTCTGTTGCAATATTAGAAGCAATAAGAATGTTTCTTGCCTATCTATGCTGCATACAAAAACTTCATTGTATATCAAATGGATGTGAAAAGTGCATTTTTAAATGGATTGTTGGAAGAAGAAGTCTATGTTGAGCAACCTCCAGGCTTTGAGCGAGAAGACAATTGGAGATAAGGTGTACAAGATCAAGAAAGCTCTATATGGATTGAAACAAGCACCAAGAGCTTGGTATGATACATTATCTCAATTTCGCCGAGATAATGGATTCACCAAAGGCAAAGTGGGCGAGAACACGCTTGAGAATTCAAGATGGGGAGAGTATCTTTGCTTGTTCAAATATATGTGGATGATATCATTTTGGATCTTCAAACAAAGAAGCGTGTGATAAGTTCTCAAACCTCATGCAAGGTAAATTTGAAATGAGCATGATGGGAGAGTTGACATTCTTCTTAGGACTTCAAGTCAAGCGGTGAAGGATGGAACCTTCATAAGTCAAACAAAGTACACGAGAGATTTAATGAAGAAATTTGGTATGGAAGAGAAGTCTTCGTGAAAATACCAATGAACACATCGGTCAAGATGGACATGGATGTAGATGGTAAAGTTGTAGATCAAACAAGATACTGAGCACTTATTGGATCACTGCTCTCATTTAACGGCAAGCGGGCGGATATCACCTTTGCGGTAGGTGTATGTGCAAGATTTCAATCTGCACCAAAGGAAAGCCATATGATGCGGTGACTAAGAGAATCCTAAGATATTTGAAGGGATGCAAGAAGTTGGCTTATGGTATCCAAAGGAAGGTGGATTCAAGCTTATTGGTTATTCGGACTCGACTTTCTTTTTGGATGTAGAGTTGACAGAAAAGTACTTCAACAACTTGTCAAATGCTTGGAAACAGATTGGTTTCTTGGTTTAGCAAGAAGCAAAACTCAATAGCCACATCCACGGTGAGCGATACGTAGCTACGGGCGGTTGTTGTGCCCAAGTTTTATGGATGAGACAACGGTGAGAGATTATGAAATTGAAGAAAAAGAGATTCCAATCATGTGTGATAACACAAGTGCTATGCAATCACTCGGAATCTGTGTTGCATTCGAGAACAAAGCACATTGATGTCGATATCATTTTATAAGAGATCATGTTGAAAAGAAAGACATCACATTGGAATACATCTCAACCGACAAACAGTTAGTGGCATATTCACCAAACCTTTATGTGAATCAAGATTTGAAGAGCTTAAGCATGGGCTAGGGTTAATTGAGCTAAGATGATACTCGGAAGACTCAATGAGAAGAGATGGAATGTGAGAAGATGAAAATAGAACAAGTCTCATGAATCACCAAGTGAATCGGTCGATCGGGAAGTCACCAGTGTCGAGTTAGGCGATAGAAATGAGTCACTATACGAAAGGAGAGAAGAAGAGTTGAGTCATTTGTGTAGTAAGTTTTGAGTCATTTATGAGCTAAGTGACAAAAACGCGATCGTTTTTAATAAGCGGGAATGTTTTTAAGGATGACGTCGGAGTAATTATGACGAATGCAGTCAAAAAAGCTACAGAAAGCATATGATTGGATATAAATGATGCCGCATTAAATGCGAGCAATTAAATGCAATGAGCGTGCTAAACGAGCCGTTGATCTCGATCAAAATTCGAAACCAAAAAACGTCCTTTCACAACCCTTATATACTCATTCCTTAAACTTTCACTCTCACACTTAAAACCTGTTCATTTTCAAGCGTCTGAAAGCCAGTTTTCTCTCTCGAAAACCCTACCTGTTCTCAAAGCAAGTTCATCAAAATTTAATCGGTAAAATCCTTTAGAAATGGCACCAAAGACTGATTTCGTCAAGTTATCGAAGCAAATCCACACAAGCTCCTCAGTGGATTTCGAAGGCATGATTAAGCAGGGTTCGGATGCAACCCTTGTGAAGAAAATCAAAGATATGTTGGAAAAATCTAGACTTAAAGCCTTTCTGACGATAGAATACTCGCACACCTACCTGGAAGAGGTGGTGCAGTTCTATGTGAACGCCGAGGTGCAGGACGAAGGGATTAGTCCTCCGTCCACCGCAAGGACATCATGATCACTGCTAAAGACCTTGCGGAGCACTGCTTATTACCATCCGAGGGGATGCCAAAAATATACGAAGCTGATGTGGACTTGGTTGTTGCATGGAAAGAATTAGCCAAACCCGAGTGTGTCTTTGCGAAAGTAGTCTACACATCTGAAAAGAAATTGCTAAAGGATGACTATCACAAGGCGATGGATGTCGTCTCAAAATGCGTGGATATGAAGTTTGGCAATTTCAATCAACTCATCAAAGACTAAGCCGATCGTCATGCTGCGATCATGCAAGGGAAAAAAAGTTAACGAAATTTGAGTTCGTATACTGGCAGACTCTACCGAGAATGTTGCAAACAAGTCTTTCAAGGAAGGTGGATCCTTTGGAGGATCACTCGGCTATGGCCTAGTTATTGGCCACTTGATGGAAGTGAAGAGCATTCCCCTTCAAACATGGAAAGTCCTTCCATATAAACAAGAAGATGTTTAGGGCTAACCTCTCAGAGCCGGAAGAAAGCCCATGCAAAAGAGGCGGACACGGTGAGGGGAATCGGTGACCCACGAGGAAACGATTGTTGCCTCCCCTCCAAAGAAGAAAGTTGCCCCTGCAGTGCAAAGAAGAAAGTTGCCCCTGCAAAGAAAGACAAAAAGATGCACACTGCCCCGCGGTGAGTCACCCGCCCGAGTAGCGTGTCTCCCGCCCACGCAGCCGAGGTGGAGAAGGAAGCCCTAATACCTTCTCCAACCATCAAAAAAAAGAAGATGCCAAGCCAAGAAAGGCGGCTCCTCGTCAAAGAAAGATGCACCAACCCCTCACGCGAGGAATCGAGAGGAAGAAGTATCGAACCAGGGACTTCCTCTGGTAAGGACAAAAATAAGAAGAAGAATCACCAAGCTCTCGGAGCTTGAGAAGAAAAATGAGTCCGCCACTCACCGTGGAGAAAATCTCGAGGCTATTTGAAGAAGTGCGGTCTCGAAGTTGTTGTTGAAGCTTGACGAAAGTCTCACGAGGACGATCGCAGAGGCAAATAGAAGACCAGTGTGGATAGAAAAGTGAGGAAAAAAGAGCGGCGAGAGATCGTAGAATTTCTCTTTGAGCGAATTGTGTCTCCACCGCCCCGATCTTTCTTTGAAGGTGAAGAAGCGAAGAGAGTATGTTGCCTTCCATTCCTAAAAAGGAAGGCAACAAGGGCGAGATGAAGATGATGATATATTCATGTACTCTCCATTATACCCAGACATCCAGAATCGTCTGCGAGCATGGAGGAAATGGAAGCTGAGTCACTCAAGGGTGCAGTTTGAACACCCTGAGTATATTGAAGAAGAAGATGAGCTTTTCAGGCTTCTTGAGATTGACACTGTACTGCAGGCCCTGGATGAGGATAACTGCATAAATATGCTGCAAATTCGCAAGGAGCAAGAAAAATCGAGCGGTGAGGAGGAAAGCTCGTGAGAAAGCCAACATTTGTCCTCTCACTGGAACCAGCGACCACACTCATCCTCACATTGATATGCTTTCGGGAAGTGATGAGGACATGGATCCTGCTGCTGCAAAGGAGAAGTTGGATATGCAGCAAGCTATGCGGGAATCCAGATTGATGCATGAGCAACAGATGAGGGAAGGACCTGGAGAGTCTTCTAAATCTCAGCTGAAAATTGATCTGTTGGGAGTGGTACAGCAGATTGCCACGATTATTGCGCAACCACTTCTCCAATTCACTCAGATGATGGATCTAAGGGACTTGGCGATGACACTGGGAACTTGGGCACCCAAGTTGAGCCAACCCCTGTTGAAGGTGTCTTACCACCTGCCCCCACAGCTGAACACTCAATGGAAATAGTCGGGAGTCTGGAGAAGAGTGACCCCACCATCAGTCACTTAGCTGGTGCGCCAGCTGATGGGGAAAATCACTCCACTACAGCTAGGTCGGAGGATGCTGCAGATGACTCCACTATGAAGGAAGGAGGCGAAGTGGAGAAAGAGAAAGAAAAAGAACAACGGCCGAGGTTGTCAGCTTGTGGCTTCGGACGAGTTGAGTCTATCCCAGTGAAGTGCCAACGGCTTTGCGGGTTGAGGACACTGCGATGCAATCGAGGCACGGGATGGAGATGCCCGGGAGTTAACACTCAGGCGGCGAAAGTGCAATCTAAAGGGTTGAGACTACCCGGATGCCAATGTCCAAGACCCTAAGACAAGCGTATCTGTCGAAGGAATGTAGAAGGCCTTTCTCTGATTGAGACGCTAAAGGTATTGAAGGCCCGAGGGAGATTGAAACTTCCCCGGGTAAAGAGAAAGAAATGCGAACATCCCTCCTGTTCCCAAGACAACCACGATATATCATTTCGGGATCCGAAGATGAAGTTGAGTCCACTCCTATTGCACATCCCAAGGACCCGGTGAGGATGTTCTTCCGCAGACGAGTCACCAAGTTTCAAAGTTGCTTTCGTCAAACATTCAACTTTGATGATGAACAAGCCCCAATGTTCCATCATCATCCGATGACGTTGTTGATGCGGTAGGATCGATCTACTCAATTGGAAAAACCTCGAGACCGAAGAAGTTGTTAAGACAGTGAGGCTCGTCGGCCACCGGGTAAAAATATTCAAGCTGCTCCAGTGCCACAACTTCCATCTGCGCAAGCTACGGAGCCGGCAGCCGAGAGACTACCTCGCACACAATATCTCAAGTGCGAGACGATGCATATGAAGAAGTATTTCCTTTTTCTCATGAAGCGCCCGTCTAGAAGAAGAGAGCGCAAGAGAATAGAAGCTCTACACCATCCAAGAAGACCCCATAATTCCTATCGATTCGATTGTGCCCGGTGATTTCAATTTCGATCAGAGTGGGCGGTGACTCAAGTTAGACTGACTAAGATGCGTGAAATCTTCAAGAAGATCGTGAAGAGATTGAGAAGATTGAATGGCACCAAGCCTCTCTTGACATGCGCCTGGACAACAGAGATGCCACTCTCACAGTGCAGACTTGAGAGGGGCGGTGGTCGGGATAAGGAATGGTCTCAAGCAAATGAGGCCATGTGTATCGAGCAAGTTCGCTACTTTAAGGCACTATACAATGTAGAATCTTTGATGCAGGTCGACATGAAGGCAAGGATGCGAGACTATATGGAGAGATCGTATGCCTCCCATACAAGCGAGATGGAGTTGTTGCGTGAATTTCATCGAAAGGAACTGCGTGTTGAGGAGAATATGAATGCCAAATTCGATCTTCTTATGGTCGAAATGAAACCGCCCGGTGGCGGCCGAGTCCAAAGCCACCCTTAATTTCGAAACAAAGATACTCCGCAGTTGCCGGACTCAAGCAAATTGACTATCGGATGGACTTCATGTTTGATGGGATGTTTCGGGGGTTCCTCTCTCCTTTGATGATGCCAAAAAGGGGAAGAGGAATACCAAAAGATGTTAAAGGAGGCGGTTGTCGAGAAGGAAAAGGAGAGAGTTGTTGTAGAGAATAAAGATCATTTGTTGAGAATAGGAAAGAAAAGGAAAAGCTATTGAGGGGAAAGGTCAAAGGATGTGACCCTAATGCTTTTGAAACCCTCGGCAAGGTCATGTTGTTACTAGCATAATCAAGCAAACTTCCCGTAACTGCCGCTCTATCACTTTATTGTGCCTATGTCTCATAAGAAGAAAATTGTAGAAGCGAGAGATGGAGGATTTCGACAAAAGAACGGATGTCCGTGTTGAAGAGATGTTAAAACAATTTGGAGGTATTCGGCGGGTAAAGATACGATGCCATTCCAAATGACGGACAAGAGCCAAGATCTGTTGAAGAATTCAAAACACTCGAGTTCGAAGGATATTTCAAAAACATGTCCATAGCCCAAGCACAGGACTTGTCTTCGAGAGAAAAGGATCAAGTCTGCGAAGAAGGCGATAGACAACGGACTACTAAGATCTCTCTTTGGTAAGAAGAAGACTCGATACAATATATGCCCGAAAAAGAAGGAAGAAGTGGTGGAGGTGGAGGTTTTATACCCAGGACTCTACCCAAAAATATTGAATATGTAGATCCAGGCAAGAAATGAAGGATCTACTTTTGGTGGGATATGATGCTATAGCCAATCGGAAGTGGGAGAGAAAAAAATGAGTATGTCAAAAGAATCGAAGAAGAAAATAAGAAACAAACTCAAATTTGTGGCAAGAAAGACAGGAAAGAAAAAGAAAAAATGAAGCGCCAAGAGAGCCTACGAGAAGAAGAATGCACGGTGAAGAAGAAAAGAAGAGAAAGAGAGCGACGAAGATAGAGTGAAGAAGAAAGAAGAATGAGGCAAAACAAGACGATGAAGTGTTCGTTTAACCCTTCATGTATTTTACTTTTGTAAATACATATGTATGGAAGTATTCTGTACATTTAATGAAAAATTTGTATTTTGCGTAGATATAGCATATGCTCGATAGCTCGATACACATTGTAAACAAGCGTGTAAAGAACAAGAATGATATGATCAATAAAACGATCTATTCAACACATACATTCTTTGTTTTCGCATGTCGCATTGTCGTATGTATATGTCTTTGTTTACATTTTACTTAATTTTGTTAAGTTTTGGCATCATCAAAAAGGGGGAAATTGTTGGGAATTTATTGTTTAGATTTTGATGAATGCCATGTAAAACTTAGACTAGAAAGTTGGCACCCCATTTTCCTTATAATTCTTATTGTAATAGATAGAGCTATATAAGTTGAGTCAAGTCGCCTATGCCTGGAAATACAAGAAGTCAATCAAGATGTGAAGAGAAGACTCATTGAGGAACAACCGAGTATGGCCAAGAAAGAAGACCAAGGACTCGAATGAAGGAGTATCGGTGTGAGACAACCGTGAGAAGAATCGATTAAGTCAACCCAAGAAGCCAAGTCAAGTTGAAGTGACGGATGAGTCTTTCAATCATTGGAGCGGACTCAAGTCACTTGGGGAAAAGCGGTTGCAAAGAGGAGTTAATCGAAAAGAATCCGTTTGCATAAAAGTCAAGAACATTACTTAAATAAGTAATACTTCCATCTTTGCCATGTCTTAAAGTGCTCGACCCCGAAGCGTGCAAAAGGAATAAACCAATAGGAAACCTTTGCACCTCGTGTCGAACACGAAAAAGCTGGACATTCATTTAATACGAGGAAAGGTCTACATCTCAAGATTGAAGACCAAGAAAAGACAAGCCAACGAACACAAGTGACTTTTGAAAATCGGCTATCTCTTCAACGGGCGATTTTTGAAAGTGCACTATAAAAGGTGAGGAATCACTTTGAGAAAATGTTACCTTGATTACACGAACCAAGAACAAACAAGCAATATTCATATGTAATCGCAAAATATTCTCAAGTTATTCAAGCAAAATCCTCAAGCCAAAATCACGAAGGAAATCGATCCAACACTAGGTTTGTGAAGGAAAGACAACTTCAATTTGTTGAAGAAGAAAACTTTTGAAGAAACAAAAGGGTCTACTTTCCAAGGAGGATTGTAGGAAGGTTCAAGGTCGAACCAATCTCAAGTTATTGGAGGTCTTCGTGATCAAATCCAAGAAGCTTGAGAAAGTGAGTGAAGTAGCAAAGCGCGCCCTGTGAAGAAGAAAGCTGAGTCGGGACGAGAAGCCGATGAGTGATCAAGGCATCTCGGACCGAGTCCCAAAGGAGCAAGTCAAGTGTTTGTGTGATCAAGACTTGTATCCGGACCGATAACCTTTGTGAATTGATCATTACTTAGTGGATTCCTCCAGGAGTTGGAGAGAACAGAGGAGTAGAAGAATTACCCCATCTTGAACCTCTATCAAAATTATTGTGTCATTTACATTTCAAAGCATTTTATTTCGCATACTCATTTCATATCTCATTGATAATTTGCTATCCAACCGATAATTAACAAAGTGCTAAAACCAAGTGTTAAAACAAACTAAAATCAAATTCAAGGGTGTTAAGTCTTCCAATGAAAATCTCATCACAACCAAGTTAAGGTTTAGTCTAAACAATTTTGAGTTATTCTATCAACAACTCTTTCAAGTTTGTTGAGTGGCTAACTCTATTTGATTAACTAACTTAGTATCCATCAAGGACTTAGCTATGTAATTAACTCGTAATATTTTAAAAGGACTAAAATCAAAAGGTTGGTAAGGTTTATTCAACCCCCTCTAAACCTTACTCACACCCCCTCGAGACCTACACTGTTTTCTTCGCGAATGGTAGTCGATTTTTTGTCGAAAAATGAACAATATTTTCAAAATCTATGAGCAAGCGTCTGGCCAAGTAATCAACTATGATAAATTGGCACTCACATTTGAGCCTGAATATAGCTCCTAATATCATCGATGTGTTCAAAGAGGTGTCCATGGTAAAAGTGGTTCAAGGACACGAAGTGTATCTAGCTTACCCATGTTTTCACTGCATAGCAGATGGCTCCAATTTGGATATCTCAAAGTGCGAATAATCGATCGAGTAAAGGGATGGGGAGGCAAGACGTTTTGAAGGAGGTAAAGAAGTACTCATAAAATTGATACTTCAAGCTATCTCGACGTATGCGATGTCTTGTTTTCGTATACCTAGTGTTATTTGCAATGATATTGAGAGTATGTGTGCCAACTTTTAGTGGGGAATAGAAGGCGGGAAGAAGAAGTTACATTGGAATAAATGGGAAGATCTATGTCGTCCTAAGTGCAAAGGGGGAATGGGGTTCCGTAAGTTGTAGGAATTCAACAAAGCCTTACTAGCCAAGCAAATTTGGAGAATAATCGGTCATCCAAACAGTCTAGTGGTTCGTGTTCTGAAAGCTAGATACTTTCGGCATGTGGATATCAAGGATGCTACATTGGGAACTAAATCATCGTATATCCTGGCGATCGATGTTATGGAGTAGGGATTTATTGTAGTTGGGGATACCATGGAGGATAGGCAATAGTCGGAGCGTGCGAATCAGTACAGATAACTGGGTTAAAAATTTGACAACACCAGTTACATTGCATAATGCAAGTTTTCGGGAAACGGACACGGTTGAATCACTGATTATAGAGAGAAGATGGATGAGAATGATATAAATAGTGGCTTTCTACCTTTTGTGGCAAAAACAATTTTGACAATGCCATTGCCCAAGACCTCAATGGAGGATGCAAGATACTGGAAATTTAACACTAAAGGGATATATTGATGAGGATGGCTATAAATGTGCAATTGGACTCTTTCGTGACATGCTCATAAAGACACATCGGTAGAGATGGATAAATGGTGGAAATTCATATAGGCAATGGATATACCTCCAAAAATAAAAAAAATTGGTGGCAGACTTCACATAATTTACTGGTTGCCAAAGAAAATCTCCGTATACACCATGTGCCAACAGAGGGGGGATGTGATCTTTGTCAGTTTGGAAGGGATGATACATCACACACATTATTCTTTTGTCCGGCGTTGAGCAAATATGAAAACAAGCTGGTTTCTGGGAGTTATTAGCCTTGTATGGTTGTCTTTCTAATGCCCATTTTCACTTTTCCAACTGTTCCAAAAATTGGGATCATGTTTGGCCCATTGTGTTTCCACTGAAAATACAAACATTTTTAATTTTTATTTGTCTTAGAAAACTGTATTATAGTCAGAGAAACATTTTTCAAAAATAGCCTGCACAACCTATTAAGTAGTCTACCAGCCACACGTTCAATTAGCAAACAACCTGTGAATGTGTAAATTGTAATGCCGTTAATTCAATTATTACTTTATTAGAAAAGTTGGCAATGTGCTCCATTTATTTATTATTTTATCAGAAAAGTAGCTAGGCATAGGTCTTATCGGGTTGTATATTAAGGTCTTGATACAATAAAAAATATAGACAAGTAGCCCATATGATAAGTAATAAATTTTAAAAATATCCAAGATGTACTCAAAAATGAAATTTAAACAACACAAACAAACAAATCCCCATACATTTCACCAAAACCAATGTCAAATATACACATAAAAATATTTAACCAAATGTAATTTCATTTTCAAACCTATATGAAAACACCAATTCGGACAACAAACCAAATATATTTTCATTTTTCACACGAAAACCAATAACTTCTAAAAATTCATTTCCAAACACTAGAAACTGGAAATTGGACTTAGAAATACATCCATACAAGCCCATTGAAACAAGCAAGAATGGGAAATATTATGGAAGTGGGATTTTGGATGCGCAATAAGCTGACGGAAAAGGAGTTTGAGATGTTTGCATGTGTTACATGGGCCATTTGGAAGGAAAAGCAAACTTACCTCCATGACAGGGAATCGAAGAAGATGGTGGACTCGGCAAATTGGGTCGAACTTTTTCTAACTGCTTTTCAACAAGCGAAACATGCAGATGACGCTAGGAGGAATCTAAAACAGAGACGGGGGAACAAAAATGGAGGAAACTGAGGCATGGGTGGTATTGGGTAGATATCGACGCATGTTATAACATAAAAGAAAATAAATATGCAATTGGGGGTTTCATTAGAGATGATGAAGGTAAGATTTGATGTGCATTTGGCATAAGGTTAAATAACATGGAGTCGGTTTTGGAAGGAGAGCTGGAAGCCTTGGAAATGGGACTAAATCAGGTAAAAGAAAGAGTTATTTGTCTATTCAAGTTACGTCGGATTCATTAATAGCCATGCAGACAATCATGGCAGTCAATTAAGATATCAGCCACAGTCGTTACTTAATTGCAGATATCATACATGTTTTAGCTAACCTGGGAGCAACCATAACCAGTCCTGTACGCAGAACAACACATAGTGTCGCTCATAGTTTAGCTAATTTTGCTTCTTTTACTCCATCACGGTTTGAGTGGATGAATGGAGAATTTTCAATTTAGTTGGAGGAAATTATAATTGTTGGCCTTTCATTTACACAATAAAAGCAATAATTTTCTCAAAGAAAAATAATTGTTATTTGGGATTAGCCCATTTCTTAATAATTATATAGAATTATATTTAAATTGATTAACTTCAATTAAAAAATAATTATTTTAATTAATTAAAATATCTCAAAATATGTATCTAAAATTCATATATCACATATATCCATATATAGCATTTCTATACTTATGTAAGATGAAAATTAAGATTATTTAATATGAAATTATATTCATAATATTATTTATATATAGAAAATTATTTTCTATATATTAATGTACTTTTCATGTTAATAGAAATTATTTTTTATATTTATCAACGTATTTTGATGTTCAAGTTTCAAAGTTATACATTTGGAATAAGATATGTATTTGTCTTGTTGATAATTTTCTAATTTATGTTTATATATAAAAATAAAATAGTTTTTGTTTTTGAAACGTTTCATTTTCCTTAAAATTGTCTTGCTAAATATAAAGAATGGTTTTGTTTAATTTCTTAATAATTCTAACTTTTGTTCAGATTTCTAATCCTTACAAAATATTAAAATTTAATATGACTTTATTATTAATTGTATTGAAAATATAATTTTATTAAATATTCAACATTAAGGTAGTAAAAAACAAATTCAACGTTGGGCAATTAAATATTTTTCAAACTTTTACTTTCTTATAGATAAACACGTTCTATAATAAATACAATTCATATTCACACAACCAAATATTTCGTATTTAAAGAGATGTTTTTATAATATATAATAATTTATTTTTATTATTTAATCGTATGATTATAAACAAATTAATTATCTTTATATTTTAATTATTTTTGGATATTTAATTTTTTTGCAATCACTATGTTTTAAAAACATAGACAACATAAATTCATAATTTGTAAAATAAAGAATGAGAACAAATAAATTTTTAAAGATAACTAGGTTTAGTTTTCAGAATTAATAAAATACAAAATTATAAATAGAATTAATATTAAAAATAAATAAACACAATATACATATTCAGGAAATGGGGATGAGAATGGAGAATCCCCATTTTATCTAATTGGAATGGGGGGGCGATGTTATGCATATCGTCCCTGTCCAATTCATGATTCTAAGGAAGCGGAAAATCTCAATCCCCACTCCCATCCCCAAATTAATTGGGGACTCCCATCTCATTCTATTCGTTTACTAATTGGGATGGTTTCCGTGGGATGTTGCTAACTAGTTATGACCAATGCTAACACTGACAATTTATTATAATAAATGTGAAACTAAATAGTCTATATATATATGAACTAATTATACTACTTCTACTTTCATATGCAATTTACATTTGTATAATGTTTAAAATATAATATATAAATTAATTTTGGAATTACAATTGAGATCGAATCAATTCACGAATTTCAAATTGCAAAATGAAAACGAATCAATATTCAAATCGATTTTACTCGAATTTTCACATCAAATTAAGATTTTCAAATAGAATTCAAATTTTTCTCCAATTCCTTATTGGATTTGAATATTCATATTTGAAATTCGAGTTGATTCGAAATTCAAAAATCCTAATTCGAAATTGAGATTCAAATTTGAGCCGAAGCGAATTTCAAATTGATTCGAAAAATGAACACTCTATCCCTGACTACCCCCAATATACTAAAAAATGTATACTTTTATAAATAAGAAATCATAAAAAATATGTAATAGCTTTTAAAATAACAAATTATTAATAGTCAGGTCTGAGTCAGCCCGAATATGAAAAATAGAAATTTAGAACCACTCAGACTGAATCTGAAAATAGAAATTTAGACTCAATTATACTATTAAAACTCGCCTTAAATAAGACAAGTCAAGATCAAATTTCAGGAATACTTGGATCCATTGTCATCCTTATTACAACAGTTGCAAATATACAGTCAACCAAATAATTTACCAAAGAAGAGTTTCGATGAGTCCTTGAACTCAAATTCAATCAAAACTCAACAAATTTATAGTCAATGACCAAACACGACTATGTCCTAATTGGGTTGGACCTTTTTGTGTGTGTGAATATCCTTTAGGCAAGGGTATTTGGGTCACATCCCCACCTATTTATTGCATGAAATATAAAATATTGGGAAATTTTTTTAACTACCCATTATAGATAGTGGGTATTTTTTTCTATCTACCAACTTAAAAAAATATATTTTTCCCAATTTGACCAAAATGCACCCCTTCAATTTGAGGATTTTGAATTTTGAAATTGATATAATTATTGTTTTCCTTGAAAATTGTGTACATTACTCCCCAAATACACACACCCCTATGTACTATGCACATACAAAGAAGGATACAAGAAATATATGGATATACATTCATGATATATATCGTGCCAATATTGTGCCTGTTCGCCAAAAATATTTGGTTTATACAACTACAAGTGTACAATGTAGTTTATAGAATAATAGCAAGCAAAGTCGTATTCCTCAATGATTGAAATTCGAAATACTTAGGCTATAATAACATTGTATTCCAATTTTATTGAAGCGACCGAAAATCAAGTTTTAATAATAAAAATCAAAAATTTAAAAAGGAAAGATAAATAAATTTGCAAACCCCACAAGTATTTTCAACATCTATAGGAGCAACCTTAGGCACATAATCTCAACATGCTTCTTCAATATTAAATGCAAATAAAGTTTTAAAAATCAATTCATGCAATTCTATGGGTTCAATTCCTAAGTTAGTTTATTCCCCCTCCCGGGCGATAAATAAACAGTTGATTAATAACAATTGTAGGTCTCCCGACTCGTTACAATTATTACTAACCCCAAAATATTTATGAATTGAATGACTCCCCACAAATAGTTGTAGGTCTCCCGTCACGTTACATCCGTTTATGTCTGAATTCAATTTCCGACTTTGTTAGAACTCATCTCCCGAATTTCGCACTAACAAATATGACATGCAATTTATCCTGGCAGATAAAAGTAATTATAAATAAGCGCTCGATTCATAAAATAGAAAACATGAATTAATTAAGAAAATAAATAATCATATTTAACATGAATCCACAGTTTTGATTATGCCCCTAAGATCCGAAATATATGTCAAACATTGATTACAAACTCATTTACAAATTCGAATCAACATTTAGACATCGTTTAAGCACAGATAAGAGTTCTTAGACATAGAGAAAAAAACCTTTTTATCAGGATGGATTCCCCTCCTAAGCCCTCGAAGCTCTTGTGCTCCTGGTAGATGCGAAAGTCTTGTGGTGTTCTTCGCGACCTAGCCTTCTTTGCTCAGAAGATCTTCGATTCTTGCGTTTCTGTATTATTTGATGTGTATTCTCTGTATGAAGTTGTATCGGATGATGTATGATGAGTTAAATTCGTTCGTGTGCCTTGGTCCCCTTTATATAGGTGTTTGGATAGGTCACTTGTAGAGTTTGAATGGGAAAAAACTCCGACAAACGCGTTTTGCGGTGTCCCACCAGCTTTGGCCTGGCCGTGTGGTGGCACCACGGTTGTGTGGTTTTTGGCCTTTCTCACACGCCCGTGTAGCTCACACGATCGGGTCGTGCGGGCTTGGTTCGTCCCCCTATTTTCGTCCCTTTTTTACACGATTGTTTCATTTCACAGGCATTTTCACGGCCGTGTGGCACCACACGTTTCGGCCGTGTGACGATTGTTGTCCATGTTGTTGTCCGAATTTGCTCCTGGAGTCTTCATGAAAGTTGTATCCCTTTCTCTTATCTTTGCATAGCCTTGAATCACCTCAATAGCAATTTGGTAGAGAAAGTTATGGCTAAAATACTAAAACCTACCAATGTTGAAAAATGTTAGCGCATTTGGGCGTTTTTGAAGGAAATTTCCTTTTGTTCGACCGTCCATGCTTCTCTCCTTCATATATTTGCTCGTATCTTAGCTCTTGACCTATACTTTGGAACATGATATATCTTTTTATCCAATTTAGCTCAATTTCCTGTAGGAAGTTACTAGAATCACGCAGATCATGCCCAATAAGAGAAACCAATCAAAACACACTGAATATGCGTGCAAATGCATCAAATATATATCATTTTAAACCCTTAAATGCACATATAATTTACACTCATCGATTGCCCATATCGTGTCAAATCCTATGTACATATACATATACATATTATGATATATATATATATCGTGCCCATATCGTGTCAACTACTATGTACATAAACATATACAAAGAAGAAGACAAGGATACATATACATAGAGGAAATTGCACTTTTGGTCCAAAAATGCATTTATCCAAAAACTAATTAATAAACAACATAAAACAATTATTTGAAAAATCTGAACAATTGTCTATTAATCTTGAAAATTATTTCAGTAAAATTTAAAAGTATTTACAGTTTATTAAAAAACATTAAAAAGATCCACAAAATTATTTTAAAATCTAAATATTAAAATATACACGACAATTTGTTAAAAAAACAAAAAAATAATCGAAGTAATTTTAAAATAAAAAATTACAAAAAATTAAATATGAATATTTTTATAAAAAATACGTTTTTTTAAATATTTGTCATTTATTTAAAATATGAAAATTTGTTTCAAGATCTCGAAAAATGGATAAAAAATGAAAATTGTTGAAAACTTTCAAAATTTTTACCAAAAAATCAGATTTTTTTATAAAATCAAAGAAGGGTAAAAATAACATAGAACTTTTTTACTACAAAAATAAAATTATTTAAGAAAAATCTAAAAATTAAAGAAAATATTGAAATTTGTTTTAGAAAAATCCAAAATTTGTTTAAAGTCTTAAAATTATGTGAGGGAGAAATATAACTCTGCCTATTTTTTATTTTTGTATTCAAATGTGAGGGGTATTTGGGTAAAATAACTATAAAAATGGATAGAAAATATAATTTTTTATCTCTGAGGTTAGAAAAAATTTTGTTTTATCAATAATGGATACTTTAAACAATTGCTCCAAAATATTACATGGTATAAAATTTTGCAAACTAATTGGGATGGACTTCACCCAATAGAACAAGCCCAGCCCATGTTTTGTTAGACAATGGGTCTCGACCCATGATCCAAATTAAGCCCACCAACCCGAGTATAATTCCAAGTCGTCTGTCTTCCATTTCCAGTCTTATAAATCTTCAGTTACTGTAGCATAAAACATTTTCGGACAACCCTAGAATCGAGGCAGAAGAGAAAATGCAGGAGAAGAAAGGGGAAACGGCTTCCAACAAAAACCCTAAAAAGGCCAATCTTTTGGATCATCACTCCATCAAACACATTCTCGATGAGTCGGTCACCGAGGTTTGTAAGCGAAAACACACACAACCACACACTTGCGTGATCATTTTTTATGGTGTTATTGAATCTGCTATTTTTGTTTTCTATTTTTTTTTATTTTTGTGGCTCAATTGTTTATTATTTTTATTTTTTGGGGTGGTGGAGGGGGAATGAATTGATTTTGGATTTGAGTTGTTTTTTGTTGTCTAGATCGTGACTAGCAAAGGATATCCAGAAGATGTGAGGATGAGTAACATTCGTTTGTTGATCGGGGTGATCATCATTGTCATCGCACTTTTGCGCAGTTTTACAACAAGAAGTTTCCTGAGAATCGGAACTTCCTCATCGGTTGCATCGCGTTATATCCTTTTCGTGACCTGTTTTCTTTGTTTCGATTTGGAAATAATGGAAGAATGAAACTATTGAGTTCTGTTTTATTTTTTGGCATCTCAGGAGATGCTATGGTTTGAAATTTGAAGAGGGCATTAGGATAGTGGGTGAAAGAAAAAGACTTGCTTTAGACAGTGACACAGTGAGTAGATTATTCTATGCCAATTTTTTGTTTTTCTGGAAAACATTGGTAAAGAAATTTTTTGGGGGGTCAAGTAATTGGAAAAGAAGTTGGCTGAAAATAGATGGGGGTATTAAAATCAGAGAATTTTCAGATGATTTAATGGCGGCTTAAACATATAATTAGTTGAACTGTAAGAACATTAAAATGCTAATTACTAGTTATTCTTACTTTTTCTTATTGAGAATCTACTTATTCTTTTTTGGGAGCATGAGGATGTCATTTGTTTGATCTTTGACGCTAGCAAGTATGTTGTATTCAATGGGGTATTACAACTGATAATATACCTGAAGGAAAAGAATGCCATCCTGTTCACCTACCCTCCACCAGTAAGTTTTACTATTCTCTTTCATCGAATTGTATGCACTTGGCACAAATAATTTTCAGTTTTCTTATATTTTTTCGAATTTGAAGTAGCTGAATGCAACTATTTGTAATCAGGCTTTCCATATTGGTCCTGTATTTGATTGGTTAAGTTATTTAATACCTCACTCTTTGATATGTTATACATAATTGATTCTTTATTTAATTCAGCATTTCAATGATTTTTCTTGTTTTATCATATCATGCACTGTGCTAGTTTCCGTGAAATTAATTGGAATATAAACAAAAAATAAGGTTCATATATGAATTATTTGCCACCATTAATCATGGAATTTGAGTGAAGAAAACCTCTTATGTGTTTTCTTCCAAATTCGAGTCTACTTCCAATTTCAAATTCTTGGTTGGTACTTAGTACTTTTCCAAAATTAAGAAAAGGATTTAAGAAGTGACAGTCATTAGGATAATACTGCCAATGGATTATATTTTAAGATGCATCATGATACAATATTTTATGAGGGAAGTCTTCACTATGATTTCTTGGCTTTGATGAGGCATGACCTGCTACTTTACTTTGTACTATACATAAAAATTTCTTTAAGATCTGTGTTCGACCCTCATTGGCATCGTATTATGTGTTTTATGTCAACATCGTTTCTCATTTTTAAAGGGTATCCGTAATTTCCTATTTTCTTCCTTTGCAATTGTTGAACTGAGGCTCATTCTCATTGTTTTTGGAATCTTGTAGGTCAATACTGTAATAGGTCTACCCCATTAATCTTTAGTATGATTTATATATCTCTTAGGCCTATAAAAGTGCGTCTGATCATCACCATTCCATTCTTGCAAAATAAGCATTTTCTTTCTGTTTATTCTGCTATTGCCAGTCAAGTAGGTCTTTTTATTGACTAATAGGGGATAAATCTACATATTTTACTTTATTATATGATGTTCTTGAGGTCTGTTTGCTGCACATGGTGTTATTATAATGTGTTATATAGTTTGAGGTTGGTTTTTTGATTCTTTCCATGATTCAAGTAAGGAAAAAGGTGATGGAGAATGGTGTGCAAATTATTACTTCCCTTTAGTTTCCTTTATAGACATAAAGATGATGGATAGGGAATCACTGATCAATCTATTTCTTAGCTGAGTTTGGAAAGAGAGACAACAAAAGTAGGAAATAAATGAGGATGCGGTATTTAGTTTTTATTGTAAGATGAGGGCTTCTCATTACAGATAAATAGACCCTTTGCTTATTAAAGTGCTGATGTTTTGTTTGAAATTTTGAATGTTGAATCTGTGGATAGTCTGGTTTGAAAAAGTAGTAGAATTACATCACTGATGACTGATGAAGTAATTTTCTATTACATTAAAAACTTGATTTAGTCAAAGTCATAGAAGGCTTCTTGAATTGTCAATTCACTATATAATCCATAGTTATTAAACGCTCAAGGCGCACAACCTCCTGGAGCCTGAGGCGCACCTTTTGTACATGAGGCGCATAAAATAATAAAACATTTAAAAATATATAAATTATGTTTTTATCAAGAAAATATGGGCTTTTTGACAGAAAATTTCACTTTCTAACGAACATTACACAATTGAGGTTTATTTTGGGGTGTTAAATTTTTTTAAGTGGATCGTTGATTGGATTAACGACTCAAGATGAGTCGTTATCCCAAACAATGAATTAACCTTTTTTATTATGGATCTCCAGTCGTTTGAAATAACGATTGAACACATTTAATTAAAAATAATTCTAGTCGTTACCTCAAACAACGACTAAACAATGAAATCTTGATATGAATCCTTCATCCTTGACGGTTTGTGCCCGAAACTCAAAATCTAGGGCCATAAATTATCGAAAGGCTCCTCTAATTTAGCACAAAAATATATGGTATTACCTTCGTTCCAAAATTACAAGACTAGTTTAATTATATGCAAAATAAAATATAAATTGAATAAAATATAAATTTTACTTTTAATAAAACATATTGAGTAAAAAATTAGCTATCGAATTGACAATGTGTTAATGAGAAATGTAATGTATTATTATATTTGTCTTTAATTAGTGAATTGTGGGTAGGGGTGTCGAATTGGGTTGTGTTGGTCCGAGTTCATGGGCCGTAACTACCAACCCATACTATTTAACTACAAAATCTTAAACCTAGACTCGACCTATTTATTTCACAGTAACCCGGACCTAACCCGTTTAACTCGTCTAATAAAATCATTCTATATACATTTAATAGTTGCAATTGAATATTTTTTTAATCAATCACGACACATTATTCAATCAATAAAAATATCACAATTCACAACATACGAAATGAATAACATAATTGCATAAATAATTTAGTTAGTTTTCTTTTAAATTCACACACGTTAGATGAGTTAAATGAGTGATAGTAGCTTGACCCGAACTTGACCTGTTTAATTGGCGGATTATTCGGGTTCGACCCGACCCATGAAGCTTGGATCCATTCCCATTAATTTCGAGTTAGGTTCGTGTCGGGTTTACATGTGGAGTCCGAAATTGGCCGGTATTGGGGAAAATAATATTTTTATTCTGTCGGTTTTCTATAGGTAATTGTAAAATTTTAGTGACAAAATCATTTTGTCGGCAAAACTGAAATTTTTTTCTAGTGGGAGAAGAGTTCGAAAATCAACCATTATCATCTCTTAATATAAGAAAAATGAAAAGAACATAACATAATGTTCATTTTTTTGTTGAGAGAAGAATTAGTCATAATTGGGCATAAATGCAAGTGCCCATCAACAACAGTTTAAGATTCTGTCAAAACTCAAATGACATAAAAGATACAGCAATTATGGATTTATTTGCTTTTTGAAAATCAAGAAGGAAGGATTTATATCAATTATTGAGTCGTTGTTTAACATAACGACTAGAAATTTTATCTTTTTATTAAATGTGTTTAGTCGTTATCTCAAACAACAACTGGAAATTGGAATAATAAAAAAAATAATAAATAGTTGATTCGTTGTTTGAGATAACGATTCTTCTTGAGTCGTTAATCCAATCAACAATCCACTTTATAATTTTAGCACCTCCAAAACAAACCCCAATTGTGTAATGTTTTTTGGAAAATGCAATTTTCTATCAAAAAAACCAAAAATATGCTGAAATAATAAAACATAAAACAAAAACAAGAACAATATCAATAAAAGAGAGTATTCACTCATTAGTTTTATAACCCTAGTTTTATAGTAAAAGCATTCAGCATATTAAAGAAATAACAAAAAAAAAAAAAAAGGGAAAGCGTCTCTGGCGATGCTCGGCAGGTGGTGGCGCTGCTTCGGCGGGTCGGGTGGCTCTGTTAAAGCAAAGATCAGAGGAGGCAGAGACTGTTCGGCTGCGCAACGTGAAGCGGAAAACGATTTGTGCCTTGAGTCACTTTTTTTTTTTGTTTTTGGTCTAATTTCTTTTCAAAGTCCTAAATGAATATTCAGCCCAACTGATAAAAGTGTCAAAAGAATAAGTAACAACTTTAGAAAGGGTTTAAAAAGACGAAAAACATCTTGAATTACATGAGGTGCACCTTACGAACGCCCGAATGACTCCAAAAGGCGCGGCCAGGCGCATGCCTCTGGCACATCGCCCACCTTTGGGCTCCGGAGGCGCCATGGGCTGCCCCCTGTGTGCCTGGCGCCTGAGGCTTGCCTTTAACAACTATGATATAATCTGGAAGAACACATGATCTATGGTTCACATTTTCTTTTCAGATAATTACAGGTTATCTGATTTTTCTTCTCCACCGTATAAACTTAGATTATTGGATATGTAAATTAGAGGTATATGGCAATTTAAAGGATCTTTACTGCGCTTGCTGGGAAAGCTTATTTATTTGCAAAATTTAGTCTTTACCTCCTGATTGTTTTGCTTTTCTTCACCCCTCCTATGGAAGTCAAACCCTTGTTAAACTCAAAAAAAGTAATTTTAATCTTTTTGGGAGCTGAAATATGACAATTTTCTTAGTGGCTTATGTGCTTTTTCCTTTTTCATCTGTTTGAGGTTCTGCTGCAAATAACAATTAAGTTGCGATGACCCTAAATTTTAATAGAAGTTAGTAAAGGCCTTGAGTTTTGGAAGTTTCCATTAGACAATTATATAAATTCATCCATGTTGGGTAAAAGATGTCTTTTGGTAGCTCCTCATTTATTTTGCTTACGTCCAGATTGCAGTGTTTTTTTTAAGACATTGTGTTGCACTGTAACCCATTTTAGATTTGAACAAGCCTTTCATGACATCAGGAAATGTTACTAGCATCATTCTTTGTGCCTCTTGCTTTTACTGTGACTCAAGGTTCAATATGGTATATGCCATCGCAAGACAAGGCAAAAGATAGTTATTTTCTGATGCTGACTTTTTGCGAGAAATTAATCTCAAAACCGTGCTTACTATACTGTTGTGAGTAAACATGATGCTGATTTTGATCGATGACAAGTTTGGTTAGATTTGTTCTGTGTAAATCCTTAATTTCAAAATTTTGCTTAGTATACTGTTGTGAATCAACACGATGCTGATTTTGATCGGTAACAAAATTGGTTAGATTTGTTGTGTGTATGGGATTTACTTGAGTCGCGGCTGGACTAGGTTCTCATTTACTTATGTAAGAATCTCACTGCAGGGGCTTGTTTGCCCATATCTGCAAGTCAAAATTTACTGATAAAGTTTTCGACGTATCTCTTGGTTTACCATTTACCAGAGTTTCACTTTGTAATCCTGCATTGAATTTGATCATCAATTCTTATGTCAAAAGGGATGAAAGGAATATTCTATTTGAAGCTAAACCGTGATACTTATCTTCTTTAAGATAAGCGTTTTTATTTTTTGTCTGGAGTAACGTTGTTCCACCTGATCTTGCCATCTTGGAGAAACTGAAATATCCTTGGAATTTTTTCAACAGGGATCTTTCAACGCTACTGGGTTAGTTGTAACTTCTAAGCTGCCGAGATTCTCAGATTTGTATACACTCATCATAGCAAGCGCAGATCCCCAATCAATATCTGCAAAACCTCCAGTTGAATTCACCAAAAGCGTGACTCAGTGGTAATTTCTCGACTCCCCAGCCAGAAACGGAAATAATTTCATCTCTCTCTCTCTCTCTCATTATTAATGTTTAGGGATATTACAAATGTACCCATGAGGTTTAGCCCTCAGTGGCAATTCCTGACTCCCCCCAGCCAGAATGATGATAATTTCGTGTTCTTTCTCCTCTCACTCGCATTAGTAGATAATTACAAATACTACGCCATGGTTTCGCCTAATTACCAGAAACTGTAATTATCTTTCAAAATCACAAATACACCCCCCACCCCCCGGAGGGTGCAATTTTAATGTAGAAATAAATGTCAAAGGGGTAACTGGGTTTTTCTGGTAAATAGGCGAATTTTTGGGATAGTTTTTGTAATTATCCCTAATTTTTATGCTACTGATCACATATTGTTGTAGGTTCACCAAGGATGGAGTTTTGGTGGAGGGCCTTTTCTGGAAAGATGTTGAAGGACTAATAAATGAGTATGCTAAAGAAAGTAAAAAGAGCAAATAGTAATCAAACTTGGAAGATATTTTGTTGGATCATTGTTGGGACAAAACTACATGCAGACTAGTTTACCATAGATGGTGATTATTGAAACCAATTTTCTCACCCTTTTACGGATTTTCTATCCAAATTATTGAACTTTTCTTGGACCAAATTATGGGGAGAATTGGTGATTTGGTTCCAACAACTGTGATCGCATTGGTCCTTCACATCATGATATTCTAGTTGATCATTCTCATGCTCTCACATCTTATAAAATAATGGTTTTTGAGTTTAAAGTATTACACCATATTTATTTGAGATTTTTATAAATATGCTGTTGAAGAAGATTTTGGATTACTATGAAATATTATGAAATTCTGAAGATGTTAGTAATGGCAAATTTGTAGGAAACATTATTAAATTTAAGAGTTGTTTGGATTTTGATCTTATTTTAAGATGGGTTATACATTTTGAAAATAAGAAGATCCTAATATTTTATTTTGCTGACTTATAATTTTATTTTAATTTTTAACCAAAAACATCATTTGTGTTTCTGTATATAATACGTTTTGAAGAGTTTATAAATTGGCAAGATTCTTAATCTTTCTTGCCTGGGTAAATTTCATGCATTCTTATTTTATTCTATTTTATTTTGTTGTCTTTTCTTTCCAAGATAATTAGAATTCTCGAATTTCGAAGAAAATTTAAATACTCAGGTGGCTAATAAAACCAATTCCAATAGGGTAATTTAATATTTTGAATAAGTTAAGCAAATTAAAAATTATCGGCCCACCTCGTTTACCGTGTATTGGCCCTCCAGCTCGCCCTGCGTATGAGTAGTCATATCAACTCTTTTAAGCTCTCAACTGCACAATCACATACCTACACAGTCTCATAAATCTCTTCTTATTTGGGTGTGAGTTCAGTTCATTCATGTTCCCTAGCTTGCCAGAAGCCGCTCCTTATCTGTGCCGCTCTTGCATCGGTGATCACTCCACGCCCTTTTTGGCCTCGAGTGTCACATATCGCGACGAAGGCGTTAGACATAACATGTACCAAAAAAATTAATCTCGTTTCTGTCAATATTATCAGATAATGACTCGTATGAATCTTCTAAACAAAATTTCATGTATAGAACGTACTTATTAATTGAAAAAAAGCCACCTATTAGAGACAAATAAAAGCTGTTTATTTGGGCAAATTTACTGAGACTAAAAATAATAAAAAGTATTTCTCTATCCTCCTATATGAGGTGAAAAATAGAAGGAAGATTGTGGAGCAAAAATGTCCACGTTATACAATCACTTTTCTTAAAGAGAGACACATTTATGTTCTAGGTTATTATAGTCACAACTTGCAACTCACAGTTCACAATACCTTTGCCTCCGTGCGTCCTTTTATTTCGCAACATTCTTTTTATTCCTTTTTATTTATTTATTATTGTTATTTCTTCTTCAGTGGGTTGAGGATTTTGAGGTTCAAAATATTGAACATGAAGTTCAATTATGGAGAGAATGATTGTTTGACCTTTTGTTTCTTCTTTTTACTTTTGGAGAGAATAACGTGAACATTTGATTTTGAAATATGAAAATGAATTTTGAGAATGT
Source organism: Rehmannia glutinosa (assembly GCA_016081115.2). Taxonomy (NCBI): domain Eukaryota; kingdom Viridiplantae; phylum Streptophyta; class Magnoliopsida; order Lamiales; family Orobanchaceae; genus Rehmannia; species Rehmannia glutinosa. The sequence continues at coordinate 85,965,462 of CM071936.1, read as the reverse complement.
GATTGGATATAAAATAAAAATATTATGATGATAATAGATGTTATGGTCTTTTTAGTACAATAGTGGTTGGTGATTTGAAAAATAAGAGAAAGTAAATAGTATATTTGTAATATGATTGTATGATTAGATAGTTGATTTGATATTTTTTATTAAAATTATAAATAGATATGATTGATTATTTGAAAAGTAAAAAAAAGCGAATAATGCATTACTTTGGAATTTTTTTTTACAAGTAATTACACTTTTAAACAAAATTTTGCTCGGAAAGTGGAAGGAAGGAAGAATCCACTCACATGCAGCCTAAAATTTCACTTTTATCAATAGAAGGCCCAAACAATCTTTTTCTCAACTTCCACACAACAAATGTTGAATATTCAACAATCTCAAATAGTCAAATGTCGAGAATTATTCAGCAGCTCTTAAAATTCTATTCAGATATTGTCTGATTTAATTTGCAAAATCTGATAAAATCGTGGTCACATAACAATATTCAACATTCGTGGTCACAAAATCTGCTACAAAAATACTAACTTATTCCATAAAAATAATATTTTTATGTGAGAAGATTATCAAAAAACTTATATTTAGCAATCATATACATGTATGAGAAAATAAAGTAATACAACGTAACGTATTTATTGTAATGACCCAATTTTATGAAATTAAAGTACTCTAAAAATATTATTAATAAAATACAAAATTATAAATTAAAGTGATCCCAATAATTTTCAAAAACATTGATTGAGAATTTTTAATTCTTAAGGAAAAATATAATAATAATAATAATAGTAGTAGTAGTAATAGTAATAATAATATTATATCTTCCAAATTAAATATCCAACAATTGTTCCAAGCATAAATCGAAAAATTAAAGACATAAATCTAAAACTTAGTCCGATCATAATTATTTAAAATATAAATATAGCATGATTTATTCCAACATCCACAACATCATATCTTCAAATTTAGGATTCCTCAACCTCGAAAGTCATGATAATAATAGGGGTGAGCTTTCATCTCGCTCGCCAAGGGATATATCTGTTAATATTTTAATATAACATGAAAAGCATTCACATAATTACAACAGTAAATTCATTAATTTCTTCTTTTTCCTCTCGACTAACGAGTTCCTGCATATAGCATTGCGGGTTCATCCCGGAAATACGTTTGATCCCGGACCCTTTTCATGGCCCCTAGCTTATATGAATTTATTTTCTCTTGACATATATTGCAATAAATGAAGTACAATCATGGAACATTAAATAAAGACAAATAATATAAAAATCCTACCTTAATAATCGCAGAGATTCCATGTAGAAAAATGAACAATAAAAGTCCTAGTCCTCGACCCTTCATTTTCTACATTAAATAAAATTATATAATTAATATGTGATTTTAATAAATCGTACTAATTAATGAAATAATTTGTAAAAATAAATATTGAAAGAAGCTTGTGAATTGGGAATTATATATATATACATATACATAGAAAACTTGAATAATAAGTAGAAAAATATCATACCTTATAATTATTTGAAATTTAGTGTAGAATTTGTATAAGAAGTTATACATGTTTATACTAATTAATTCTAACCCTTAAATAAGCTCTAAATAGCCCCCCTACAATAAACCCCTAAACTAATGTTAGTCCAAGTGGCTACGATAATCTAGAGGGGGTGGATAGATTATGCGGATTTTTTCGCAAATCACCTCTCTTTTTCGAATGAACAAGTGATTGACAAGAATGTAAATGCGGAAATTAAACAACACTCGATGATTTATAGTAGTTCAACCCACCTAGTGGCCTAATCTACTACCACCCCAGATATCCGAAGTGGATTTCAAAAAGAAAAAGATTTTATTAATTACCACAATTAATACAACACCACCTTGAAGATTACCACAATCTTCTTACAACACCTTCAAGGAGATTACCACAATCTTCCTTCAACACCTATGAAAGAGTACCACACTCTTCAACACCCGAGATCACCCAAAGTGTGTTCTTACCACAAGAACACTAATAAGAATATCTTGTTTTGGATGATAATAAAATTCAAGATTACAACTCAATAAATGAAGTATACAAACTTTAAGTGCAAGTGTAATCAAGAACAAAAAGCATAGACCTCAAGATTGTGCAAGTGCAAGAACTTAAATTTATTACAACAAGAATGTAAAAATGAAAGCTTTGAGAATTTTGTAGATTTCTTGTTGTATTGTATCTTGTGTGTTCTCTTGTGTCTTCAAATCATCCTCTATTTATAGGAGAGTCGTCATAGACATATGCTCCTCCTTCTTCACTTTTGTTTACAAAACGAGGATCACAAGATGTAGAAATATTGAACAAAAATCAAAAGCAAATCTTGCGATATGGAGTTCAAACGGCACAATTTTTTTGTCAAAAATTACACAGGCAACCGGTCACCCTATAGAAAATTTTGAACGTTAGACAAAATTAGTGCGATCCGGTAGTGCTCGGGGGGTCGGCCAGGTCAAGGGGGTGGTACGAGTCGCCCTAGGGTGCGACCGGTCGGCCGCCCTACTGGACCGGTCCCCTCCCTCATTTTTCAACTCCGAAGACGTTCTATTTCAAGTTTTTCAATCTCCAGTGTACGTCGACCTTTTGCTCGACCGGTCGACCTCCAACTTGAAATGTTTGTCCGATTTTTGTCAAAAATAAACTTCAAAAAATACTCCAAAATTTAGTAAAAACATTTTAAATCAATGGGAGTATTTGGACAACTTTTATAAACATTGTTTTGGTATAAAAACTCATTTAAACAAAATCATCAAAATCTTGATAAAAACATTTATCTAACAAACTCCCCTTTTTGATGATTACAAACCAAAACAATTTTAGGAAGTCGATTTTAAAACGAAACATATTTTTTTCGGTCTAAAGCATCAATCCATTACAAGCAAGATTTACCGTAAGTAAAACACACAAGGATAAGAGCAAATATTTTTCAAAAATATTTTTGCACAAGCTCCCTATCAATATGCATATCAAGAACAAGTATAAAAGCAACCAACTAAAAGCTAAAAGTTTAGCTTTTACAAAACAAGCTTGAATTATTTGAGCATAGAAGCTCCCCATGTCACAAAACATCATTAGTCAAGCATAAAAGTCCACAATACATCAAATGAACTAAGTAATATTCACAGCTTTTGGCTTTAGAGAGCCCTAGCTTATAGATTTTCTTGCGGACTTATTTTCGCTTCTTTGAGCATATGAGCGTTTTTCTTGTTTCTCCCCTTTGGAATCATCAAAAGAGTGTTAGCACGATAAAAACATCATACAATTATATCAAAGTGCGCAATTTTATCGATTTATCGGCGTTTTGAAAATTGAAGCTTAAATTCCAAAGAAAAGGGAAAAATTGATCATTTGATTTGCAAAAGCTCATTTGATTGATAAAACATGATATCAATAAATATATAAGACATTTAAAAGCAAATGAGTCATGTAAATGTTGAAATTTTCTTTGAAACAATTTATCGAACACGTTGTGGGCGTTAAAAATGGAAGAAGTTGTATAAGGCCCTTGTAAATGTAATCAAGCCAAAAATTTCAACACCAAATCAATTCAAACAACATTCATATAACAATAATAAACGAACTCGTCACAATCATATGAAACTAGCATCAAGAATATTTCAAATAAGGCAAAAACTCGAGGTTCAACCCGGTTAAGCTAAGGAGTAGAATTCTTACCATTTAATCGGTAAAGATGAGAAATGATGATGATAAACGAGCCTAATGAAGTCCAAAATATAAAATGTACGCAAGTAAACAAATTTGAAGTGAAATTTGTGTGCAATTTGTGAAGGGACGAAAAATGGATAAAATGAGCCAAAATGGCTAAGTGTTAGAACAGAGACGATTTAAACCAAAATCGGGTGATGGGCGATCGGTTGGAGGTAGGGCGACCGATCGGCCTTACCTCGGTCAAATTTATTTGTTTCATTATGTTTTTCATAATTCAAGTTTGAACCAAAAATCCGATTTTTCGCCCCGAGTTTTAAAACGTGCAAAATGCAAACGTAAACCTCATTCAATATGCATTGTGCCTAACCGAGCTCAGTATTGAGGCAAAAGTCTCGGAAGATAGCGGTTTTGTAAAGATATCCTCCAATTGATCTTGAGATGGAACAAAAGATATCTCAATTTTTCGTTTTGAAACACAATCCCTTAGAAAATGATGTCGAATCTCAATATGTTTAGTACGATTATGATGAAGGGTTTTGAGCAATATTTATAGCGGATATGTTATCACAAAAGATAGGAAAACTTTCAAAAGAACATTTATAATCCGCTAAAGTTTATTTCATCCAAAGCAATTGAGTACAACAAAAAGCCGCGAAAATATATTAGAAGCCGGTAGTTGAAAGTGAAACACAATTTTGTTTCTTTGAAAACCAAGAAACTAGACAATCACCTAGAAAATGCATGATCGGAAGTATTTTTACGATCATCAATATTTCCCGCATAATCCGAATCACTATAACCTTTAAGAGAAAAAATTCATTCTTTGGATAAAATAAACCATATTGAATAGTGCCTTTCAAATATCGAAAAATTCTTTTAACGGCACTCATATGAGATTCTTTAGGATTGCTTTGAAAACGAGCACATAGGCATATGGCATGAAGAATATCCGATCTACTTGCGGTTAAATAAAGTAAACTACCAATCATACCTCGATATTTGGATTCATCAACCGCTTGCCTTTTTCATCTTTGTCAATCTTGACGTTTGTTGCCATTGAGTAGAGACAGCTTCTTCCTTCTTCAATGATGAACTTCAAAAGCTCTTTTGTATATTTTGATTGCGAAATATAAATTCCTTCTTGGCATTGCTTAGTTTGAAGTCCAAGGAAGAAGTTGAGCTCCCCATCATGCTCATTTCAAATTCACCTTGCATTAACTTAAAAATTTCTTACACAAGGATTCATTAGTAGCACCAAAAATAATATCATCAACATAAATTTGCACTAATAAGCAATCTTGCCCCTTTTCAAAAACAAAGACAAGAGTATCAACTTTACCTCTTGTAAAACCATTTTGCAAAAGAAAAGAGATAAGTCTATCATACCATGCACGTGGTGCTTATTTCAAACCATACAAGGCCTTTTTAAGTTTATAAACATCATTTAGCCTAGAAAAATTTTCAAACCCCGGAGGTTGTTTTACATAGACTTCTTCTTGAATAAGACCATTTAAAAATGTGGATTTTACATCCATTTGGTAAAGCTTAAAATTTTTAAAACAAGAATAGGCAAGTAAAATACGAATAGCTTATAAACGCTACGGTGCAAATGTTTCATCATAATCAATATCTTCTTCTTGACAATAACTTGAGCTACTAACCTTGCTTTGTTTCGAACAATATTGCCTTGGTCATCGAGCTTGTTCCGAAATACCCATTTTGTACCAATAATGGTTTGAGATGGAGGACAAGGTACTAATTCCCATACATCATTCCTTTCAAATTGATTCAACTCCTCTTGCATTTCTAAAAATCAATACTCATCTTCAATAGCTTCCTTAGTATTTTTAGGCACTTTTTGAGATATAAGAGCTTTCTCGGCAAATTTTCCTCGAAGTCATTACGTTATCAAGGGGATCACCAATAATAAGATCTTTTGGGTGATCTCCTTAAATTTCAATGCTACGGGAAGATCCATAGTATCACCTTTGTCTTCTTGAGGAACATCCGAGCTTGAAGGTTGATCATTTTGAGCATCTATCACGCCCCAAACGGACGCGACGATGATCCACAACTTAAATGCAAATAACCAAAAACAGTTTAGACGAATATCATCGAGAACCCAATGAAAAGAGTCTAAATAACAGCGGAAATAAAGAAACACGTTACAACTTACGATCCACAATATCCATAATCCAAATTACATCCCCGATAAGATCTAAAGATAACAACTTAAAAGTCAAAGGGTCCTACGCCCTTCGATTTACAAACCGGAATGAAAAGAAATACAAGAGTCCAACAACAAACACAAGAAGTAGTAAGTCCAACAAAGAAATAATAGTAACAAGTCCGACGACATCAACAACAAGAGATAGTAAATCCAACAAGCGGAGTACAAGGGCTCAATCGTGGTTGGTTCAAAGATCTTCAACGAAGTCCTCATCTAAAGGTTAGAAAACGGTGGGGATGAGACAAAAATCTCAGTGGATGGGGTGATCGTGGTGCAAGTGTGGCGATATACATAGTTAATGCGAGAAAACAGATTATATGAAAACGCGTGAGTATGATGCATGAATTCACACACGATCCCAAGCGTCGTGATAAATATATTTAAGTAATATACTTATACGATTCAAGAAAACATTCATGGTCACACAGCACTATGTGATTCGGCAAGACAGTAGGATTGCATACGGAAATATAACGCCAATCCCATGCAAGACAAATAATGGTTGCGTCACGGATTTGTAGCGCCAACCAATGCAAAATAAATAGCGGTTGCGTATAGATTTGTAGCGCCAACCAAACGGTCCGATAACCGAATCGTGTGGATCGACAATGATTCCTTCGTTCTTTCTTGCAACTCCCGTGCAAGATGGTCCAAGACCGGTCACCTTATCGCTCCGTAGGCAAAGACAAAAATCCACAGTGGAGCTTGCAAGGCTCGGATTTGTCATAATCATGATTATACCTCAAGTACTACGATCCGCTTCCCTCGACACTCCGTCCCTCGGTTGTGGGATTAGGACGATGGGGCCGGAAGAGTGGAATAATAATGAGCCGCCTGCCGGTTCCATCCCCGACGTATCCATTCTCGATCGTGAGCTCGACACACCAAGTTGACTCAGGCAGAAAGTAAATACAAGTACAGCGATCAACAGGCAATGAGTATGATTGATTCAGGGGAGGCGATTCAGAAATTTTTGAAATTTCACGAGTAGCAAATATGGCGTTGGTGGAGTTATTTGGATGAAGATGATTATTTGAAGGATAATCAATCTTCTATATCTTGAAAGATTAGATGGAACATAAGTCCCGTTATAGATTCAAAACCGCAAAGACGAGGAAGTCGCCCGCGATCGGGTATTAATTGGTCGAAGTCGGTCCGATAAGTCAAGGGGTTTTGAGAAAATAAAATACTTTAATTAAATATCCAAGTCAGAGGGTCCAGGGCTATTTTAGTAAAAGGGAAATAATTTTAGTTAGGTCAAAAGAAAAATTACAATTTAGCCCCGTTTTGTAAAAACCAAAACGTTTGGGGTTAAAAATTGAATAAATAAATATCCCGACCTTGAACAATTATGAGGTCAGTTCCTAAATTCTCCAAATTGTCCAGAGATTCAGGTTTTTAAAGTTTTGAGGTCGAGTTTTTATAAAATTCTCACATTGGCCCCAATTTTGTAAAAATTGTCATTTCGGCCCTTAGTTTAAAATAATTGGAACTCACAAACCGGAAGGGTTTTAAATGTGATTCAAGTTGAAAAATGTCACTAAGGTTAGTAGGATGTTGGGACAAAAGCAGTTTTTAAAATAAATAAGTGTAGGTCCTTTAAATTTTGAAAATATCATTTTTTGTCCCATTTGAAATAATTGTCTTTAAGGCTTTTAGGGTCCAATTGTTATGAAATTTGAACCTTGGGTCCAAAATATAATTAAGTTATAGTTAAATTAGTATTCCCAGCTGCATGGGCTGCATTAGTCCTGGAAATTTCATTTGGGTCGCAAGTTTAATCTTTTACACTTTAGTCCCTCAATTTTAGTAAAATTACTTTCCAAGCCCTAAACACTTGGATTTTTGGAATACATTTAAAATATGTCATTTCCAGTACCTTAAGAGTAAAAATTTCAAATTTTAAAGTTAAGGTCTGGTACAGTTTCAAAATTTGCAAAGTAGCCCTTAAACTTTCAAAATTTTACAATCTAGTCCTTGGGCTTTTAAAGGTTGATTTTATTTATCTTAAAACTCTTAAAACTTTATTAAAATGTCCAAAAGTCATTTTTGAACCTGAGTACAGTTCCAACATTCGAAATTTGCAGAGGGGTCCTTTAACTTTCATTTTCTTGCAATTTAGTCCACCAACTTTCCATTTTTGCATTTTTAAGTCCAAAATTGGAATTTAATCAATTATGCTCGACTTTTCCAGGTTATAAGTCATCCAAAACATGGATTTCAAATATCATACACATGCATGTCCAATACATACAAGAATTCATCAAATAGAACATTTAATTGTACATGCATGCACTTAAAATTCAATAAATAGCAATTTTGAGCAACTCTTGAGAATTTTCATGATTTGATACATAAAATTGACATGCAATACATAGATTATATATCTCAAGGCTCATGATCAAAATTCTACATGAAATTTAATAAAAACACCTAGAAGTTAGAAAGTATTTTTCTACCACCTTAAAATTGGAAAATTGTGAAATAAAAGGATAAATTTCACAATTTTTGATGAGGTCACTTAGGTCATCCCCTAAGTCAAGAAATATCAAAAATTTGGAGTTAGAAAAATGAGAGAAAAATTAAGGAGAAAAAGAAGGAGATAAGGAAATTGGAAAGACTACACTTTACCTTGTGTAGTAGGTGATTTGAAACTAGTTGAAGCTTCAAATTTGGAAATTTTGGTTCGACTCCAAAATCACCTAAGGTCAGCCCATATTTCTCAAAAATGAAAAAGGGGTGTTAAAATTTAAAAAAAATAGAAAGAAGAAGGAAAATACATTAGAGTCCATTATCTTACCTTATAGTCTAAATCTTCAAAAATTTCCTTCAAGTCTTGAAATCCTCTTCAAGGTGATGTCAAGCTCTAGTCTTCAAAGTCTTCTAAATGTACCTCCAAAAGTTAAATTTGAGCTTAAGTTAAGAGGTGAAAAGAGGTAGCTAGAGGTTATCAAGATGAATGGGAGAACAACATTTCTTACCTTGTGAAGGGGGTGTTCGAATTTTGATGGAGTATAAGGAGAGTTGTCTTGAAAAATTTCTAAGTGTTGAAGGAGAAGTAAGAAGAAAAAGAGAGAGATGTATGAGGTTTAGAGAGAAGGAGGAGCAGAGGCTTGAGGGATAAATGTGTTAGATGAAAAATGAGATGAACTTTTGTGTAATAGGCCATTTTGGCCGTCCCACCATGGGAGGGGGGAGAGGTATTTTTGATTAATTTTATGTCTTGCAAATTGTCTCTTGCATGGAGACAATTAGACTAGTCAAATTATGGGAAAGGTATGGAAAGAGAAGGAATGTTGGGAAGACTCCAACATGTTGGGAAAAATAGTAATAAAGAATTGATGTATGAGATGATGTGTATAATGTTTGAATTAATGGTATAATTATACACAAGATGACTAATATAAGGTGTAAGTGTACAAGAGTTGGATGATATTTCTACTCCAAAAATCATCACCATGGCCGTCCACTATAGGGGTAATATGGTAATTCCATATTTTTTTGTCTCAAATGGATGATAATAGATGAAATATATCAATCTCCAAAATAATTAGTGATTTCCTTTATCACTTATAAGTCTCATGATTACTTAATCTAAATCAAAATCTTAATTCTATAAGGTAAAAGTCTCTAAAATAAATAGTCTCTTAAAATTCTAAGGTGACTAATAAATACAAAAATAGTAATAATGATCAATCAAGTGATCATAAATGTGAAATAGAATTAATAAAGATCATGATTACAAGTAATTAAATAAAATGAAATAATATACAAAATATATATTAATGATAATTACCCGTCAAAGTGACGCGGTAAAATAGTCGATCAAATACATGACGATAATAAGAATCAATTATATGTTCGAAAAAATCGGGGCTTCACATCCTCCTCCTTAAAAGAATTTGGTCCCCAAATTCTCTTCTTTAATAGTTCGGATATTGATTCCTCATGTCTTCTTCCATCTCCCACGCTTGCGTCTTTGTCTCGGTTGTGGTTCTCGCCACACCACTTTAACCATCGGAATTTTTCTCTTACGCAACTATCGATTCGGCCGATCAATGATCCAGATCGGTCTCTGTAGGATAGATTTTCCATTAGAGGAGGAGTATCACGAGTGATGATATGTTCGGGATCCGGTTGATACTTCTTCAATCTTGATACGTGGAATACATCATGCATTCCCGCATATGGTGCTTTGGTAACTCAAGTCGGTAGGCTAACTTCCGATCCTCTCGTAAAATCTTGTAAGGTCCAACATATCTCGGACTCAACTTGCCTCCTTTCTTCTGGGATTGATTAATCCTTTCCGTGGTGAGAGTCCGAGAAATACATCTCCGACTTCAAATTCCAAATCCTTTCTTCTCTTGTCCACGTAACTCTTTTGCGCTTCGAGCCTGTGTGAATCCGCTCCTTGATCGCTTGACCTTCTCCATGGCCTCCGAACTAAGTCGACCTTTGGAATCGAGGCGACTTTCTTTCTCTTTCGGAGTCCATTGGTCATCAATCTCCCAAAGTGTAGTGGGGATCTACATTTTCGCCCATATAATGCCTCGTAGGTGCCATCCCAATCGTGGTCTCGATAATCGTTATTGCAGGCGAACTCGGCTAATGGTAAGTGCGGATCCCAAATTCCTTGAAATCCAATGCGCAGTGCTCGCAAACATATCTTCATGGCGGTTTGAATTGTTCGCCGATCGCCCATCGGTTTGTGGATGTCTTTGATGTCTTTAAACTTAGCGAGGTACCCAATTCCTCGTGCAAGCACTTCCAAAACTGGAGACAAACCTCGGTCTCTCCGGATACTATGTCGACTAGTACTCCATGCGGTCGAATGATTTCTGATATAAATCAGGCAAGTTTCGCAAGATATCAGTTTTCTTGATGGGTAAGAAATGTGCGATTTCGTGAGTCGGTCTACAACTACCCAAATAGATCATGGCCTCCTCTCGGTCCTTGGTAGATCCGTCACAAAGTCCATCGTTATATGTTCCCATTTCCACTGGGAATTCTCAATGGTTGTAGTAAACCGGATGGTCGCCGGTGTTTCGCTTTTACTCGTTGACAAGTCAAACATCTCGCAACGAATTCCGCTACCTGGTTCTTCATGTTTCCCACCAATAACTCCGCTTTCAAATCCTTATACATCTTGTTTCCTCCAGGATGTATAGTGTATTTCGAACGGTGTGCCTCTCGCTAGATTCTATTCCTAATATGTTCGTCATTCAAGACACACACTCGATTCGGAACCGATAACCCAATCTTCGTGTACCGAGAATTCTCGATCTCTCTCCTTTAAGTATCTTCTCCTTCGGTTTTTGAAGATGTGCATCTTTCTCTTGTGCTTCTTTGATCTCTTTCAACAGATCGAGTTTAACCGAAATGTTAGAACATGAAATCGAGTATTGGTTCTCGTCGATTTTAATTGCTCAACTCTTCTAATGATTCCCACTCTCGAATCATAAGTCCGCTAAGCTCGTCTTTTCGCTTAGAGCATTTGCTATGACGTTAGCTTTCAAGGGATGGTATTGAATATCAAAGTGATAGTCCTCAATCAACTCCATCCATCTCTCGTTGCCTCGCATTGAGGTCTTTGTGGGAGAATAGATACTTCAAGCTCTTATGATCCGTGAAAACGTGAATGTTGCTCCGTGAGAGATAGTATCTCCATTTCTTTAACGCGAACACTATCGCCGCCAATTCCAAGTCATGCGTTGGATAATTGTCTTCATACGGCTTGAGCTTTCGTGATGCATAAGCGATAACTTTTCCTTCCCGCATGAGCATCGCTTCCTAGTCCTTTCTTTGATGCATCACTATAGACGACAAAGTTTTCGGTTCCTTTGGAAGGGCTAAGATCGAGCCGTAGTAAGTCGCTTCTTCTTCACTCTTGAAAACTAGCTTCGCACTTGTCATTCCACTCAAACTTGACTTACTTCTGGGTTAGTCGAGTGAGCGGTCCGGCTATCTTGGAGAAGTCCTGGATAAATCTTCGATAATATCCACTAGTCCTAGAAACTCTCGATTTCGTTCTGCACTCAAAGTTGTTTCCATTTAACCACTATCCGCACCTTCGAAGGATCTACCGCAATCCATGTGTCTGATACTATGTGTCCCAAGAACACGACTTCACTAAGCCAAAATTCGCACTTGTCGAATTTGGCATACAGCCTTATGCTCGTAGTGTCTCCAAAACAATTTTCGGATGACGTCGGTTCTTCTCTAGACTTAGAGTATACGAGTATGTCATCAATGAATATCACTACGAATTGATCCAAATAAGGTTGAAAGACTCGATGCATCAGGTCCATAATGCCGCCAAAGCATTCGCCGATCGAAGGCATCACTACAAACTCGTAGTGTCCATATCGGGTTTGAAATGCGCTTTTGAAATGTCTTCTTCGCGGATCTTCATTGGTAATATCCTTGTTGTAAATCAAACTTCGAGTACACCGTCGCTTCCTTGAAGTTGATCAAATAGTTCGCCTATCCCCGGGAGGATATTTATTCTTGATGGTCACGCGTTAAGACCACGATAATCTATACATAGTCTTAATGTGCCATCCTTCTTTTTGACGAACAAAGACAGTGCTCCCCACGGAGACGTACTCGGTCGGATAAATCCCACATCCATCAGTTTCTGTAATTGCGTCTTCAACTCTTGCAACTCAAGAGGAGCCATTCTATATGGTGTTCTAGCGATCGGGGCAGTCCCCGGTAACACTCGATGGTGAACTCGACTTCCCTATCTGGAGGGACAGTGGTGAGTTCTTGTGGAAATACATCCGTATATTCTGGATACTATAGGTACTTGGTTAATTTGTGTCTCAACCGTGGGTTTGTTAATTACAAACGCCAAGTACCCCTGAGCCCCTCTAGTGATCGCCTTCCTCGCTTTCATTGATGAAATGATCGGGGCAATCTTAACTCGTGCCCTTCTCGAAATTTCCACTTCGGTTTTCCTCGGTTCACATAGCTTAATGGACTTGTTATGGCAGTCCATTTGTGCATGGTGTGCAGATAACTGGGATTCATCCCCAATATCACATCGTATTCGGATATAGGTAATAAGATTAAATCGGCAGAAAGTTTATCTCAAGAATCTTAACTTCGCATGCATTATAGATAATATTTGTTATCCGACTTGCACCCATAGGAGTTGACACTTCTAGATATATAGGCATATGTTCCATGCATGCATGCGTTTGTGTACAAAATGCGGTGCAACAAGTGAATGCGTTGATCCAGGGTCGAACAATATTTTAGCGTAGTGGTTAGATACTAGAAGCGCACCTTCCACCACGTCTGTTGCCCCGAGCCTCCCCGTCCGGCTAGTGCAAATGCTCGACGGGCATCCTTGCCCGATTACCCTGGCCATTTCGGTTTCTGCCGGGCACGTTTGGTTCTGGTCTTGGCCCGTGATTGGCAATCTTTCGGTGGTGTTGATCGACATTACCACAACGCAAACACCTTCCTTGTTTACGCCAACAACCATTGGCAAAGATGTCCTAAGCCGCAATGTGCACACAATTGACCCGCTTTTCCTTGTACTTAGTCCCTTTCCTTATCTGCCTTATTAATCGTCCTTCAAACTTAGCAGTCATTTAGATGGTCGCCCCACGCTTGTTCTCTTGAGATCGTTTGATGACCTACTGTTGAATCCCAATACGGTTTAGTCCCGACTCAATGTGGAGAGATGCCTTCACCGCGGGCCGAGTGGGTTGTCGATTCAACAATCAACAGCTTGTTTTCGAAGTTCCGTTTCAATCCTCGAGTGAACTTGTAAAGCTTATCCTCTTGCATCGATTGTCCTCGCAGCATACTTGACAATCGGTGAAATTTAGACTGATCGAGCTACAATCATGTTCCTGCCTCAATTTGTGGAATTCATCCCGGTGCGCCTCTTTCACAACTCGTGGAATGTACTGTTCATTGAACTCGCCAAGAATTTCCCATGTTTCGCTACCCTGGCCCCTGTTCCCACCTTCTTTCAATCGCCCTCCACGCTTCTCTAGCGGCCGATCTCCGCATTTAAATACGACGAGTGTGACTTTTTGCTCATCTCGAGTATTGAAGAGCATTGAAGATATTCTCCAGTTTTTCTATCCATTCTTCTCGCCTTCAAATCATCCGCTCTCCTAAAAGGCCTGGTGGGTCGAACCGTAGAAATCGCTCCAATGTGCGATCGTTCGCCTCTCTGGCGGGTTCGGGAGCACGGGGTTGAGGCTCACCGTTGCCTCATGAAACCAAGATTTGTTATAGGGCCCGCGCATCAAGTTGTCTCCCGCAGGTGGAGGAGGCGGTAATTCGGGGAGGGTACCGGTCCCCGGGTACGCGTCATCCCCTGGGAACGCGGCGAGGTCTCCCACGCCCTCGATGTTCGGCCATTCTCAGATCTTGAAGCGTTAGTTGCGATTCACGAGTAAATGAATACAATAATTATTCGCGCAAAGCGTTATATCGTAGGGAAAGTAACAACAAACACAAGACATCAATAAATAGCAAAAGGCATATCCATTAATGTAAAACTTGAATACACCCATAGTACAACAATAGTAGACTGAGTCAAAGATACATCGTAACCAAAATACAATGAATCTAATACAATAGAAGGTAAGGTACAACATCGAATAAGCGTCTACAACAACGAAAGTACAACCGACAATCAAGCTAACTAATCGTGAGATCGCCATCATCGTCACTCGCAGCCTATGTTCATAACGGGGCCTGGTCAGCCGAGGTGGCGCTCGACCTCGTGCCAATCAACGAAATCCAATCACCGCCGAATCCCCTCGCAGCATCATCAAGTGGAGCAGCCTCATGTGCCTGTTCTCGAGCTCTCGACCTCGATCCTCCTCGGGATCCTCCTGGTCCTCTCAGATCCTCCTCGGCGTCTGGTACGGCTCCACCTCGGGTGGTGGCAATGGTTGTGCGTTAGCCGCCAAAATAGCCTCCGGCCGCGGCGTCTCTCGAGCTAGTGCTCGTGTAAGGTCCTCTATCATGTCATCCGCTTGATGAGGTCTCTCCAAGCGCCAACGGTGTCGCGGAGGGGCAAGGCCAATCTCCCATTTCGGCGGCCGTCACTTGCCTCTCTTCATCTTCTTCTTCACATGTTATCCAGGCACTCCCGGATATTCTCAGACCGATCCTCCCGCCGTATGGTGTTGTCGCGGTCCTTGATGATAATGGTCAACTCGCTCTTTTCATCTTGGCTCGCCAAGCGTTGTGTCGTCCTCACATACCGGGCGCTCCTGATAGCTCGAGGTCGCCGATCACTCTCCGGTGCGGTGAATCATCGTGCCGTGAGTAGTACTCCCCGCCGCCAAGGGCATGAAAACGCCCCACCAAGAAGGTGGCGGGCCCATCCCGATCAAACAAAACTAAAGCGGATCACCAAAGGTAGAGGAAAGATAAGAAGAGAATAAGGAAAGAATGAATAAAGAAAGTCACCAAGAATCAACTAAGTCAAGACAAGTATGACTATGGAACCTCAAATATGCGTTCTAACTTAGTTCAAACATCAATAAGACGGTTCTATGCCAATTTGAAATCGATTTCACACTTAATTGGTCAAGTCGCAGATTATCCAAAACACGGACATCGAGGGTCCTATCTCGGGTCGGCTCGGTGTAAGTTTCCATCTTACTAGCCGAGCTCGATACCACTCTAATCGTCACGCCCAAACGGGACGCGATGATGATCCACAACTTAAATACAAATAACCAAACAAAGCTTCTAAACGAATATCATCGAGAACCCAATGAAACAGAGTCTAAATAGCAAATGAAATAAAGAAACACGTTACAACTTAGAGTCCACAATATCCATAATCCAAATTACATCCCCGATAAGATCTAAAGATAACAACTTAAAAGTCAAAGGGTCCTACGCCCTTGATTTACAAACCGAATGAAAAGAAATACAAGAGTCCAACAACAAACACAAGAAGTAGTAAGTCCAACAACAAATTATAGTAACAAGTCCGGAGATATCAACAACAAGAGGTAGTAAATCCAACAAGCGGAGTACAAGTGGCTCAACTGCGTGGTCTGGTTCAAAGATCTTCAACGACGCCCCTCATCTAAAGGTTAGAAAACGAGGTGGGGATGAGAGACAAATCTCGTGGATGGGGTGATCGTGTGCAAGTGTGGCGATATACATAGTTAATGCGAGAAAACAGCTTATATGAAAACGCGTGAGTATGATGCATGAATTCACACACCACAGTTGGCCGTGATAAATATATTTAAGTAATATACTTATACATTCAAGAAAACAGATTCATGGTCACATGGTGCACTATGTGATTCAGCAAGACAGTAGGATTGCGCACGGAAATGTAATGCCAATCCCATGCAAGACAAATAATGGTTGCGTACGGATTTGTAGAGCCAACAAATGCAAAACAAGTAGCGGTTGCGTGCACGGATTTGTAGCGCCAACCAAACGGGTTCGATAACTCCGTAATCATGTGGATCGACAGCGATTCCTTTGTTCTTCCTTGTAACTCCCCGTGCAAGATGGTCCAAGACCGGTCACCTTATCGCTCCGTAGGCAAAGACAAAAATCCACGTGGAGCTTGCAAGGCTCGGATTTGTCATAATCATGATTATACCTCAAGTACTACGACCCGCTTCCTTCGACACTCCGTCCCTCGATTTGGATTAGGGACGATGGGGAAGAGTGGAATAGGTCGAGCTGTCCGGTTCCATCCCCGACGTATCCATTCCGATCGTGAGCTCGACACACCAAGTTGACTTAGGCAGAAAGTAAATACAAGTACATGTAGTCAACTGTGCAATGAGTATGATTGATTCAAGAAAGCGATTCAGAAAATTTTTGAAATTTCACGAGTAGCAAATATGACGTTGGTGGAGTTATTTGGATGAAGATGATTATCGGAAGGATACGCAATCTTCGATATCTCGAAAGATTAGGTGGAACATAAGTCCCGTTATAGATTCAAAACCACAAGATTTAGGAAGTCGCCCGCGATCGGTATTAATGGTCGAATCTGGCCTCGATAAGTCAAGGGGTTTTGAGAAAATAAAATACTTTAATTACATCTCTAAGTCAGAGGGTCCAGGGCTATTTTAGTAAAAGGGAAATAATTTGAGTTAGATCCTTTATAAAAGAAAAATTATAATTTAGCCCCGTTTTGTAAAAACCAAAACTTTTGGGGTTAAAAATTGAATAAATAAATATCCCGACCTTTAAAAATTATGAGGTCAGTTCCTAAATTCTCCAAATTGTCCATAGATTCAGTTTTTTAAAGTTTTGAGGTCGAGGTTTTATAAAATTCTCACATTGGCACCAAATTTGTAAAATTGTCATTTCGGGCCCTTAGTTTAAAATAATTGGAACTCACAAACCGGAAGGGTTTTTAATGTGATTCCAGTTGGAAAATGTCATTAACGTTAGTAGGATGTTGGGACAAAAGAAGTTTTTAAAAGAAATAAGTGTAGGTCCTTTAACTTTTGAAAATATCATTTTTGTCCCATTTTGAAATAATTGCCTTTAAGGCTTTTAGGGGTCCAATTGTTATGAAATTTGAACCTTGGGTCCAAAATATAATTAAGTTGTAGTTAAATTAGTATTTCCAGGTGCATGGGCTGCATAAGTCATGGAAATTTCATTTGGGTCCTCAAGTTTAATATTTTACACTTTAGTCCCTCAATTTTAGTAAAATTACTTTCCAAGCCCTAAACACTTGGATTTTTGGAATACATTTAAAATATGTCATTTCCAGTACCTTAAGAGTAAAAATTTTAAATTTTAAAGTTAAGGTCTGGTACAATTTCAAAATTTGCAAAGTAGCCCTTAAACTTTCAAAATTTTACAATCTAGTCCTTGGGCTTTTAAAGGTTGATTTTATTTATCTTAAAACTCTTAAAACTTTATTAAAATGTCCAAAAGTCATTTTTGAACCTGAGTACAGTCCCAAAATTCGAAATTTGCAGAGGGGTCCTTTAACTTTCATTTTCTTGCAATTTAGTCCACCAACTTTCCATTTTTGCATTTTTAAGTCCAAAATTGGAATTTAATCAATTATGCTCGACTTTTCCAGGTTATAAGTCATCCAAAACATGGATTTCAAAGATCATACACATGCATGTCCAATACATACAAGAATTCATCAAATAGAACATTTAATTGTACATGCATGCACCTAAAATTCAATAAATAGCAATTTTGAGCAACTCTTGAGAATTTTCATGATTTGATACATAAAATGTACATGCAATACATAGATTATATATCTCAAGGCTCATGATCAAAATTCTACATGTAATTTAATAAAAACACCTAGAAGTTGGAAAGTATTTTTCCACTCACCTTAAAATTGGAAAATTGTGAAATAAAAGGATAAATTTCACAATTTTTGATGAGGTCACTTAGGTCAGCCCCTAAGTCAAGAAATATCAAAAATTTGGAGTTAGAAAAATGAGAGCAAAATTAAGGAGAAAAAGAAGGAGATAAGGAAATTGGAAAGACTACACTTTACCTGTGTAGTAGGTGATTTGAAACTAGTTGAAGCTTCAAATTTGGAAATTTTGGTTCAACTCCAAAATCTCCTAAGGTCAGCCCCTATTTCTCAAAAATGAAAAAGGGGTGTTAAAATTTGAAAAAAATAGAAAGAAGAAGGAAAATACACTAGAGTCCATTATCTTACCTTATAGTCTAAATCTTCAAAATTTCCTTCAAGTCTTGAAATCCTCTTCAAGATGATGTCAAACTCTAGTCTTCAAAGTCTTCTAAATGTACCTCCAAAAGTTAAATTTGAGCTTAAGTTAAGAGGTGAAAAGAGGTAGCTAGAGGTTATCAAGATGAATGGAGAACAACATTTCTTACCTTGTGAAGGGGGTGTTCGAATTTTGATGGAGTGTAAGGAGAGTTGTCTTGAAAAATTTCTAAGTGTTGAAGGAGAAGTAAGAAGAAATAGTAGAGAGAGGTAGGGGTTTAGAGAGAAGGAGGAGCAGAGGCTTGAGGGATAAATGTGTTAGATGAAAAATGAGATGAATTTTTGTGTAATAGGCCATTTTGGCCGTCCACCATGGGGGGAGAGGGATTTTTGATTAATTTTGTGTCTTGCAAATTGTCTCTTGCATGGAGACAATTAGACTAGTCAAAGTATGGGCAAGGTATGGAAAGAGAAGGAATGTTGGGAAGACTCCAACATGTTGGGAAAAATAGTAATAAAGAATTGATGTATGAGATGATGTGTAAATGTTTGAATTAATGGTATAATTATACACAAGATGACTAATATAAGGTGTAAGTGTACAAGAGTTGGATGATATTTCTACTCCAAAATCATCACCATGGCCGTCCACTATGGGGTAATATGGTAATTCCATATTTTTTGTCTCAAATTGGATGATACTTGATCACTTATAAGTCTCATGATTACTTAATCTAAATCAAAATCTTAATTCTATAAGGTAAAAGTCTCTAAAATAAATAGTCTCTTAAAATTCTAAGGTGACTAATAAATACAAAAATAGTAATAATGATCAATCAAATGATCATAAATGTGAAATAGAATTAATAAAGATCATGATCACAAGTAATTAAATAAAATGAAATAATATACAAAATATATATTAATGATAATTACCCGTCAAAGTGACGCGGTAAAATAGTCGATCAAATACATAGACGACAATAAGAATCAATTATATGTTCGAAAAATCGGGCTTCACAAAGATCATCTTGAACAACGGGTTCAACAATATCCTCTTCATCACTTTCATCATTGGGAATCCTTTCAACTCCCGAAGCTTCATTGAATTTGACATGGATGGATTCTTCAACAACCCCACTAGTCTTATTATAAACCCGATATGCTTTGCTCTTGGTTGAATACCCCATAAATATTCCTTCATCGGCCTTAGATCAAGTTTGTCCAATTGATCCTTAGTATTCAAAATAAAACACTTACATCCAAATATTTTGAAATAACTAATATTTGGAGTTCTTCCTTTCCAAAGCTCATATGGAGTTTTATTCATTTTAGGACGAATATAAACTCGATTAATGACATAGCAAGCAGATTTACGGATTCGGCCCAAAAATATTTTGGAAGTGAAAATTCATTGAGCATGGACCGACTCATTTCTTAAAGTGTGCGATTCTTCCTTTCGCTTACTCCATTTTGTTGAGGTATCCTTGGAGCCGAAAAATTGTGACTATCCCTTGGTTTCACAAAAGACTCTAAATTCTCCATCAAATTCTCCACCTCGATCACTTCAAATAGACTTAATAGTATCTTCCTTTTCATTCTCAATAAGTCTACACAACTTAACAAACTCATAACGGCATCGCTTTATTTGTAAGAAATAGAGACCAAGTATATCTAGAAAAATCATCAACTATAACAAAAGTGTAATGTTTTCCACTTAGACTTGCCGCACCAATATCCCCATACAAATCTAAATGAAGAAGTTGTAGAGGCTTGGTTGTGGAAATTTCATTTTGGGCTTAAGACTATTCTTAACTAATTTGTTCTTTTGACAAGTGTCACATAAGCCAAGATTTTCAAAATTCAATTTGGGTAGTCCTTTTACATGTTGATTTTTGTAAATAGTTTGCAAATTTTTATATCCAACATGTCCAAGTCGCCTATGCCATAAACTAGTTAAATCATTATTGGCGACAAGACAAGAAACATTTTGACTAACCAAATCACTTGTACAAATTTGTAAAGATTGCATTTTCTATTTGCTTCACAAATAATTTTATTATTTTTGGAAATAAGGCATTTTTCTTTATTAAAAACAACATTATAATTTGAATCACAAAGTTGGCTAACACTTATCAAATTAAACTTAAGCCCTTCTACTAAAAGAACATTACTAAGAGAGAAAAGAAGAGTTACCAATTACTAAGGATTTTTCCTTTGCCATTGCCGAACATGACCATACCTCTTCTTGGAGCTTGATGTTGATAAAAAGTTCTCTCTTTCCGGTCATATGGCGTGAACATCCGCTGTCCACGAGCCATTTTGAATCCTCCATAGTTGTTATAGCCCTATGACCTACAAAAGAATTATTTTTAGGTACCCTATAGTTTTGGGGTCCATGGGGTTAGCCTTGAGACCTTTGGGTCTCCAAACAAAGCTAAAATTATTCTTCAATTTACAATAACTAACATAGTGACCAACTTTACCATAATAAAAACAAATAAGATTATGGGCACTACTAGCACGTACAAAAGTCGGACCTTGGTCTTTTTTTCTTTGAAAGAGGTTGAAAAGGTTTATAGCCAAGTCCTAATTTAGAATGCTCACCTCTTTCTCGCATCTAAAATTTTTGTAACTTTATCCGTACTTAAGTTAAAACGATGCACATCCTTTTTCAAACATTCAAGATCTTTGGTGAGCGATTCTTTTTCGGTTTCAAGAGTATGAACTCTAGTAAGAGTAATAAGCATGAGCTTTATCAAGAGATTCATAAGAAGTAAATAATTTTTCCTTTTCAATTTTAAGCTCTTTATGCTCATTTTTTAAAGTCTTGTATTTAACAATCAAATTTTGAAACTCATTTGTAATTCATCAAAATGACATTGTAATTCATCAACTAAGGAAGAGGATGAAGCATTAGAGCGTACCTCGTTGTTTTCGCTGCCTATGGCCATAAGACCATGTTCGGATTCTCCTTCTTCATCGGTTGTTTCAAGTAGCTCATCCCAAGTTTTGACTTCCGCATTTAGAGCCTTCTTTTCGGAAAAGACTTCTTCTTCTTTTGTTCCTCCTCTTCGCGTTTTGGGCAATCGGCTATGAAGTGCCCGGATTTTCCATATTTAAAACACGAGTTGTCTCTCGGTTTTCTCGCCTTATTTTTATTCTCAAATTTTGCAAATTTACGAACTAATGCGGTCGTCTCCTCGTCATCCTCATCACTATCATAGTATGAATTATTAGAAGAAGATGCAAGACCTTTAGGAATATTTTGCATACCCAATTGATTGATGGATGGTTTGGAATTTTTCTCTCTCGAGATAGACTTCGTAGATGAGGAGTTCCCGATGAGCTCATCGAATTTGAGTGTCTCGAGATTTTGTGCTTCCATGATAGACGTCACCTTTTCGGACTATGAGCCGAGAAGAGCGTTCAAAACCTTGGTCACCTTGTCTTCTTCGGAGATGACCTTTCCAAGAGCCACAAGAGGATTGGCAATGTTGTCGCCCTTTCCACCATTTTTGATATGCTTTCACCATCATGCATATTGAAATTTTCAAAGTCTTTCACAAGCATTGTTTTTCTTGCTTGCTTCACTTTCTTTGTGCCCTCATAGATGGTTTCTAATTTTTCCCAAACTTCATGTGCCGACCTTATGCCTCTTATACGATTATACTCGGTGGCGGTAAGAGAACAATGTAAAATATTTAAGGCCTTACCGTTTAGAGAGAAGGCCTTCTTGTCATTCTCATCAAATTCCTTGAACTGTTTGGGAGCCGTGGTGCCGTCCTCCAATTTCTTGGTTGGTTGATCAACTCCTTCAATGACCACATTCCAAATATCAAATTCGCACCCTTGTAGAAAGCACTCCATACTGTCTTTCCAAAATGCGTAGTTGTTGGCGTCGAATAGTGGTGGCTTGTTGGTGGAGGCGCCGGTGGTGAGATAAGCTTCATTCATAGCCATGGATCTTTCCTCTTTACTCGGAATGAGCTAGCCATAGAGTTTGGCTTTGATACCACTTGTTAGTCCAAGTGGCTACGATAATCTTGGGGGTGAATAGATTATGCGGATTTTTCGCAAATCGCCCTCTTTTTCGAATGAACAAGTGATTGACTATGTAAATGCGGAAATTAAACAACACTCGATGATTTATAGTAGTTCAACCCACCTAGGGCCTAATCTACTACCACCCGGTATATCCGAAGTGGATTTCAAAAAGAAAAAAAGATTTTATTAATTACCACAATTAATACAACACCACCTTTGAAGATTACAACAATCTTCTTACAACACCTTCAAGGAGATTACCACAATCTTCCTTCAACACCTATGAAGAGTACCACACTCTTCAACACCTAAGATCACCCAAGTGTGTTCTTACCACAAGAACACTAACAAGGATATCTTGTTTTGGATGATAGTAAAATTCAAGATTACAACTCAATAAATGAAGTATACAAACTTTAAGTGCAAGTGTAATCAAGAACAAAAAGCCTAGACCTCAAGATTGTGCAAGTGCAAGAACTTAGGCTATTACAAC
The DNA here is from genome assembly GCA_016081115.2 of Rehmannia glutinosa. NCBI lineage: Eukaryota > Viridiplantae > Streptophyta > Magnoliopsida > Lamiales > Orobanchaceae > Rehmannia > Rehmannia glutinosa. The sequence continues at coordinate 85,942,301 of CM071936.1, read as the reverse complement.
AAGAATGTAAAAAAAGAAAGCTTTGAGAATTTTGCGATTTCTTGTTGTATTGTATGCTTGTGTGTTCTCTTGTGTCTTCAAATCATCCTCTATTTATAGGAGAGTCTTCATAGACATAGGCTCCTCCTTCTTCACTTTTGTCTACAAAAAGAGGATCACAAGATGTACAAATATTGTACAAAAATCAAAAGCAAATCTTGCTGATATGGAGTTCAAACGGCACAATGTTTGCTGTCAAAAATTACACAGGGCGACCGGTCACCCTATAGAAAATTTTGAACGTTAGACAGAATTAGTGCAATCCAGGTAGTGCGGGGGTGCGACCGGTCAAGGGGGGGTGTGACCGGTCGCCTAGAGTGCGACTGGTCGGTCCTGCCCCGCCTGCACCTCGGGTCCCCTCCTCATTTTTCAACTCCAGTATGTTTGTTTCAAGTTTTTCAATCTCCGTGCACCGTCGACCTCCAACTTGAAATGTTTGTCCGATTTTTGTCAAAAATAAACTTCAAATAATACTCCAAAAAATTAGTAAAAACATTTTAAATCAATTGGGAGTATTTGGAAAACTTTTATAAACATTGTTTTAGTATAAAAACTCATTTAAACAAAATCATCAAAATCTTGATAAAAACATTTATCTAACACTAACCCCTAATCTAACCCCTAAAATAACTCCTAAATTAACCCTTATTAATTGTTTTTTTTAAAAATTGGGATATTACATACTATCCCTCTTAATAAAATTTCGTCCTCAAAATTAATTAACTCAATAAATGTTTTGGAAACAAAAATGTTTTTTTTACACGAAGAGTTTTTTTTCTAACATGGAAAGTACAGATGCAATAATACTTTTAATAAAAATGACGACTTGAATTCATAAAATGTAATTCTAAAATATGATAATATAATATGACATTTTGAATAGCATGACATAATAAATTGCATACCTTGAAAAATCCGACGAGATATGACGGAGGTGGATATCACTAGACTATTTTCTTTTTAAAATATTTGAAAGACATTTTTTTAAACAAGTCTACAGAAACGTAGACCTGCTCTGATACCACTTGTAACGACCCAGTTTTGTGAAATTAAAGTACTCTAAAAATATTATTAATAAAACACAAATTTATAAATTAAAGTGATCCCAATAATTTTCAAAAACAATTAATTGAGAATTTTTAATTCTTAAGAAAAAAAATATAAAATAATAATAATAATAATAATAATAATAATAATATTACATCTTCCAAATTAAATATCCAACAATTGTTCCAAGCATAAACCGGAAAAATTAAAGACATAAATCTAAAATTTAGTCCGATCATAATTATTTAAAATATAAATATAGCATGATTTATTCCACCATCCACAACATCATATCTTCAGCCGGATTTCTCAACCTAAAAGTCATGATAATAATAGGGGTGAGCTTCATCTCGCTCAAGAGGGATATATCTCGTTAATATTTAATATAACATGAAAATCATTCACATAATTACAACAAGAAATTCATTAATTTCCTATTTTTCCTCTCGATCGGTCGGGTTCATGCATATAGCATTGCGGGTTCATCCCGAAGATACGTTTGATCCCTGATCCTTTTCATGGCCCCTAGCTTATATGAATTTATTTTTCTTGACATATATTGCAATAAATGAAGTACAATCATGGAACATTAAATAAAGACAACTAATATAAAAATCTCTACCTTAATAATCGCAGATATTCGATGTAGAAAAATGAACAATAAAAGTCATAGTCCTCGACCCTTCGTTTTTACATTAAATAAAATTATATAATTAATATGTGATTTTAATAAATCGTACTAATTAATGAAATAATTTATAAAAATAAATATTGAATGAAGCTTGTGAATTGGGATATATATATATATATATACATATACATAGAAAACTTGAATAATAAGTAGAAAAATATCATACCTTATAATTATTTGAAATTTGGTGTAGAATTTGTTTAAGAAGTTATACATATTTATACTAATTAATTCTAACCCCTAAATAAGCTCTAAAATAGCCCCTACAACCCTAAACTAACCCCTAATCTAACCCCTAAAATAACTCTTAAATTAATCCTTATTAATGTTTTTTAAAAAATTGGGATATTACATTTATATTAGAAATATGATTACAATTTTGAAATAAATCGCTTCACTAAAGAAAAATTTGGGAGATTTTGTCACAATATTATTTTAAAGAGATACATACGAGATTTTATTAACACGTCATAAAAATATCGTGTTTTGTTCTAGTTATTTTAAAAATTTCTGTGATTTTTTGTTATTCTGTGAAGTTTTGTTAAAATCTCTCTTATAATTTCTTTGGTGCGTGTGTATAAGGGTACTTAATAACATCATGTTTTTAAGAAAGTAATAAAATTTAGAAATCATGAGAAGTGAGAACGAAAGAAAATTGAGAAATTACATAAAATACACCTTTTTGGTAAATATACCACACATAATATGCTCATATCACTTTTGTTAGTTTGTACCTATTTTTTTCCTTTGTACCTACTTTTTCTTTCTTTTTTTACGCTCTTGCATATGTTTTTATTATTTTTACTTTTTTTTTTTTTGTTCCCGTATTGCTTTATATGTTATATATGTTGTTTCGATGTTGTTTAAATTTGTTTATTTGTTGTTTCTATTTTTCTTTGTTGTTTCGATGTTTCAAAACAACTTTTACCTATTTTTATGTTGTTTTTGTCATGTATTATTTTGTACATTATTTCTATTGTTTGGTATTGTTCTATAATATTTTTAATGTTGTTCTAATAATTCTTTTTTGTTGTTTTCATGTAGTGTTCAATGTGTAAATACAATTTTTACCTATTTTTAAGCTCTTTTTATTCATGTGGTATTTTTAATATTTTTACGTTGTTTATGGGTTGTTTCCATACCGTTTTGACTGTTGTTCCGATGTTTCTTTGTTGTTTCCATGTAGTTTTCGATGTTTAAATACAATTTTTACCTATTTTTAACTCTTTTTGCTCATATGATGTTTTCTATATTATTTCTGGTTTGTTTCTATATTGTTTCCATATTTTTTATGTTTTCATGCAATGGATCAAAAATTGAATTGTGTTTTTTACTCATGTTGTTTCTATAATATTTTTAATTCATTTGGTTTTAATATGTGTTGTTTTGTGTGTATATTTCTTGATTTTTTATAAGACTTCGAGTATAAAATGGATTATTTAACGGGGCAAAATTTATTTTTTCACTGAAAGTTTATTGAAAGAAACATGTTCGAAACAATCTTGAAACAAATCGTAAATAAGTCCAGAAATTTTAGCGGGAGTGTAAATATGTTTAAAAAAATGGGCAGGAGCGTAAATTTGGGCAAAATAGTATCGGGAATCATTAAAGACCGACATTGTTCTCCAAAAAGTGGGGCATTTGTGTCAATTGCCCAAGTAAATTAATTAGTGTTTGTAAAAAAAGATTAAAGTTAGAGTATGTGATGATAATTAATAAACCAATTTCACAAATGGCTTTTCATTAATTAAAATCAATAAAAATGTCAAGAGTATTTTTGGATTATGAAAAAACTAAAATGTAAGGTTGTGATTGTTTGTGAAATATTTTTTAAAATTTCCATTTTGAGTGAAAATTTTGTTGAAAGTGTGCTTGTTTGTGGAAGAACGGGAAATTCTCAAAGAAAATCTCATTTTTCTCTAAAATTAACTCAATTTTCTTTCATTCTCACACTTTCCAATACTCATTTATACTATTTATTTCTCTTTTTGTCCCCTATTCATATAAAGGATTCCAATAATTTCTTTAATTTATCACTATTTTTATTATTTTTTTCTTAATCTTGATAACAAAAGATATAAAATGAGATTCATATTGCCTATTTTTGGATCAACTTTTCATTTTTATTCAATTTTCGTATTATATTTTATATTATTTTTTTCACAATTGTTTTTCACAAACAATCAATATCTCTAAAAGTTTATACATCACATCAAGCATTTTCATCATTACTTTTTTTTTACACATCCAACTTTCACTTTTAAAACAATTTCACTATTCTCTCGAGAAAATGAAAGTGGAAAGAATGAAAGTACAACCAATTACAACCTAAAAATGTCAAAACAAACTTTTAATTATTTTATAAAATATCAAAAGCACTTAGTTTTAAATTCAAATTAAATTAATTTTAATTAGAAATACTCACTCCGTCCCAAATATATAGCCCATTATTCCTTTTTGGGATGTCCTAAATATATAGTCCACTTTCTATATTTAAAAGTACTTTTTCTATTATTTTATCGTTATAATTGTTTTGCATGTTTTTTTAGTATGATTTTTTGTGTGTTTTTCATCTTATTTTGTGTGTGATTATGCATATTTCCGTGGCTTTAAGTATTGATTATAGTGTCGAGTGTTATGTAGGGTATTTGTGTGGTCATGGTTAAAAGAGTTCTAAAATGGATGAAAATGGAAAAAATGGGTACCAAAGATGAATGGCGATCGACGCCGCGATAGCAGGCACGCTGGCACGCATGAAGCGCACGGCGCGGCGACGACCTGTGCGCGCTGGCGCACAAAGACCGACACAAACTAGTGCGCGGAGCGCACGATGACTTGGTGAACACGAAAATTTCGATTTTTCTTTCGAGTTTTGGCTCTTTCACATTGTTTAGAACTCTATGCTTATAAATAGGACTTGAGAATTCTTATTTTCGACACACCTTTACTTCTTAGCACTTTTAAACCCTAGTTTTTGTTATTTTATCTTCCATTCAACATTGGAATTGCTCGGGTTCTACCCATCGAAGTTATTTTTGGCGCTTAATCAAAGCATAATATTTCTTCATCTCTTTTGTCCGATATCAATTGTTGGGTAATTATTATTGTTGCATGATAATGTTTATGATTGTTTTCTTTCCTTCAATTGAGATTATGGTCCCACCCCCAAGCATGAACTAAAATTTTTGTTCTAGATTAGATGATTTGATTCAAACAAACAAGCATGAGTATTCACTAATTGATTTGCTTTCCTAAATAAATTGCTTTACTTGATGATTAATAGTTTGACCAACTTTTGATTATTTTGAGAGAATGATTGAGATCGAGAGAAGATATTATTATCGACTAAATTTATTCAGGGGTTAGATATGAATCGTAGATATATTATCTAATTTGGCTTAATGAAAATAGCAAATTATGTTGGGATGACCCTAATATGTGAATACGTGAGTTATCGATCTAGGCTTAATTTTTACCTGTTTGCTATATTTGTTAACCGCATATAATCAATTAGTTGATATTCTCGCTTGCAAGTTTGATGAGATGATTCAGAAATCCTAGACTTTCATCCATATCATTTTTCTTCGGGTTTAATTGGTCTTTTACTTGTTTTTCTTTAGTTTATTAAAGTCACAAATTTGGTTAGAGTGTTTAGGATTTATTTTCTCGTTATTTGTCTTGCATAATAATTATTTGTCTAAGTCTTCATTGAGAGACGACTTGTGGTTAACTTGCTACCCTACAATTGATCTCATTCTCTTGTGAGGATTGTTAGACTTTTATAGGTGTTTAGCGATCAAACAAAATTTTGGTGCCGTTGTCGGGAAGGCTTTAAGCGTAATAATTATTGTGTTTATTTTCCGTGTTTTTAGTTTGGGATTATTTTTGTTTGCTTTTTGATATTTATTTTATTCCAAACTATTTTCCTGGTGTTGTTTATGCAAGGACGATAAATCTCAATCGACCTTGAGCCTTTCGTGGATCGACATCCATCGAATCGCGAGACATGCAAGGAAAGAAGGGTGATTCTACAGATAGTAGTGAGGATTCTCATGATCACGTTCTAAAGGAAGAACAAACAGACGAACCAGCAATGAGTGATAATAAAAACGGAAACAACACGGAGGCACGCGCCCGCCTACTATTGAACGCGACTCTTGCATCACTTTAGACAAACATCACAGTAACTATGAGCTAAAAACATACACTTCAATCAGCTTACCATCTTTTTATAGATGCCCAATGAATATTCTCTCAACTTCATTCGGGAATTCTATTTTGTCATTCAAACTTTTCCTCTACAGATTTGAATGAGGATCAACTTAGATGCAATGTTTTCCATATACTCTAAAGGATCGAGCATAAACATGGCTTATGTCACTACCTCCCAACTCTCTTACTACTTGGGAGGCGGTGTACAATAAGTTCATGGACAGATACTACTCTCATCGAAAAACTTTAGACCTATGAGGTAAGATAGCTACTTTTAGTCAAATGGAAGCGAGCATTTTCATGAGGCCTCGGGATCGCTTTATGGTCTTACGACTAAATGCCCACATCATCACTACCCACCTGGAATTGTTAAACCAATTCTTCTATAACGGATTATCACATAATTATGAATATATGGTTGAAAATGCTATTGGGGGTGACATGGGTGTACATACGCACATGAAATCTATGATATATATTCTAGATGATGATGAGTGATGACTCCCAACAAAAGAGTGTCGAGGCAAACAGATGTCATGAATGAAGTAGCCCGAAAGTTACGATGTAACAAAATAATCGGGTCAATTGACTAAACAAGAACAATTGTTGGCTACAAGTGGACATCTACCTACCGCCCCTCATTCGACCGAGTCATGAGGAATTTGTGGTGAATTTGGTCATGAGGCTAATGTTTGTAATGTTGTGATTGAACAACAGGTTGAGGACATTAACATTATTCAAGGTTATCAAAGAAAGGCCGCGTAATGATCCTTTCACTCACTTACAACCCAGGGTGGCGAAATCATCCGAACTTTAGTTGGGGAAATTCGCAAAATTCATCTCAAATCTATTCGAGGCCACCGCAACCTCAAGGCCGCTTATCAAACCAATCTCGGCCTCCATTTATTGAAGATAAATGGAGTTCATCCATCTAGGTAAGTAAGAAAACTAAAGAGGCCAATATTCAGCAGTTTGAGTCTATGGAAGCCTCGCTTGCCGCCTTGAAACTTAAGTTGGTCAATTAGCCACCAAGTTGGCGAAATTTCTCAACATGTGGTAAATAAAGGAAGCTACCTAGCCAACCGTGACTGCCCAAGCCATCACCATGTTACGAAGTGGTAAAGTTATTGATAACAAAGTTGAAATTCTATTTTCTACTACTTTTGACTAACCTTGTAGGTGACGAGAAGATAGAGAAGGTCCCTAATTCAAAAGACATGCAAAAGGAGAAAGAGGGGAGTAAATGATCCTTCCTCGCACAAAACCAACAATCCTTACAAACCTCCGATTCCTTTCCCAAGTCGCATTCGAACGAAAAATAGATAAGCAGTTCTTGGATTTCTATAACATGTTATCTAAGGTAATGTTAATTTACCTCTACTAGATGTTAATAGAAATGTTATCTATGTCAATTGCCTCCTAAACAACAAGATCTAGGTAGTTTTGTTATTTAAATTGCAATGGGAAATGGTAAGAAAACTTTTGGGATGCTCGATTTGGGGGTGGGACTAATCGATACCTTATTCTATTTTTAAACAACTTGATTTAGGGTATTGAAGCCCACTAGAATGTGTCTTCAACTTGTTGATAGGTACATTATGTATCCTAAAGGTATTATTGAAGATATTTTGGTAAAAGTGGGTGGTCTCATTGTCCTTGTTGATTTTGTTGTATTAGAAGTAGGGAAGTGCAAATCAAGGTAATGAGCACACACTCCTCGGCAAGATACCCTTTTGATATTAAGAATTCAATGTTTAAATAAAGATAGAAAAACGTGTGAGAATGTAGTGGCGGATCACGTGTCTCGTCTTACTCTTATCGATGACACTTTGCTTCTCATAGATATGAGTACATAATTGATTCTTTCCCATGAGCATGAGCATTATTTGAGGTTACTTCAATTCCTTAGTATGCCGACATTGTAAATTATCTTGCATGTGAAATTGTAAGAACTAACCTTTCGCTTCAAGAGAAGAAAGGATTTTTATCTACTTGTAGGTTCTACTTTTGGGATGACCCATACTTGTTTAAAATCTACAAGGATGAAATTATCCGAGATGTATTCCGAAGACGCAAGAATGATGTTTTAGCTTTTTGTCATGAAATGCACTATGGTGGGCACTTTGGAGGCTGTAAAACAACCTTTTATAAGGTTCTCCAATCAGGATTCTATTGACCATCATTGTTCAAAGACACACATAATTTTGGGATGACATGCGATAGATGCTAAAAGGCTGGAAATATTAGTAGGAGGTGATATGCCTCTGAATGATAACTTGGTAGTTGAAATATTTGATGTATGGAGTATTGATTTTATGGGGCCCTTCCCTAAGTCTTTTGGTTATGAATATATACTTGTTGCTGTTGACTACGTGTCCTGGTGGGTTGAGGCAATCCCCACAAGGACTTGTGATGCTAACACTGTCATCAAGTTTGTGCAGGAAAGTATCTTAAGCAGGTTTGGATTCCCGAGAGCTATCATTAGCGATGGGGAAAAATATTTTTGCAACAAGTTATTCGAGAAACTGATGAAAAAGAATGGCATCATACATAAGGTAGCTACACTTTATCATCCTCAAACTTCTGGGCAAGTGGAGACTACCAACAAACAGATAAAAGAGATTTTGGAGAAGACAATAAATCCTATGAGGAAAAACTGGGCTACCAAGTTAAATGACGCGCTTTGGGCATATAGAACAACTTATAAAACGGTTTTGGGAATGAGCACAAGGCATATTGGGTCATCAAAGTGATAAATTTCAATTCGGATAAAGCAGAGCCGAAAGAAAGTTGCAACTATCCTAACTTGACGAGCTTCGCAACGACACATATGAAAATACACGAATATACAAGGATAAAGTCAAAGCAGGTTGCACGATAAAAGGATTATCCATAAAAATCTCGAACTAGGAATGAAAGTCCTTTTATTTAACTCACGATTATGTGTAATTCCCGTGAAATTAAAATTGAGATGGAACGGACCGCTTGAGATCGAAGAGGTATACCCTTTGGCACGATAAAATTACTTAATCCAAGGACACATGAATCATTCCGGTGAATGGCCAACGGTTAAGCCATTCTTTGAAGGGGTATCTCGGGTCAAGGAGTCAAGAGCATGAAGCTCGAAGAGGTCACTTAAGACCAAGGTATCGCCAAACCAAGACGTTAAATAAGCGCCTTTTGGGAGGCAACCCAAGTTTTTCCTTTTTATTCTTTTGTTCTTTTTATTTTCTCGACTAACCGTATCTAATGGTTTGATTGAGTTTTTTTTTGTATAAGTATATATATAATAGTTATTAAATTTAAACAAAAATTATTAGGCCGCACGCGCGGCCCGCTTGACGACGCAGGCAGGGCGAGGCACGCCGGGCATGTCGCGCGCGAGAGACAAAACCAACGGCTTATATATGCAAATTGAGGTTTTGAGGGTCCATTTTTCACACCCACCAAAACCTCCCATCATTTCCAAATTTTATCTACCAAAACACAAGATTCAACCGTCAAAAACCACATTCCACTATGATTAATCAATTATACTCGAAAAAATCATGAATAGAAGGATAAAAAGGGCTCAAAATCAACAACCTAGGGTGCAGTTAAGATGACCCATGATTCCGATGGATTTAGCCGAACAATTTAACGCTCCTTTTCCGATTTATTCGAGGAGGAGGGCCAAATGTACAATTGTTAGTCTAAATGGCTACGATAATCTGTAGGGGTGAATAGATAATGCCGATTTTTCGCAAATCACCCCTTTTTCGAATGATCAAGCAAAGACAAGAATATAAATGCGGAAATTAAACAACACACGTTGATTTAAAGAGCTCCACCCCACCTAGGGACTACGTGCTCTACCACCCCAGTATATCCGTGATGGGTTTCGAAAAAGAAAAATAATTTTATTAACAATTACCACAATTGTTACAATACCACTTTTGAAGATTATCACAATCTTCTTACAACACCTTCAAGGAGATTACCACAATCTTCCTTCAACACCTATGAAGAGTACCACACTCTTGAACACCTAAGATTCACCCAAGTGTGTTCTTACCACAAGAACACTAACAAGGATATCTTATTTTGGATGATAGACAAATTCAAGATTACAACTCAATAAATGAAGTATACAAACTTTGAGTGCAAGTGTAATCAAGAATAGAAAGCCTAGACCTCAAAGTGTGCAAGTGCAAGAGCTTAGACTATTACAACAAGAATGTAAAAATGAAACCTGAGAATTTGATTTCTTGTTGTGTGTTTGCTTGTATTGTTGTGTCTTTTGTCTTCAAATCATCCTCTATTTATAGGAGAGTCTTCACAAACATAGCTCCTCCTTCTTCACTTTTGTCTACAAAAAGAAGATCACAAGATGTAGATATAATGTACAAAATTGATAAAGTAAATCTTGTCGATGATGGATTTCCAACGTTTTCAATCTTTGTAAAAAACATATAGCGCGACTAGTCGCTATATAGAAATTTTGAACGTTAAAAAGTAGATCGTGAGATTCGCATACACGTGGATGGAGGGGGTCGACCGGTCCAGGGGTCCGACCTGTCGCCCTAGGGGTCAACCGATCGCCCTTGGTTGGACTCGTCTCCTCCTCAATTTTTCAAGTCCGGACTACTCGCTTTTGGGCCATTCTTTCGTATCGGCCGACCTCTTGTTTGACCTGGTCGACCTCCTAGAATTTTTCAAACTTCTCCTCTGTTTCAAAAATCATTTCCAGGTACGGGATGCCCTATAGGGCGACCGGTTGGCCTCAAAACAGAAGTTTTGTCCAATATTTTGTCAAAAATAAACTTCAAAAAATACTCCAAAAATTAGTAAAAACATTTTAAATCATTTGGGAATATTTGGACAACATTTATAAACATTGTTTTGGTGTAAAAACTCATTTAAACAAAATCATCAAAATCTTGATAAAAATATTTATCTAACAACAATAGCCTACTCTCTCGCGAGGTACCTTCGTCTACCTTCTTATCTATGGAAACATTGCAAGAATTGAGGTTGTTTGATGAATTTATGAGTTTTGCTAATTTTTTTGGATGGAGAAAATTTGCCCCATTTACTTCTAGGGTATTGATAGAGTTGGTACTTAAATTTTACACGACATTGTATTTTTCGGATTTTCATCTTGCGGATTTTACATGTCGTTTGTTTGGGGAGGAATGTGAAGTGAATTTTTGAGTAATGAAATCCATTTTGGGCTATCTAGACATGGTATTCGTGCGGTGCCCAATTCGTTTACACCAGGTGAATTTTGGACAGAATTGATGGGTTATAATAATTTTTCTAAAAAAAGAACCCTGAATGGTTTTATTACAGAGCCCGCCTTATATTTACTGCACAAGTTCATTGCTCACTGTGTTTTTGTGTGTTGCATGCATATTAGTGTGTTTCATTTCTTATTGTCATTACTATAGATTTCGTTGTTTCTATTTTCGTATTGTGTTTCCTTCCACATATGGCTTTTGCAGAATTGTAGGCGGATGTGACTATGGTGCCATTTATCAATCATCGCATTTTTCGGGAGTATCTTTTTCCTTCTCTTTTTATTTTTACGCATTGAAGTCATTGCGTGATGTAATGTTGTTGGGGAGGGGGTTAGTCGTTGTTAAGAATTAGGTGATTGCATGTGGTTAAATTTTTACTTGCCTAATGATTATCCCAAGTTTAATATGGGTGATGTTTAGTTAATTTGAAAGAGATGTATTAATTTGAGTTTCAAATATGAAATAACTTTGCGAACTTGATACATAGGATTTGACTAAGTCGCGAATTAGCTTTGTCTTTGAACGAATTAGCGACGGTTAAACAATAGTCCAAGTTTTGGGGCTTGGATTACGAGATTTCATTGATGTGATTAAGTTAAAACTCCTATTTTGATTTGTGTGTACACAAAATTGCTATCCTTTATGAAAAAAAACATTATATAGTTATAAAAATGCATTATAGAGCTATATATATTTAAAAAAGGAACAATCGAGATTATACTCTGTCTGGTTGAGTCGCTTAGTAACTAGGAGCATTCATGAGCTCCATGTTTGACTTTTTACGTGAAAACGACGGCTCAAACATGAGTATGGAAAACCACCATAGGAGCCTTTGGAAAACATCGAAGTTTATACCTAGTGGAAGAATATCGCGGAGTTCTAGCAACAAAAAAATCATGGCTAGGAATTGCGTGATTTGTTGTGTGAGCAAAAGGGTTGCAACTTTTGACACAAATTTGAAATTTAGTGAGGAAGATCAAACACTTTGATTAATGTTTAACTTAGGCAAGTGAGTTTATTGCGAAAGTTGGGGATCGATGAGGAATAACTGAGGTAGATGGAACATGGTGTTATGGATTAATTGAATCCCAAATTGGGCATAATATTTCTTGTTGGATTTATTGACATTATTATTTGCTTGAGGACAAGCAAAAGACTTATTGTGCGGGAGTTGTTTTGCATTTTTTTTAGATGATTTTTGTGTGTTTTTTGTCTTATTTTGTGTGTGATTATGCATATTTCCGTGACTTTAATTATTGGTTATAGTGTCGAGTGTTACATAGGGTATTTGTGTCATTTTTATAGGTCATGGTGAAAAGAGGCTCGAAAATTGTTGAAAATGGAAAAAAAATGGGAACCAAAGGCAAACATCGGCCGACGGCCGATAATTGTGCCTACGTTGGCGCTGGCGGGAAGCGCAAGACGGGCGTGGGAGCGACGCGAACAGCGCGGGCACATAGTACGCGACGGTCGTGCAAGAGACCAACACATACTAGTGCTGGGCGTGCGTGGATGGGCTTGTGCGCGCCCGATGGCTTGGTGAACACGAAAATTTTGAATTTTCTTCCGATTTTTGGCTTTTCCACATTATTTAGAACTCAGCTTATAAATGGGACTTGGGAGCCCTTATTTTCGACACACCTTTACTTCTTAAAGACTTTTAAACCCTAGTTTTTGTTATTTTCCTCGCCATTCAACATTGAGATTGCTTGGTTTTTTCCCATTAAAGTTATTTTTACGCTTAATCAAGGCGTAATATTTCTTCATCTCTTTGTCCGATTTCAATTGTGGGTGATTATTATGGTTGCATGATAATATTTATGATTGTTTTCTTTCCTTCAATTGAGATTCTAATCCCACCCCAAATATGAACTAAATTTCTTGATATAGGATTACAATGATTTGATTCAAACACCAAACATGAGTATTGACTAATTGATTTGCTTTCCTAAATAAATTGCTTTACTTGATGATTAATCGTTTGGCGACTTTTGATTGTTTTGAGGGAATGATTGATATCAAGAGAAGATATTATTCCTGGACTAAATTTATTCAGGGGTTAGATATGAATCAGAGATGTATTATCTAACTTGGCTTAATGAAAATAGCAAATTATGTTGGGATAACCCTAATCTGTGAATACGTGAGTTATCGATCCAGCCTACTTTTTACCTGTTCTTTATATTTGTTAAGCACATGATCAATTAGTTGATATTTAGCTTGCAAGTTTGATGAGATGATTCCAAATCCTAGACTTTCATCCATATCGTTTTTCTTTGGGTTTAATTGTGTTGGGTTTTAATTGGTCTTTTTACTTGTTTTTCTTTAGTTTATTAAAATCACAAATTTGGTTAGAGTATTTAGGATTTATTTTCTGTTATTTGTGTTGCATAATAATTATTTGTCGGCTAAGTCTTTCTTAAAAGACGACTTGTGGTTAACTCGCTTTATCCTACAATCGATCTCGTTCTCTTACGAGAATTGTTAGACTTTTTTAGGTGTTTAGCGATTATTTAACAATAATCATATTTAATATTCATTTTGAATTTACACTATTCATTAATTAAGGCCAAATCAAATAACTATTTTGGATATTTGTAATTTTCAATATTTTTTTTAATCTGGGTGAAATTTCAAACTGAAGTATATAATTGAGACCAAGAGTATAATTTAGCATTCAAAAGACTCGCAAAAGTTTTGCAAATATTCTCGCAAACGAAGACTCGCTTGTCCATTTTAAATTTTTAAGTTGCAGGTACCCTTGTCTTCATTAATTAAATTAAATATTTTAATTCCTCCGAGTCGTTCCTCTAATTAGTTCAATTTTTACTAATACTTAATACTTTGTACTACTTCAATTTGGTCAGCACGCAGACTTAGAGATTACCGAAACCGAACCGATATCCGACCGAAAGATCTCCGAACCGAAAATATCCGTTGACTTTTCCCGAACCGTACTGTACCGAAAATATTTATGGTACGGTTCTGGAGATTTTTCAAATACCCGCACCAAGAATCGTATCAAACCGCATCAACCATTCAACCGACCCCAAGTTAGAACCGATTTTAAAGATTTTATATAAATACATATACATTATTTCTATGTTGTTTTTATTTTGATATTGAATTAACTACAAACTATTTGAAGTTAAATTGATTATAAAACATATTTCTGAAAAAACCATAATACTGCAACTATTATGAATTTTAAAATACTTTGATATTAATAATAGAGTAAATCATTTGAAATTGAAATTAGTTAAATGATTAGTAAATTGGACTTAAAAGAGAAACAAGTAATAATATCATATTTAACAATATAAAAAAGATCATATTTTAATTTTTTTACCACATCACATAAAATTATAAATATAATTTTATTGATTATGTTAAGTTGTTAAGTATGAGACATTGAGATTATAAATTTATACAAGTTTTTATTTCATGGTAATTTATAAAAATTATTATTTAATTATATCCTGCCTTATGTCAATAAGGACAATTGCCCAAATAATATTATTGTATTATAGAGGTTATTAAGTTTAGAATTTTTGGATTGTGTTACCTATTATTGTTTTAGTTTTTATTTTGAGAATAGGCTAAAAGAGACAAGAACTCTAGAAGTATATCCGTTTGGTGATTTATATCGATTTTTTTTCTTCCAAATTTGTATGTTTATTTATGGCTAATCTCTCGAATCTCCGTCCCGAACCGAACTGTCCCGTCCCTTTAGAACCGAGATCTTACAAACCGCACTCAAAAGTTTGAGAGACGATTCGAAACATTTTATCTTTTTCATAGTTGGAGATTTTCAAATCTTCGAACCGTCCCAAGTCTTCAATAATGATAATTTAACCCATTTTGTCAAGACCCTTATTTTGCCTAAACATATCAGCTGATTGATGACGTGGCACGCCGAAGAAGCTCCGTTATTGGTCCTCTAGCGGGTCCCACTTGTATGTCGTGGACCCCAAGGATGACGTGTACTTGCGGATCTCAGACCGACATTAAGTTGGTTTTTTAAATGAAAATTTCACGTCCGTTAATACCTACAAATTAAACCTGAGGGGCTTCTTATCCTTCCCGTTTACGGAGCTTGTGCAGGCAGCCATTATTAGGAGATATTTTCCTCTCTCTAACATTTCTCTCTCTCTCTAAAAAATTTCTCCTCGATATTATCAATTTGGGTTTAATCTGTTCATTCGATTGGTATTTGTGATTGTTTCGATTTTATTTTCATTAATCGGAATTTGAGAAATGGCTGATTCAGGGGAACGGCAATCGGCGAACGGTCGGCGGATCGATGACGTGGATCGCGCGGATCAAATATCGGACGGCGAGGATTCGGTCAATATTTCTCCGAGCGGCGCTCAGACTTCGGTGAGTGCGAGTCAATCGGTTACGCAGAGGTTAGCGGAGATATTTGTGGAGGACGGGGATGGGGATCTGCTGCTGCAGAGGAGCGATAGGGAGGATGGTGTTCTTCAATGGCTTCGCGCATTGGATATGCAGGTGATGGGGGCTTGCCGTGCGGATGAGAGGTTGAAGCCTTTGCTGAAGCTAAACGTCTCCACTGGTGTGGTTGAGGATGGTCTGCTAGCGCACCTTAGTCAGGTATCTAGGCTCGATCAATTAAATATCCTTGTGTGTGTTCCCCCTTTTTTTTATTGGTTCTTAAGCAGTATTTGTGGTGTGAGATTTTGTGGACCCGGAAATTTCACATAATCATCTTGAACCCCCCTCTCTGGAGTTTGCCAATTGCCAGTTTGGTTTATTTATTATCAATCTGTTCAGTGGTACGTCTATTGAAATCTTTTATTGGTATGTTTGTTTATGAAGTGGTACGTTGAGGAAAAATAACGTGATTTGCAACTATCTAGTCATTTCCCGTGTTTTAACTGTTTCAGACGCTTTTGTTAATTTAGATCATTTCTCAAGCTACCTTAAATTTTTAAGTTTTATTCTACTGTCCGCTTACATATTTTCGTCATGGAACAGCACTTCGAGCCATCAGAAGTTGGTTTCTGGCCAGGTGCTTGTGCGTTCCTCTGGTTTCTATTCGGGTTGGAAAGATAAACAAGCAAGGAATACTCTTATATCCAACATCCATAAGGTATTTGCAAGCACTTTATTCTTTTAGGGACAGTTACATGCTTCCATATCTGGAAGAGTTCCTTCATGTTATAATTGCTTTTTTGTCTGGACTTCCAAGGATAGCTGGATAGGTAGGTGGATCAGGGATGTGGTGCAAAAAGACAAATGGTTATGAGTGAAGATTATATATCAAATTTTAAGTATTTCACATATTTCCTTCTGTAGTTGTCTGCCTTTTCAAGGATAAGATGCAATTTATTGACCACCAAGGCAATTGCCTAGTGACAGAATTGAGGTTCTATATGCTCGATACAATGTGGAAATGGGTTCAATGTATGGTTGGAACCAGTTTAAAAGACAACTATCTGCATATGCCACATTTGTTTTGAGTGCAACTGATTTGAGCCTATTGTAACCAGTGTTTTCAAATCGGATCGGACTGGCCAGTTCAATTGGGAACCAGTGCTCGGTCTGGTTTGTTTGACTATAAATAAATCGGAGTTGTAAAAATTGACGAGCATACTTTTTAAGCTTAAAGTTGGTTTTGATGTGTCTGGTTATTTGGATTTTGAATTTCTGTTTTGTTTGGTTATATATCTTCTTTTTCATTAGTACATTACTTTTACATAACAGAATAAAAGAATTTTTAATGAGAATGGCCTGAACTGTTGAACCGGTGATTGGCCGCTGCCTGCAAGACTGGTTTAATGACCGGTTCACTGGTTTAGTTTTGAAACCGTGCTTGTCTTGTCCGGCAGTAGAATGTTTGAAACAAAAATACTTGTATTACGAGACTCAGAAAAGAAAAACAGAATGAAGTTATTTTAGTAGTATTGCACTGGAAAAGAAGGGAGTTGAAGGGTATATGCTAGGAAGGGACATGGATTAAATGTCAGATTAACAACAGAAGATATTGTGAGTTGATATGTGCAAACTAGTTGAACGAACTTATGTTTGATCCTTGAGTCTGTGGCTCTTTTTGCTGTGAATAATTTATTATATTTGGATTGTGTTTAAGTTTATGTTTGCCTGTTTGGTTGCCTTTACTGGTTATCAACCTTAGTTGTTACGCTTGTTCATAATCTTATGTGTGTTTTTACTTCTCGTTAATTTTATTTGTCGTGATGCTCATAAAGAACTATGTTTTTGTGTACTTATGGATGCCTATTGATGCTGATTTTCATTTTATAGAATGTTAATCTTATCCAGTTGGTTATAAGTCTGTATTAGTTGTATTCTGCTAAGTGACTGATAAGAGTCGAGTGTTATATTATAATCTCTTATCCGTAATATTGTTTAGGGTTCATATTTTGAGTGTCTTATACATAATTGCAGACATATGTTAATCACCTCTTGATTGGAACCTACATGCTGGATTCTGTCTTAGATCCCTGCTTCTTGATATGACTGTTCATACCTATGAGGTGCGTATGACATGTGGAGACACCAAGGAAGGTTGATGTGGAATATGTTTGTCGTATTGATATGATAGAGATTGTAGTGGATTCTCTTATCTGATGACATCATTGTGATTATCAATTTGTGAATTTACCTGAGTCACTATTGCAGTGTCATATCACCTCTCTTTTTATTTCATATTATGTCCTTTCACTGTTTAATAAGTTAGTAGTTCATTCTAGTTTTTCGTTTCATAATAGACTTTCGTTATGTCAGTGATGCCTCACTAATGTGGAGACAATAAAGATATGTATCTGTTCTTTGTATATTTTATGATGCCTAAACTCTGTGGTATGATGTCTTTTAGATTGTTAATGGTCACATATTTCATCCTTCCAAGTGAAAATATCTTTTGACTTGTAGGTAAATTGGGCGTATACTATTATGATCTCTGAATTAAGAAGAAGTAAAGGTAGCTTCATGTTCCTATGTTAATACATTATATCATGATTTGCCAGTGTTCTTTGGCATCTTATGTGTTACTACTGGCTTATATTGTTCTTCTAGCATTAATATATTGTTTTTCTGTGTACCTAGCTAATTTACGCGTATTTATTTTTGTACCTTTGGTTCCTATTGCATGATTCTAAGTATCTAACTATCCTCTTTTTGTTAGATTATAGATTTTATTCGTGATATGGTAAGTTATGTTGCCGTAAGTCTAGAAAGTTTGAGAATATATTTCGATTTCTGAATTTGTTTTTTACGGTTTTACCATAATTTGACATGCAGTTAGAATTCATCTTGATTCCATTTAGTGTTGGGTCATGTAGAATGTATACAAGGATTAAATTTTTAACATTTCTCGGCGTCTGTTATGTAAGTTATAGCTTTTTGACCAATCAACTGTTTTGAAACACACTAGTATCTGGTTCGAGCACTTTAGTCCAAGTAACCTAGTTAATTTGATTCCTACTTGTTGAAATTTTTAGCAAAAAACATAAATTGATCTTCATCATTATGTGCAATTTTATCATTAATGGTTGTTTTTGTTTTATTTAGCTATATAAATGTAGCTTGTCAATTGTCACTATTTTGGTCTCATCTTCTCTTTGAAGAAAATCGACCTCAGATCTTATATAGTTAAGTTGGGGCATTTGAGACCGCGTAGGGAAGCAAGCTGAGACAGTTTTACAGCAAGACTAAAAGTTAATAGGCTACTGAATCATTAATTACATGGACAATGGAGAAAGGAAAAAACAAAATGCATGAATACTGAAGTTCATACACACCGTAGTTTTGGTCTTCTGAAACTTAAATTATCTGATGTGGCGTGGGATGAAATGGTTAACTATGTCAGCGAAAGAGCCTAAAGGAGCCACAGTTTGAAATTCGTGCATCCTTTTAAAAGTGGATTGATAGGTTTCTGAAACTTGAAAATAGGGCTTCCCTTCTAATTGTCATTATTTAATATGATTAGTTGGGGAAAAATATTCATGGTTTGCACCATTTGCAATTTGTCTTTTACTCGAAATCTATGTCAGATTTTGCTCCTTTTGATTGTTGTTTCCTGAACCTTTATTTTTTTGTTTACTATTCGAACAGGGGGAATTTATGTCTCACCCTCTTACCAACTTCTGATTTGCGGATATCGTTTAATGGGGATGACGGTTCTGTGGAGAGGCTGGCAACATTAAGCACTGAGGCGCAGTGCACTGATGTAGAAATTGAAGAGATCCCTGCTGACAAGTCTGGAAGGTCTTTCTTATTAAAAACTTCAGAGGGTGCGGTTTCTTATTTTTGGTGCTCTGAAAAATCAAAGCTTTTGGGGGATGAATTGCTCAGAAAGGTAAAGATCATGAAACATTATTTCATGCGTCACCTATGAAGTTGATATCATTCCTAAACAAATGTATGTTTTTTTGACTGACAGATGAAGGATTTGCTTGTGAGGAAACCTTCACTGGCTGAATTAACTGGAATTAGTGAGTCTCGCCTCAACTGTTTCGCAAGCCATCTTCGAGCTTATCTTACTGGATCAGTGATAACTAGTGCTCAAGCTAGTGACATTCTGTCAGCTACCACAGCAGATGAATCTGTTGATTCTTCTTCTGAATTTCATCCCCTCAATCTTCATTCAATTGTCAGAAGAGTTCACGTTTCCGGCCTTTTGGCAGTCAAGGGTCAAAGACAAACCTGATCTATCTGGGCAGTCTCAGTCCCAGGTCAAGTTCTTTTAAGGAAGGCCTGCAAAAGAGTTTGTCGACTATAAAGAGTGCCGCCAGAGAAAAATTGAGGCGTCGTGTGGAAAATTATGTTTCATGCATTGACATTGACAGCCTATCTCTTGCTTCATCAAACAGTACTAATCCATCTAGTTCTAATTCCTTTCAGAAAGACAAACTTCCTGAAGTGAACGGTACTCTCCCATTTTCCGCATTGAACTTTTTGGACGTATTTGGGAAATCAACAGAACTGCCAGTTTCAGCCCCAGAAATAAAACTTCCTTCATCGCCTCCATCTCCTTTCTCTCCTCAATACTGCTGGTGCCCACCTGTAGCATCAGCATTGCAATACACTATCGAAACCCCCAACTCCCTATTTCGTCAGCCGAACCGTTTTCTCTGCCTCCACTTTCTTCTCTTCTATCATCTGCAATGCCATCTACTCTTTTGACGTCAAAACCATTGCTAAATGTGGCCGAGCTTCCACCTCTAAATTTTCCTAGTTTTTTGCCGGAGCCTATAGTCAGGTTACCATCTTCACAACAGATCCCAACATTCACACCTTTCATTTGCGACCCAATCGTCCATATTCCAGTGATCGATATCTGCTCGTCCGGCCAAGGGTATTTGGTCAGTGCGGGCCCTAGTATGTCCACGTCAATTCCACCATTAGTGGACCCTTTACTTCCAAATTCTGAATCTACCGTAGAGAAGAGCGCCAGGGAGACACTCCGCATGCTCATTAATAGCTCCAACCAGCCCAATCCACCTTTGCTTAATGTGTTGCCTAATGTTTTAAGCAGTAGCAATGGTGAGCAAAACATATTTGCTGCTGGAAGTAGGGGTCTTTATAGTGGAACCCGAGACGTGGTTGCTATAACCAATAGCATGTCTACTATGGGGCTGGTTTTGTTGTCGGAGAAATCAATGGGGGGTGGCATTGGCAGAGATGATTTGATCGATCAAAAGGAGAAGCCGTCTAGCTCTGGTCCATCTTGTTTTGATGAAGGAATAGATTGATTTTGATAGACAAGATGTGGTTAGTTTGTCCAGTTTGTAAATTTCAGTTAATTCATGGAAATGTATATATGCCGTGGAGCTCTGATGTTAAGAACTGTAAAATCTAATCAGAGGTCGTGTGTATCAGCTTTTGGTTTATTAATGTAATCATCCATTTTTGAGAAGTGAAAGGAAAATTGTGGTCGTTCTTTGGTTTATAATATTCTTGCAATGATTTAAATGTGAAGAACTACTTGATCATCTTTGTGCATGTGGACTTATAATATTTCTAGTTTACCGTGTCAAGTGAATTTTAACATCGGGATATATTTGCATATTTGGTCATTCTTTTATTTGACTAGTAAGAAAACACGCGGCCGCACGTGATCTACATTGCTTTACTTAAATAACTGTATTATTTAATAATTTTATTAATTAATATTTAAATATTACAAGGTATTTAATATATTTTTCTTTACTTTAATTATAGATATGAATTGTTGAATAATTATTTTCAAAAACTCAATCCAACAAAAAATCTAAAATTAGTTTAACAACAATATAAGTTCTATATTAGCTTATAATGACATTCATCAATATTTTATTTCATTTTTATGGCTAGAAAAGTTATTTCTTCTTAACTAATCTTTGAATTCTTTTAGCATTGGATGCGTTTCACATAATAAGACAAGCAATTTAGCTTATAATTCATAAGCTAATAATTAATAAATCACAAGTTATCGAATTAATTAAAAAAGTAATTAATTAACTTCTATACCAAAAATCCAGCATAATGTTATCATTTTATATGTTATGTTATTTAATTCAAAAAAATAAAAAATGTTAATCAAATTCTTATACTTCTTGTGCTTACTTATTTTATTCTCTCTCAATTCTTTGATTAAAGGAATTAAAAAACAAAATTACAATATAATATATATGTAAAAAAAACTTGTTCCATGTATTATTTTAATTCTAGTGACAAAGTCAATATTTTATCATAACACTTAAACTTAAAGTTTGCAGTCTTCATGTTTCCACTGTCTTAGAAATAATAAATATTAACCTAATATATAAGTTAATCCATTATTTTCATTGAGAGTTAGATATTAAATAAAACTATGAAAAATGATAAGTCGAAATCGAGTTTTGAAACTCTATTCAATTGCACATAGAATAACTTCACTTAATAAATAATAAAACCAAAGATAACTTTATGAAAGAATAATAAAAGCTAACAATTTTTATGTGTGGAGTCTTCAATAAATAAATATAATACTAATTAATTCTTATGTTTGAAAATTATTGCAAACACTTAGGGTTTTAAAAGTTGTATAATAAACTAAAAACTAAATTAGTTTTTTTAAATTTCATAAGATTTTAGAAAGATACGTACTATTAGAGTCTGTATTTGCAATTGAATTTGGCACTTTTAGTCAATATTAAAATTTACATAGTTAGTGAATTTTGTAAGACGTATAGTCAAGAAAATAGCAATTACTCTTAGTATATATACTAAAACTAATCTATATTTGTTTGAAGAAAATGTATAGTTTAAAATTGATCTCTTTTAATCTCGTTTATAAAATCATATTATTTATTATAAAATATAATTATCAATCCATTTGTAGTGCCTTTATTGCGAAAAGGTATATATATAGCACTTTAATTATTATTTGAAGTTTTTATTGAATTTTTGATCAAATAAGAAATATAGTTGCCAAAAGTTTAGATATCAAGTTGTAAAAAACCCCTTAACTATTCTCTTATGCCTCCTTATACCCATGAGAATTCATATTACTTAGCACTAATCATGGAGTATTTTGAATATTATATTGACACCTAAATTAACATGTAAATTAAGAAATATTAAACTTTGACATAGATATCAAATTATTTCATATTAAATAAGTTTATTTCATTTATTTATTTTAATACAATTTCACATACATACAGTGACTTTCCATTTCTGATTCTAGTTTCAAATTTTTCATAATATTTTATTTTGTAAAAATAAGAATAATTTGTACCGAATTTTATAATAATTGTTTTTGTTCTTGAATCTTTATAAGTCATAAAGGTATACTTTTATAATGAAATGATATTTTACCCAAAATGTCAAATAATTTTTTTAGAATTCCCAGCTATGACACACACTTTTTTTTTAACTATTTACTTTTATTCTTTCAACTTTTTATAATATGTTTCATTTGGTTTAACCATGAACTATCTATATATATGAAATTAACCCTTAGAATTATTTTGTACAGTCTCAACTCATTAATGTCAAATATAACAATTTCTTTTAAAATATAGTTTATTCTTAGTTTTCACTTTAATTTGTTGTACTTATAAATTTACTTAGTTTGTTATGAATGTTATATTAGTATTTGAATTAACATACAATTTAATATATTAATTTCTCAACAAATGTTAACTTTGTATATGTTAATTAAATGAGTTTATTTATTTTTCGTTTGGATATCATATATGATCTTTTAGACTTAATCCGATTTTAGCTTGTGTTTCACTCTTTCACATCATTTCATTAAAATTTATTTTGGTACATGTTTTTATTATAAATATATATCTTACTGATATTTTGAACTTATAACTTTTTAAGGGTGTAAGTTTCAAACGACATTCAGATTTATCATAAATGTCAATTTTAATACATATGGATTTTTTTATTACGTTTTCCTTATTATTTTTTATATAAATATATCTATACACAATTTTAATATGTTTTTGCACTTGCTCTTTTATTTTATAGGAAAAAATAATTAAAATATTGAAATCATAACATATTCAAAAAATAGTAAATTAGAAACTAAAACCTAATGTAAAATAAAAAAAATAAATAAAAGTCATAATATAACATATAGTTAGAATTTAAAAGGTAAATTTTTTTGTTGCGACAAACTTGTTTTGGTTCTTATTCTTTTTTTTTTTAATGTTAATCTCATTCCTTTTATTTTATAATTTTTATTTTACTGATATGGCTAATTAAAATAAAATATGCTTGGGATATAAATAAAAGTAAAATAAAAACTCTATTGTTTTCAATATTATTTATTTAACAACCATAAATAAAATTAATTTTCAAAATTACATATTACTAATTGAGGGAGTTTTCCGATCATGGAGGAATTATGTATTTTCTCTACTTTTTATTTAATATCAAAACCTAAAATATTTTTTATTTTATTCTTTCTTATCATGTCTATTGAATTTTGATATGTTTCTTATAAATTATAATAGACATATTTAATTATTTAAAAATTCAAAAAGAATATAAGATATATATAATTTTTCATCATACTAAACTTTAAACAATTAAAATTCTCTTCTATAACGATATATGTTTAGAACATATGGTTGACGATTTTAAAACCAAATTTAATTTGAAAATGATTTTATAAGAAATTTAAAGTATTCTTAGTATTATGATTAAAAAAAATATATTTTTGGTTTTTTGAAAGAAAAAAATGGGTATAAATGAACATTTAAGAAAAGTTTAAATAAATAACAAAACTATAAGAAAACATAAATTCTTAATTCTACATAGTGCTGAACTTTATAAGGTTAAAAATTTCTTATGTGAAATCCTAATATATGCTTATGACATATGGTTAGAAAAATCTCGAAATGTAGTTTAATATGAAACTAATATTATTTCAATATTCAGAATATTTTAGGAGTTATAGATGAAAGTATAATACTTTTGATGTGTAGAATATAAAAAGTCATTTCTATTGTAATTGAACAAATAGAAGCCAAATAAATATCCAATTACTTAGTTGCCCCTAAATTTTACCATGTCAAATGGATATTTTTGTCAAATCAAAAATTCTAAGAAACATTCATACTTTTAAGATAGTATAGATATAGATATAGATATAGATAGATAGATAGATAGATAGATAGATATAGATAGATATAGATATAGATAGATAGATAGATAGATATAGATTAACAATTCAGCGCATGTGTTCAAGTTGCTTTTGACTGGACAGGTATTTTCTATCAGTGGTAAAGGTGGGTGTTTGTTTTTGTACGTTCGAAAACAAAAAAGCTTAGCTGAAATTCTTGGCTGGAAACTTCGTTGGAAAACAATGGAGATATTTGTCTGTGGCTTACCGGTTGCAAGGAGAAATGCAGACAGATTGTACGAAAGGTGTTTTCATATTTATGAAGGAAAACATAAAAAGTTGAATGGAGTTTTGTGGCGCTTGCTGACTTTATTAGTTTTGATATGTAGCTCGATACGGAAGCAATGACATACCGAAAGGCCTACCACCAATGTATCAACTCCTTTACTCTCCTGTGTTGTTATGAGTTTGATTTTAATCATTTCTCAATTCTCCAAACTCAAAGACACACCACAAGCTAGAAATTTGTGTTGGTTATATTTGGCTTAATTGCAAAATTGTTCTCGTAGCTATAAAGACTAGCAACTTTAGTCCTGTAAATATCTTAGGTAGTAATTTTAAACAGTGAAATTTTGATTCTGTGTAATTTTGATCCCATAAGATTTAATAAGATTTAATTTGTGCAAATTTCGTCTCACAAGTTTTGTTTTCTTGCGATTTCCTCCCAACTTAATGTTTCAATATTTAATTTGTTCCCACAAGACTATTGTCCTTGGACCAAAATACACAGAACACCTATGGCTGTTAAAAGTTACATGATTGAAATTGTTATTTTGACTAAATGGTGGTGAAACCGCCAAAGACTGAAACTGCCACATCAAAAGGTTACCGGACTAAAATTGCCAACTCTTAAAAGTTACATGAACTAAAATTGCAATTAAGCCTCTATATTTTTGTCTCAGAAAGTATCTTGAAACATGGATTCATTCCATTATATGCATTTTTGTGGAATAGGAGATCAAGACTAAAAGTTGCTCTAGTGTCCCATAAGTGGGGGATAATTGAAGTATTATAAGTTCCTGTATGGTTATGTTTCCAAAGGCTTGTTTTCGTTTTCCATTTTGTGGAATCAATTTACTTATAAATTATTCAATTGGAAATCATCACTTTTACTTTCTCTTTCACATAAAACATGAAATTACAGATACACACTTATCAATCAATAGTGTTATCTTTTCATCCCATTATACATGTGAGACCCACCATTACCAATTCTATCTGTTTAAAATATTACTACTTTTAAGTCATATCTATCTAATTAATGGTATCCACCACCTACAATCTTACAACTGCATTGTTCTAAAAATTCCCGCCTAGTCCCGATTAGTCCCCGCCTAGGCGCTAGACCCCCTTGTCCGCCTACGTTATTCTTTCGATTAGGCCCCGCTGGAGAGGTCTTGACTTCTGATGTCCCGACAGAAATCCGCCGAGAACATGTGGTCCTCCTTTGAGTGTGGATTCAATTGGATGAATCTGTCAAGTCAAGGAAAACGTAGGTAGCAGCAGTTTTTATAAACATAAACGAAAAATCCAACTCAAAGTCGAAGGCAGGAAACTCTACCAGCCTTGTCATGGCTAGTTGGGGTTAGAATTCATAAAGGTGCCTAACCTTGCTCAGGTTCCGCCTAACTCCGATTAGTCCCCGCCTAGGCGCTAGGCCCCAGTCTGCCGCCCGACTAGCGCCAAGCGCTTTTTAGAACACTGTTTACAAGTATAATACTATGTATTCAATTTAAAATATTGAAAGTGGACCCATCACTATCGATTTTTCAAATTATCATATACATAAAGAACTATTTCAAAATTACTCAACCAAACATATTTTCATTTCCAAACCTATATAAAATCTAATTTCATACATTCATTCATAAAACATTTTCATCTGAAAACCAATAAAGTCTCAATACTCATTTTCAACACAAAATTGGATATGAACCATGAAAACATAACATTACAAATTGTGGGAATTTTTAACAGAATATACCCCCCCCCACCAAAAAAAAAGAAAAATTCTTCGTACAAAACCAAACAAAAAAAATACCTTTAAAACTTTAGGCAAAGTGCTATTAAATACTCTGTAGTCCGTACGTTTAAGATAAAATATTTAGTATATTATACTATATAGATATAAAACGTTTAGTACGTGTGAATACTAAATATTTTATTTCAAAATTATAGAGTATTTAACACTAATTAAAATGTGCACAAAAACGTTGTTTCAAATGTGCACGGAAACACCGCTTCAAAATATGTATGGGAAAATGGAAGTATTTTTCACTTAATCGTATGTATGGACATTGTAACAATATTCATATTAGGAGTGGCCAAAACAAAACCAAACCGGAATCAGGACCATCTAGACCGGTTCCAATTTGTCAATATAAAAAATGTGGAACCGGTAGTTAAAATCACTGATTTTTTACTTTTATGATAAATATATGCTAGAAGAAATGTTAAATACTTATTATGATGTTTTATATTTGCGGATGCATGTGACACGTCTTAAACCAAATATTGTAAAAGAGCTACGTGGACTTTGATTCCTCTATACTCTAAGAGAATATATAGACAACTTAATATTATTATTAATATTAAGTCCAAAACTTAATATTATTGTGAGTATTAAGTCCAATTTATTTTCTATTTTTCTTTTTATAATTGAAATTTATAAATTATTTTGTAAACAAATTCAAAAAATTATTAAAAAGTAAAAAATGGTTCGGTTAAAATGAAACGGAACCATGAAGGAATCGGGTTCTATTTTGGAATCGAATCATGGGTTAAGTTAAAATGAAACTCACTCATAAGAAGTATTCCACCTTTCAAAAGGCTAAGTCCTACGAGTGCTCATCCCTTGCAAAAGACTCAACTCTCGAGCTCCTATGAGCCCTCGCGCTCCGTAAACCTCTCGCGTTTTGGGAACCTCCGCTCTCAAGGAGACATCCTCCTTATGTGAAGATCGAATCCTTCACGGATCATATCTTTGCAAAAAAACTAGCTCATTCACTGCTCCCTCCACCTTCTGCCATCCGGGAGCTCGGGGGCTTATGTTGGGGACAAATTGACTTTTCCCAATATCTCATATTTTAATTTTTGTACATATTATTCCGCAATTACTTTATTAATTATCAAATATTATTAATCACTATGGATCGCAGATACAATTATCGCCCACGAGGCTATATCCTCAACCCACCGCCCACTTATTCTATAAGGCCCATGCGGCCCATCAACCTGGTATAAAAAGGCCCCTACATCCCATTTTTGTAAGTAAGTTTAGATTAATTATAGTTAATTATTGTCCTTTGCTCGATATTCTCCTACTTCCAGACTAACTCGAGCGGCGTCGGAGTGGCCTCTCGGGACAACCCAGGGACCCCTTAACCTTGTTCCGTGTGTTGCATGGTAGTTCCCATCCGAAGATTCTACCGACTCTGGGAGAAGAATTTGACTGATTCATCGATTCTTTAACTTGGAGTGATATGCAGATTTTAGTAGCATCAAGCAACAATAGACGAATTTATCTCGAGGGTTAGTTAGGAATTAAATGGCTTAATTGCGGTCATGTAACTCTTACGGTTGGCGATGTCTTAATTGTGTAACTCCTCGATATGATAGTTTTTGTCCATGATGATTTTACCCTTTACTCGTAATAACAATTCGATAATTATCCTTCGGAAGTTTGTATTAATCATGGTGTTTGTTGATGTAATAATTAACTAGGCTTCAAGGAATCAGTAGTACGGTGAATGTTCGAATCCTCTATTCCAAAGTATGTTTCATCTCGTAAACGCAAAGTATAAATTAATGATATCATCAATATACTTGGCATAAAGATGATATTATTACATAGTTTAAAATAGAAAATTTTGTGTGGTCCGGTGGTAGGATTTAATTATATATTTTTATCCGTTGTCATGAGAATCCGATCAATGCGTTTTAGTTATATCCATTTTTATCAATGGTTTCAAGTTTCAGAATTGAATTAGTCTACTTGTGATGGTTTCACTTTTAAATTCACCATGAAAACGCTAGACCTCATTTGATTTTCATTTCACAAGTATCTTTAATTTTCAATATTTCCCTATTCAAAACTTTGAGATCATTTCTTTTTAAGGGAAATAGGCTTCTTTAATTAACCAAGTCAACTAAACCTGCCGAACTTAACCAAATCGGAACAACTAGCATCTCGTACTCAAAGGGAGTATGCTAAAAAATAGAAACAACTAAGGAGTGCGCCACAGAATTACATTTATGTGGTATAAAAACGACCGATGTGATCATATCCATCTACATAGAGCAATGATCTAATATCATCAATAATGTGGCTAGACTTAGGCGTTCATTTTTGAATCAATTTAAATTTGATTCAAATTGAATTTGAATCTTACTTTCGAATTAGGTTTTTGAATTTTGAATCGAGTTTCGAATCAACTCAAATTTTGAATATGACTATTCGAATCGAATAACGAATTTGGGAAATTTTTTCGAATTCTATTCGAAAATCTTAATTCGAGGTGAAATTCGATTCGAATATCGATTCGTATTCGTATTTCAATTCGAATTAATTGTACTATTTCGAACTCAATTATAATCCAAATTTAATTTATATATTATTATAAAATTTAAACATTATACAGATATAAATTGCATATGCAAATATAAATAATATAATTAATTGTTGTATAAACAAATTTAATTTTATATGGCTATTATAATAAAATTGTTGCAGTAGAATTATAGCATTAGTCATAGTTAGTTTTCACAGTTCAATATCATTTTAAAGTCTCAACATTTTTTGTGTAGTTTTTGAATTGTCTTAATTATGATGTATTTAAACTTAAAAGAACACTATATTTTTATTTCGAAAAAAGAACAATATGCTTTTTATTTTAATAGATTTCAATGTTAGGAGTATGTTGTCTTCTTTTTTTTTTTTTTTTTGAGAAAGAGGATTTTGTCTTTAGTTTTTGTAATATCTTTAAAGTAACAATATAGTTTCGATGATTTATATGGTTTGCTTATGTCTTTGTTTCATTACATAATTCTTTTGTTAAAAATAAAGTTGAAATTTTACTTATTAAACATATGGGTTTTGGATCTGAAAAATATGGGTCAAAACACAATCGTGTTTCGATTTATCGACAAATTTGGATTTTTCTATTGACTCAATTCGATTCGAAAATCGACAAATCCAATTCGAATAAATACGATTATGAATTAATCGAATTTGAATTGAGGTTTTAAAAATTCCATTCGATTAATTCAATTTGAGGAAGTGAAGAATTCGGAATTCGATCCGATCAACACCTCAATATATATAGTAGATTCAAAATAGAATACCTGCACACAGCATCAAGAGTTTGGAGGGGTTATTACGAAATACCAAAACTCTTAAAAGTTTTAAGAAAATCAATAGGCTCTTTACACACAATTCAAAATATATGGATGCATGTCTGAGAGTTGTTTGGTCTGGGGACTAAATTCGTTTAGTTATCAAACTTTCAAAAAGTCATTCTAAACGTTAAGAGCCATACAAAATCCAGTAGTTAATGTTATTTGAACAAGCACCCAACTCAGTACATTGCTCAAAATTAAAACAAAAATTAAATAAGAAAGACATGAAAAATAAAAAATAAATAAAATAAAAAAGAAGATATATAAACAG
The DNA here is from genome assembly GCA_016081115.2 of Rehmannia glutinosa. Lineage (NCBI taxonomy): Eukaryota > Viridiplantae > Streptophyta > Magnoliopsida > Lamiales > Orobanchaceae > Rehmannia > Rehmannia glutinosa. The sequence continues at coordinate 85,911,717 of CM071936.1, read as the reverse complement.
AAACAGTACATCGATCAATATGTTTTAAACATGAGAACATATTAATCAATACTGACATAAATCTTCGCACTGAGTTACTAAACGATATGTAAAACAATAAACAAAAAATCAAAACAAAATAGCTAGAGAGAAAAAACTCTACTAATCAAAGACAGAAAAAATTTAGAATTACAGTAGCTAACTTGAACCAACGGTGTTTGGAACATCCTCTTTAGATTCTGATTTTCTAAACTTGACAATCAAGTGAGGTTGGCCGTTGAGGCGATAACCCCATAATTCGACCCAATCCCCTTTCTTTGCATTATCATCACGAACCAGTTTATTCCAATCCTTTTTAAAAACTATCATTTTTAAACTTGCCCACTTTCTCAAACGCAGCTTATACAATTTTCTCCGAGCACGATCATATACAATAAAGTCGACCCCTTCATTGCTATTATTGGTCACAGCTGTCTTCTCCTCTTGGCTCAAAAAATCCATAAGCTTTTCGCTCCTAGTTACGAACAAACGATTCTGATTTCGCTTGACATCAGATTCTTCAAGACTTTTCCTGTACAAGAAAACAGGGTGGGTCCCATTCGACACGTCCTCAATTTCAGTTGATTCTGGAATTTGATCATCTACACTAGTACGCATCCTTTTCACAGATGATGATTTTCTCTTACAACCAGCATTATCATTCTTTAGCTTTCTCTTGCGCGACTTACTCGTGGCTATATCTTCTTGATCAGTTTTGGAAATCTTAACACCCTTGTCATGATCGTCATACTCTTGACAATAAAATGGACCCGTGTATGGAACTATCGAAAACCAATCGGAAAGGTTTGTGGGAGGATAAGATCGGAGTGGCATTGAATTGAGGACTATTGGATGATGATCATTATTTGTAATTGGAAGATCACCAAGTTTCAATCCATGAGAATCCATTGTGTCGATTTTCTTGTTCAAATTCTTATCATCATCAGTAATTTCTGGAACAACAACAGGTGGGGTTGGAGTAGACAACCTCAATGACGTATCCACATTCTGAGCCGCATGATGATGATGAGATTGTTGAATAGGCCTTTCATCAAGTAACAAAAGCGTAGTTTCGGGACGTTCCATCTTCTCTGAAACCATTGTTGGAGAAGAAGTAGATGGTTCTTGATCAGCGTTTATTGTAACAGAAATTTTCTTCCCAAACAATGTTATTGTTTTATCAATCTTCATCTCCGCGCCTTTCTTTCTTGAGAGGAAATATTATTATGGAAACAATATGAAATTAAGTTGGTTTTGGTGTGCGCAATCGTGAATTATGAAGGTGTGTGTATATATAGATGTAATTAGTTTGGACAAATGGTTGTATTTATTCATGAAACTTATTCCTTTTCCTTCTTGGAAGTGAAGTTTTTTAAAAAGGAAGTTCTTGTCAAAATACAATTTGTTTCCTAATGTAATGGACTTCTTTTACATAATATATGACCAACGCTTTTATTTCGTTTTCCTTATCGGATGTGAAAGTGTAAATTAAAGGAAGTTTATGTCCTACTGTAAATTTATTTCCTAATTCAAACCAACTTCTTCCACATTTTAAATTACATCATGTAATTTACATCAGAAAATACATACATATATATATATATATACACACAGAGAGAGAGAGAGAGAGATGAAGTGCACCTTGTTATCTTTACTTTCCTTTTTTAAATGATATAACATTAGTCTAAGTCAGTTATTAAATCATAATAACAATTTCACAAAGGTCTATTATTTTTATTTATACTTTAAAGCACTATCTCAATTTGAGGTGTCAATTTAAGACCCGACACACAAATACGATAAGAATCTAATACGAAATTAATGGGTATGGGTTCAGACTTCATGGGTCCAGGTCGAAATCAGGTTTAACCCATTTAACCCGTCTAACCCGTTTGTGAATTTTTTTTTAAAAAAATAAGTAAATAATTGATTATAAGAAAAACAAAAAACAAGACATGTTCTTTAAAACTTAAATTCTAAAACATCCTTAATTATGTATATTGTTATTATTTTGTATGTTATTTATGTAATTATATTTTTTTTGCATGTTGTGAATTATGATTTTTTATCGATTTAATAGTGTGTTATAGTGATTTTAAAAAAAAATTAAATTTATTAGTTGAAATTATTACATGTAAATAAAAATAATTTTGTTATATCGATTAAACGGGTCGGGTCCGGATTACCTATAAATAGGTCGGGTTCGGGTTCAAGGTTGTTGCATGAATATTAAACAGGTCGGATATGGGTTGGCTGATTCTCCCCTGCATACCCACAAACCCGAACCCGGACCCAAACCAAATTGACATCCCTAAATTCTCAATGCTCTCCAAAATTTCCATTTAGCTTGTTTTTTGTTTCTTTTTATAAATGAGAAAGTGTAATCTATTTTCAAATTCAATAGGTCCCGCTTTAAAATGATAAGTTTCTTTTAAGTATCCTCTAATTTAAAATAATTATATAATCCACTAATTCTAATTTGATGCTTTTAAACATAACAATATATATGAATGTAAATAATTACATAAAATTATAATATTTTTTTTAGATGTCTTTTACCACATTATATAAAGTTAAATAATACCTCTAACTTAAGAATGTGGCCTGTATCAATCCTAATCAACATCTGTTCGGCCTCTTGTTTAGTGGGGGCCGGACATTAAAACGTGGCCCATGAATAATTATAAGGCCCAAACGAGTTACTCTCAGCCCATGAGGTGGTATAGGGAGAAATTTAATGTACTTATTTTTAATGAACCAACTTTCTCAGTTCTATAATGTTGAAAAGAGTTTCTCAAAGAACAACATTTTTCCATTAATCGGAGTGTAGGACCAAAACATTTTTTTTGTCTCCACAAATGTGGCGAGTAGCTCTGGCATCTATCTAGTATTTCCTTGGATTATCCACTATGTTGGCTTCAAACACTACATCGAAGACATCGAGCTCAAACAAATCTATTAGAATTTAAAGCATGTCCTCAGTCATATTGGCTTGGTTCTGCTTGCCATTTTAATTGTCTTTCTTTGCAATCCTTGCCATGTAGTTCGGTTTACCATAGTTGTAGCCAGGGGTGGAGCCACCTATAAGCCCAAGGGGGCCCTTCCTCCCCCCCCCAAACCTTTTGTTTTTATGCTTTAGTACTTATATTTATATATCTATTATATTTTGCTCCCCATAATTTGTTTGTAAAATTTATTATGAGTTACATGGCTCATGAATTTTAGTAAGTTAAGTTAAAAGCTTTGTGAGCCTTATGTATTCTTATTATTATATTAAAATAATTTTTCCTCTTTTTCTATTCATCAAATGGAAGAAATAAATGAATTTCTTAATTATTGTTTGCTAGTGTAAATAATTTCGTAATATGCAAGAGACATTCTAAGTTTAATTGATTAAGGATTTAATGACGTATTTTATATATTTACTAATGAGTATTAATGTATTTTTTTATGCGAATGTAACATATTAAAAAAAATTAGTGCTAATTTGTATGTTTTTTCTTGGTTTTCTATCCGGTCCACTCTATTTTTATGTATCGGTTCATCCTGTTAGGGTGTTTTGGTTCCTCCATTGTGTAAATATATGTATGTAAGTGATCAGATTTTTTATTATTGCCCCCCCTCCCCAGGATAAACTCTGGCTCCACCCCTGGTTGTAGCAATTCCTTTTGAACTTCTTCGCAAACCATATTTCTTATTATTTTCAGGGCATTTTTTTTTCTTGCTAGTACTTGACTCAGCAAGGTTGGCAATAGCCTCTACTCCATTCTTGCTAGATTTTATATCGGATTTTTGATGTCTTTCTCAATTCGAAGCCGGACTATCAAATCATCAGCCCCATTTCATCTTGCGATTGTTGTATACGGTGTTTGATTTTCTTGAAAATCGGGCATAATAATAGGTCACATATTTAAGTTGAGACAAAAATTAGATTCTTTCTTCGCAAGACAAAGTTGCCTCATGCAAAGTGCTAAGACAATCCTCTGTAAGATACAATAAATTTATAATTCGACTTAGCAACACTTGCAAAAATCATCTTACAACAAACAAATAAATGTTTACAACTTCCGATTTCAGAGAGGATATTATATCAGACAATATGCTGAAATGCTATTGAATGGTGTGAAAAAATGATCATACTTACGGGTCTATTTATAGAATTTGGTTGTTCTTTCAAACTGGGTGCAACCCTTGGTCCGAACTGATCTGGATATTCAAATCATGCCTCCTGATAACAGCCCTAAAGCGCTCAATGCAACTAACCGAGACATGCCCGGGCTCGAAATCCGGCTCCGGTTGGTGCTCCGTACCATCCTCAACACTCTTTAAGCTAGCTTAACGTTAGTCAAAATTAACTTGGTCCACTAATGGTGCACTAAAAGAAGCTCCACATGATTACTCTTTATTATTGGCCAAATTCTATATAAACAAATCAAGCATGCTTCATATTCCTACCCTTTTATTGTTCAATATAAAAGTGCATTTAAGGAAACAATTTCTTTTATGCATTAATTTATCATTCACTCGAAATTAATTTTGAGAAATTCAAAATGCTAAACTCATCTACTTGTAATGTAAATTACGTTTATATCATTTATTTTTCATTATTAATAAATGATTCAACTTAAATAATTGGTTAAAATTGAGTCAAAACCTATTTTCTAATAAACCAATTTCAAATAAAATTGCTTTGAATTAAAATCTTACAAGATTAAAATTACTACTTAAAACATTTATATGACTAAAATTGTTAGCCCACTATAGTTAGCGACAAATTTTGCAATTAAGCTAATTCTAATTGCGCACCCCAAAAATATTTATCCTATTTTTCTAAGGAAAAAAATAAAAAAAATTATATATATTTTTGAATGGGAAAAAACAGTTGGGCTTGGGATAAAAATTAGCTATTGTTAGCCGAACTGGCGGGCTATGCTCGTACAGTTAAACCTTTATAAATTAATAATCTTGTACTGTCAATATTTATTAATTTAATGAGATATTAAATTAGCGAATTATTAATTTTGTTTGTTGTCCCCAAGTGGGACTGACCAAAAGTATTATTTAAACGAGATTATTAATTAATCGAACATTAAATTATCGAGGAATTCTAAATCTATTATCTATACATAAGTCTGTTGTATCATTAACTTTCTATTTAATTATGTCAATAAATAAAATTGGCCAAAACACGGGAGGCGAATTGAAGAATATTATTGAAAGACCACAAGCAACGTGGTTCGGCCTACAATTATTGGCAGAGCACTGAAACAAATACCAAATATATATTCCATTAAAATACATTAAATAATTATGATTTTGGAATTCTGAATTAATATTTTAGGAAAAACGATATTTGAAATTGAAAACGTATAGGCAGATTTCCGATCCTACAACAGCCAGGTATAATAAGGAAACGCGTATCCAACTTTGGAACCATAATCTTGATCTGAACAACGAACATATAATCCTAATATACATCTATATATATGTGTGAGCTTATGGAATATTAAATTAAATACATTCCTAATAAACATCTATTTTTATTTCCTTATATGAGCAGGTTTCCTTGTCCGAATAGGTTTAGGAACCCTTCAAAACTAAACTTAAACTCTCGTCTCATGGCCTCTATATATACATATAAGATCATGCATGCTTTCTTCATTCAACTTCAAAAATCAATTAATTAAACATCCGAAGAAAAAAAAGAGGAAAAAAGATCTGATCAAGAAACCAATTACGTATGTACATTAATCATCATCATGACGAGACATCCGAAGACGAATTACATGATGATGAAAGGTTCAATTAGTAATTGTAGTAGTTTTGAAAGTATTCCTAACGAATTGATCTCTGAAGTTTTAAGTCGAGTAGCAGCATCCTCCCTCACCGACATGTTTAACGCTAAGTTGAGGTATTTATATTTTCTTAATTTCTGCACTTTATTATTTCGTTTCATTAATTTTTTATTTGTTTCTTTTTGCTTATCAACTTGTTTAAATCACAATTGTTTTTTTATTAATTGAGTTCAACTAAATTGATATAATTAAATTAACCCCTGATGATGCTTTATTATATTGTACTTGATTAATATTTTTCTTTTCATTTTTTTGTATAACTAATCCTTTCTTTTCCTCTTCTTAAATACAGCTGCAAAATATTGAATGAAATAGCTGAAGAGAAACAAGTGTATCAACGTGTATCGCTGGATAAGTTTCCAATAGTCCCTTGGAAACCATTAAACGAAAAACAGCAAGTCTTCCTCAATAAGTGTCAACAATCTGAAAATCCTGATTTCATGTACAGACAAGCAGTGGTAAGTTTTTCGCATGCATCTATATATATCCTTCATAAATAGATAAATTAAATTTCAGGATTTTATTATTGCCATCTTATTTCTTATTTTATTTTTGTTTTCAGCTGGATTATTTCAACAAAACAGATCTTAGATCGGCATGCCAGCACTTAGAGAAAGCCGTGAAATTAGGTCACATAGGGTCTCAATATCTCACTTGCATCATCTTGATATTGTGTGGTGACGATGAGTTGATAAAGGCGGGCATCAAAATATTGTGCGATTTCAGAAAATCCAAATTCACCAAGAGAATATTGAAATTTTGTCGCAAAAAATTGATCAAGATATTGAGACAAATGTGGGTGAAAAACTACCTTTTGATACAGCCGCCAACATTTTGTTCGACTCCAAATCAACATCAATGGAAAAGTCAGTGGTCTGAAGACGACGAAAATATCAAATGCGAAGCTTGTATTGCTGATAGAGAAATTAGAATTATTTCTAGTACATACAATTACTACTTATAATTTCAATTAGAATATGGTACTATTTGTTATGTAGGGATTATTAGATTGTCCAGTAGTACTGGTTCTTTTGCTTTGGTGTATGAAGAACAAACTTGAATTTGATACAAATGAAGTTGGACATAAAGTTTCCATGGCTGAAATTTAAGTTGTTTTCGGAAATTAAGGTGCTTAATAAGGTGTAGTTTTAGATTTCAGTACATGTGATGTTTTTCTATGAGGACAAACTAATGGGGTCCTAAATATCCGAAGTCTGCAAAACTGAAAAAATAAAAAATAAAATTGGGATTTTTACTGTGATATATCCAAAAAACATTGAAAATCAGAATCATTTACTGGGAATCAAGAATATCCTTTTCTCCAAGTTGCACAAATTTGAAGAATCTGGAAAAAAAACTTTTAACTTTTGAGAATCTTTAAAAAATATGATTGCATTATAATCAACACAGAAAAGAAAATTTATAAGCAAAATCTAGATCAAGGTTGTCAATCTTACACGAAGGTGTTTGGCTGAGCTTTAAAAGATCCTATAAGCTTCCACATCTTATAAGAAAGATGTTTTTAGAGTTTACTAGTAAGAAACACGCCAAGGTTGACGTGATCCACGTAAACTTTACTAAAATAATTTTATTGATTAATATTAAAATATTAAAAAGTGAAATAAATATTAATTAAATTTAAATATTATACAGTATTTAATATATATTTTGATTTACTTTAAATTATAGATCGTTATGAATTGTTAAATAATTATTTTAAAGAACTCAATCCCACAAAAATTTTACAATTAGTATAACAACGAAATAAGTTTTATATTAGCTTACAATCACATTCATCGGTTTTTATTTCATTGTTATGGCTAGAAGAGTCTTCTCTCTTACATGATTTTCGAATTCTTTTAGCATTGGATGCATTTTACATAATCAGACAAAATAATCTAGCTTATAAATCATAAGCTAATGATTAGTAAATCACATGCAAGTTATTGCATTAATAAAAAAAATATTATACCAAAATCCATCATAATATCATCATTTTATTTGTTATTGTTATTCAATTAAAATAAAATAAAATAAAAGTTAGTCAAATTCTTATACTTCATGTGCTTACTTCTTTTATTCTATCTCAGTTCTTCGATTAAAGAAATGTAAAAAAAATTACAATATAATATATATGTAAAAAAAATCATATATTATTTTAATTCTAGTAACAAAGTCAATATTTGATCATTAACACTTAAACTTATAGTTTAAAGTCCTCCTATTTCTAGTGTGTTAAAAATAATAAACATTAACATAATATAAAAAAAATTAATCCATTATTTTCATCGAGAGTCAGATATTAAATAAAACTATGAAAAAGTAATAAGTCGAAATCTGAGTTTTGAAACTCTATTCAATTGCACACAAAATATCTTTATTTAATAAATAATAAAACCAAAGACAGTCTTATGAAAGAAAAACTAAGTCAACAATTTTCACGTGTCAATCTTCAATAATTAAATATAATACTAATTAACTTTTATGTTTGAATTTCTTTTTACATTCACTTATGTTTTTAAAAGTTATACATAATAAACTAAAAACTAATATAGTTTTTTAAATTTCATAAAATTCTAGAAAGATACATTATACTATTAGAGTTTGTACTTGTAATTGAATCTGGCTATTTCGGTTATATTAATATTTACACAGTTGTAAATTATGTGAGCCGTATAGTTATGAAAATCGCAATTATTCTTAATATACTGAAACTAATCTATCTTTGTTTGAAGAGGCTGTAAATTTAAAATTGATCTCGTTTACAAAATCATATTACTTGTTGTAAAATATAATTATCAATCCATTTTTAGTGCCTTTATTGAGAAAATGGTATATAGTTATTTAAAATTTTGATTGAATTTTTGATCCAATAAGAAAATATAGTTGCCAAAAATTTAGATATCAAGTGTTAACCCCCCTAACTATTCTCTTACACCTCCTCATGCCCGGAATAATTCATATTACTTGGCACTAAACATGGTCACTTTACTACAATTTATTATTATATAGAGTTTAACACAATAAATTTAATACATAAATATTATATTGGTACCTAAGTTAACATGTAATTTAAGAAATATTAATCTTTGACATAAATATCAAACTATTTCATATTAAATAAGTTTAATTTATTTGTTTATTTTTTCACAAAATTTCATATACATACAGTGACTTTCCATTTCCGATTCTTGCTTTCAAGTTTTTCATAATATTTGATTTTGTAAAATTTAGAATAATTTGTACCCAATTTTATAATAATTGTCTTTGTGCTTGAATATTTATAAGTCATAAAGGTGTGCTTTTAAAGTGAACCAAAATTTTATCGAAAATATCAAATTATACATATTATATGAAAGCTATTTATTTTTTCTTTAGAATTCACAGCTATGACCCACATATTTTATTTTAACTATTTATTTTTATTCTTTCAAATCCTTATAATATGTTTCATTTGGTTTAATCATAAACTATCTATAGATGTGTGATTAACCCCAATATTATTTAGATTAATCTCAACTCATTAATGTCAAGTATAACCATTTAGTTTTGAATATTTTTTATTCTTAGTTTTCACTCTTATTTGTTGTAATTATTTAATTTACTTGTTAGTATTTGAACCAATATATAATTTGTAATATATAATTACTTTCTCAGTTGTCAAATTGCTACATATTAAATGAGTTTATTTATTTTTTCTTTTGCATAGCAGATATGATCTTTTAGACTAATCCAATTTTAGTCCATGTTTCACTCTTTCACACCATTTTATCAAAATTTAATTATTTTGGTATAAGTTTTTATTATAAATATGTATCATGTTGATATTTTAAACTTATAATTTTTAAGGGTGTATTTTTCAAACGACATTCAAGTTTTATCACAAATTTCAATTTCATACATATGGATTTTTTTTTTAGTTTGTCTTCTTTGTTTTTTTTTTATAAATTTATATATACAACTTTTAACACCTTTTTGCACATGTTCTTAAAATTTATAGGATATAAAATAATCGAAAGAATGAAATCATAATATGTTAAAAAATAATAAATTAGAAACTAAAACTTATAATGTTATATATAGAAAATTAAGTAAAAGTCATATTAACACATTTAATTAAAATTTAAAAGGTAACGTTTTCGTCGCGACAAACATGTTTTGGTTCTTGTTCGCTTTTTTCATGTTAATCTTGTAATACCCGATATTAGAGTTTGAATCTCAAAATTTAGGGTAATTTTTTCGCAATTTTTAAGGAATTAGATTAGTAATTTATTGGGATTTATAACTAATTAAGAGTATTATTTAAATTATATAATTGGGTAGAAAATTTATAAACTTATTTACGGGCTTCCTATTATTTTCAATTCAAAACCGAATCATTTTCAAGCCCGACAAAATATAAATAATCATCAAGATATATTATTTTCATCCCAAAATTTTTGCTGCCTTATCACAAATACCCAAAATCCATTTATATATCTTTTTACACACCTTTCTACTTTTAGTAATTATCCAAATGGAGAATCTTTCCTTCTATGGTAAGCCAACTCTCCTTTCCTTCTGAATTCCCGGTCGCCGGCAACCGCCGCCGCCGTCGCCGGCCGCGGGTCATCGGCGGTGTAAATTAACAAACCATATCTTATTCGAACCCTCTCGTCGCCCTCGTTCCAAATCCGAAGTCGGAATTTCGATTCGATTTCCCGTTCGCCGGCAAATCGCCGGTAAAGTTAAAATTTCAAAACCTTTGACTCAAGATCTACAGAGATCCGACCGTTGGATTTTCACAAACTTTATACCGTTAGAAAGCCCATTCCATAAGGTTTCCAACGCCACCTCTCACGATACGATCCGAGCTCTAGATCTCCGGCAAATCGCCGGCGAAGTTTCTGAAAATCTGTCAATTCGCGCCGACGCCGTCGACTTTTGGCGGCCGATTTACGGCGATCCACCGGACCAAAATTAATGAGCCTTATACCGTTATCTTCGTCTCTTCAAGGGCTTCAAATCCCACCAATCAATTTCACGATCGGAGTTCGTTTCCGCCGTGAATCGAAGTCGGAAACTTACGAAAAAAATTCATTTTATTCTTCCTCTCTCTCGTTTTTCTCTTTCTCGGCCTCTCTCCGCCGGAAGCCACCACGTCGGGCGTCGGGGGTGGGTTGGTGGTGAGCGGCGACGACGAGTCGTCGCCCATGCGCGTGTGTGCGTGCGTGTCTGTGTGTATGCGTGTGTGACTGTGTGTGTTCGTGTGTGTTAATTTCCGGCCAATAATGGCCGGAAATACGTCGGGTCGGTGAGGGTAAGTCACCGGCGGCAAGGGCTGCTGGCCGGAGATAGTTTCGAGGGCTGTCGGGGTGGTAGACGGTGGTGGGGATGAGTTGGGGTGGAAATCGAAAGTTGAGGGGATGCCAAACAGAATTTGAAACTCTTTTGGACTTGTTTGCAATTTTCGAAAACTTCACTTTGACCCCTCCCAAGTTCAGTTTAGTCCTCCCATATCAATTTTCAGCTTATTATAATTTTGCCCCCAACTCAACTCTTAGAGTTCTGCAAATTGACCCCTAAAAGTTTTAATTAAAATTCCTTAAGTCCTAACTTTCTCGTTTTTGACCCGAAAGGGGTCAAACGAACTCCGATTTACCTCAAATTTGGACCATAGTCTCGTTATACCCTCTTTATACGCAAGGTCTATTCAAAATCATAATATTGCCCCTCAATCTTCCAACTTCAAGAAAACGAGACCCGAACATCCTTATTATTCTGTTTTGCTCCTAATTTCTTCATTTCACATCCAAATGCCCCCAAATTTTAAGGATAGGTTTATCTAGCATATTTAAATTATTATATATTAGTATATTTCCATTTCAGGCTTCTAAGACATATTATGCTATTTTGTGTAGGAGACGAGATTGAGCATTAACAACCAGACTTGCATCCTACACAATCATTTTGCACATCAAAAGGTGGGGTTACCTTTACACTTAACCGTGTACTATTGCTATTCAATGCAAGTTGATTTGTTTAATTAATCATGATTAGTATGTTTTGCATGAATCCCATGTTGCGATTTGTACCGTACATGTTACATATTTATGTGTTGTGGTGACGATCACTTCACATTATGAGCTCGTACATATTACAAAGTTACGGTCTATCCGTACAAATGCCACGTATGATGCATCTCGCTAGTTGTAATTAATTACGCATCGCTTAAATGTACCCCCATCGAGTGTATTTTCACAAAGACTCACCCCATATTATATTTTTTTGATTGAGGCGAAGTTTGACACGAAGACTTGGGCATGATGAAATACTTTTGTAGTTCCAAAGTCCCTATTTCTCTCTTTCTTAAACTTTGAACTAATAAACCGATGTCCGTAAATAAGTTTTCCTTTGTTTCTTTGTTGAGATGAGTCACTCATCTACTTATATAACGCTTCATTTGTATTTTGTGAATTGGGCTAACCCGCTTTGTGAGCGTGGTTATTTGATGTTGGTTTGAAATGCTCTGTCGATGTTGAAAGTTATTTAAAGTTAGGTACACACTAATGTAGCGTTCCTTCGAGCCCAAAACTACATTTTTCAAATTTGGGGCGCTACGGAGGTGGTATCGAGCCAGTTTTTGACTATACTCGTAAAATGATTTTATAGGTGTCGAGTTGATTCTTGAGTTGAAGTTTGATTTTAGGGACAATTGTTTTGAAAACTTCATGCCCCCAAGTTGAAGTGAAATGCTGCTTTAAAGACATACGCATGATTTCCTCATAACAGTTTACATGATTCATGATACAAGACATGTTACATGATCAATGCTATGTTGGAGCCGTGTCTCCCATATTACACATGATATGAATGTCATGTCATATGAACAGTTTCAACATGATTACCATTTTTCGCAAATTACTGTTCAGGATATGATCTATGCCAAGTGCATATTACATGAAAACTTATTTCATGAAATGAATTTCCATATTGTCATGCACTCCATGATTTTGACAAATTCACTACACTTCATACATGATACTAGAGAACTAGCTCATAGGCTTTGATCACCTGAACTTTGAGTTGGATTGGACTTTTTAGGCATCTTTGCTATTGTGTACATCTACTTATGTGCCTTAAATAGTTTGATGTAAGTTCATGATTATTAGGAACAATGATTAGTATTATTTTAGTTTATGGTTGTTGATTCTAGATATATTTAGTTGTTGGAATTTTAGAATGGCCCGACGTGGTCGTCGTAATCAAGAGCACCCACCAGCTGAGGCTCCACCTGCCCCACATGTTCCGAGAGATGGCTAATCTGGCGAAGATCCGATTACCGTGTTGCGTGGTTAGCACACCATTTCACCACCGCTCGAAATCAACAACCACAACCCCGGATCCACGTGATACTTTGACTCAAGTGGTAGAGCAATTCCGTCGATTCAACCCACCAGTGTTTAATGGAAGAGAAGAACTTGCAGTTGCCGAGGAGTGGCTTCGTGCTTTAGAACGTATATTCACTCACATTGCCTGCACTGATGCTCAGAAGGTGTCTTGCGCAATCTTTCGGATGATCAAGATGCCGACCATTGGTGGGAATCGTATTGTAGGACTCGCACTCAACAACAGATTGGGGCTCTGACTTGGCAAGAATTTAAGGATGTGGTTATGCAAAACTACTTGCCATTATCTTACCGTGAAAAGAAAAGATGGGAGTTCATACACTTGAAACAAGGATCAATGATCATTGAGTATGAGAGAAAGTTTAACCGATTATCTAGGTATGCTACTAGTTTGGTGAGCATGGAATATGATAAAGCTAGATGCTTTGAACAAGGGTTACGATCGAGATCACATATCTTGGCGACCACGAAGACTACCACATATGCATTTAACGTTGAAAGGGCTTTGGAGATTGCCCGACTAAATTTAGATCTTGGAAACAGAAAGGCTCAAATCATAATGGAGAAAAGGAAATGGGACAATACTAATCGTGGAAAAGCTAATATTGGGCCACGAACAAGCAAGCAAGAAGCTGGTGAATATCTTTGGAACAAGTACCGGGGGATAAACCCGATTGCCCAAAGTGTGGGAATAATCATAGGGGTGAATGTCCGTATGGAAAAGGAATTTGTTACCATCGTAAGAAACCAGGCCACACTATCCAAAATTGTCGAAGCAAAAGAATCCAAGAGAAGATAATAAAGGAAACAGAGGGTCGGGAAAAGCACGAGTCTTTGCTATGACTAAAGAGGAAGCGACCAAGGACCTGCACTATGACGATGTATGTTGACTATATCTAAGTTACTGCTCTCGTATTATTTGACAGGGCTACGATTCCTTTATATCTACTAAGTTATTTTAGAAAGTTGGGATATGATAGTGTCACAATAGATGATGTATTGGAAGTTAGGATACCATCCGGACAAACGATCAATCGACCAAGTGTGTCGTGGAGTGGAAATAGGAATTGAAGATACGAATCTATTTGTCGATTTACATGTGATAAATATGACGGATTTTGATGTGATTTTGGGAATGGATTGGCTTAGAGCAAATCGTGCAATAATTAGGTGCCACGAGCGGGAAGTGGAATTCCCAAGTTGTGATGGAAAAGAATCGTTTTTATGGGACAAAAGTGAGATCTATACCCCTAGTAATATCGCCTATGAAGGCCATGAAAGCATTGAGAAAGGATAAATGTGAGGCTTACTTGGTAAATGTAATGAGCACTCGATTTGAGAGAAGTGACAATTGATGAGGTGCCAATTGTAAGAGAATACAAAGATGTTTTTCCGAGGATTTACTGGCATTCCACCGAGATAGACAAGTGGAATTTGCAACAGACCTAGTGCCGGGAGAGCAGTCCGATGATCAAAAGCACCATATAGAATGGCACCGAAAGAATTGCAAGAACTAAAAGTGCGATTACAAGAGTTATTGGATAAGAAATTTATTCGACCTAGTGTATCTCCATGGGCGCACGGTGTTATTTGTAAAGAAGAAGGATGGGTCTTTCGGGATGTGTATAGATTACCGAGAACTAAACAAGCTTACAATCAAGAATAAGTACCCATTCCGAGGATCGAGGATTTGTTTGACCAGTTGAAAGGTGCAAGTGTGTTTTCTAAAATTGACTTAAGGTCCGGATATCATCAAGTGAAAGTTAAGGAAAATGACATACCCAAAGCGCCTTTAGAACCCGGTATGGTCACTATGAATTTGTGGTGATGCCTTTTGGACTTAGAACGCACTGCCGTGTTTATGGATTTAATGAACAGAGTATTTCATCCTTACTTGGAAAACTTTGTGATCGTGTTTATAGATGATATTTTGATATATTCACGGAACAAGAAGAACACGAAGAGCATTTGAGAATTGTGTTGGAAACATTACGTAAAGAACGACTATATGCTAAATTCAAGAAGTGTGAATTTCGGATGGAACAAGTGGTGTTTCTTGGACACATCGTCTCTCGGCTCGAGGATCGAGGTTGACCCGATCAAGGTAGAAGCATGTAAGGAATTGGAAGACACCAACTAATGTGAATGAAGTACGAAGTTTTCTTGGTTTGGCGGGTTATTATAGGAGATTTATCGAGGGATTCTCGAAGATCGCATTACCTTTGACACAACTAACTCGCAAAGGTGTGAAGTTTCAATGGTCAGAAAAATGTGAGAAAAGCTTCCAAGAATTAAAGGAGAGGTTAATCATCGCTCTGTTTTGATAATACCAGACGGATCGAAGGGTTCGTCATATATACGATGATGCGTCTAAGCAAGGATTAGGGTGTGTTCTAATGCAACACAACAAAGTAGTGCCTATGCCTCCGACAAATCAAGCCTCATGAGCAAAATTACCCAACTCATGACTTAGAGTTAGCGGTAGTACACGCCTTGAAGATTTGGCGACATTATCTGTATGGAGCAAAATGTGAAATATATACCGATCATAAGAGCTTGAAGTACTTCTTTGAGCAGAAGGAACTGAACATGAGGCAAAGAAGATGGTTGGAGTTGGTCAAGGATTATGATTGTACAATTTTATATCACCCTGGAAAAGCAAACATAGTAGCCGATGCCTTGAGCAGAAAGAATCATGAAGGTTTGAATTGCATGTTGACGCGCCAAGAACAGCTTATCAAAGATTTTGCCAAGCTAACAATCGATGTCATTGTCCCACCAAATACCACGAAGGCAGTAATAGCAACAATGGCGGTCAATCTATCTACTCGGGAGCGAGAATAGTGAATGCTCAGAAAAATGACAAGTTTTTGATGAAGTTGAGAGATCGAGCAAAAGATGGGAACGTAAAAGGATTTGGCGTGGCAGATGACGGATCACTAATGTTTGGGAACCGTTTATGCGTGCCGAAGGATGAGCAATTGAGGAGAGAAATCATGGAAGAGGCACATTGCGCGCCATATACCGCACATCCTGGAGGTACTAAGATGTATCAAGATCTAAGAAAGACATTTTGGTGGAGAAACATGAAGAGAGTATAGGGTCGTTTGTACGAGAGATGCATGACGTGCCAACAAGTGAAAGTTGAACATCAACGACCATCAGGGTTGTTAAAACCTCTCGAAATACCCGAATGGAAATGGGAGCATATAACGATGGATTTTGTTACAGGATTGCCTAGAACTACACGAGGAAACGGTTATTTGGGTCATAGTAGATCGCATGACGAAGTCAGCGCATTTCTTGCCAGTCAAGATGACATATAAGTTAGATAAATTAGCCCAGATATATCTAGCAGAGATTGTAAGATTACATGGAGTCCCAGTTACAATTGTATCAGACAGAGACACGAGGTTCACCTCTAAGTTTTGGCAGAGCTTGCAGAGTGCCATGGGAACTAAACTCAGCTTTAGTACCGCATTCCATCCACAAACAGATGGACAATCAGAAAGAACGATACAAACTCTGGAGGACATGTTGAGAGTTGTAGTGTTAGATCTAGGAGGAAGCTGGGAAGAACATTTACCGTTAGTAGAATTTGCTTATAACAACAGTTATCAAGCGACGATCAAAATGGCACCGTATGAAGCATTATATGGACGTAAGTGCAGATCCCCTTTATACTGGGATGAGGTTGGAGAGAAAAGAATAATTGGACCAGATATTGTTGAGAAAACAGTGGAAAAGATTGATCTCATCAAAAGGAGAATTAAGATTGCTCAGGATCGACAGAAGTCGTACGTCGATAAACGAAGAAAGGATTTGGTATTTCAGATTGGAGACAAAGTATTTCTAAAAGTAGCACCAACTAAAGGAGTAATACGTTTTGGAAAGAAAGGAAAGCTGAAACCGAGATATATTGGTCCTTACGAAATTCTTGAAAGAATTGGAGAAGTAGCCTATAAGTTAGCACTACCGCCAGAGTTATCCGGAGTGCATGATGTGTTTCACGTGTCGATGTTAAGAAAATATGTGTTTGATCCGAGCCATGTCGTTAATCGAGAAGCTATTCAAGTTAAAGAAGATTTGACTTATGAAGAGTTTCCAGTGGCGATCCTTGATAGAAAAATACACTCCTTAAGAAATAGAGACGTCGTTTTAGTTAAAGTGCAATGGAGTAGGCATGGAAAAGAGGAGGCGACCTGGGAAAGAGAAGATGTGATGAAGGACAAATATCCAAATCTTCCGACAATAAGTAAGTTCTGAATTTCGAGGACGAAATTTTTCGTAGTGGGGGAGGGTGTAATACCCGATATTAGAGTTTGAATCTCAAAATTTAGGGTAATTTTTTCGCAATTTTTAAGGAATTAGATTAGTAATTTATTGGGATTTATAACTAATTAAGAGTATTATTTAAATTATATAATTGGGTAGAAAATTTATAAACTTATTTACGGGCTTCCTATTATTTTCAATTCAAAACCGAATCATTTCAAGCCCGACAAAATATAAATAATCATCAAGATATATTATTTTCATCCCAAAATTTTACCAATCAAACTTATCACAAATACCCAAAAATCCATTTATATATCTTTTTACACACCTTTCTACTTTTAGTAATTATCCAAATGGAGAATCTTTCCTTCTATGGTAAGCCAACTCTCCTTTCCTTCTGAATTCCCGGTCGCCGGCAACCGCCGCCGCCGTCGCCGGCCGCGGGTCATCGGCGGTGTAAATTAACAAACCATATCTTATTCGAACCCTCTCGTCGCCCTCGTTCCAAATCCGAAGTCGGAATTTCGATTCGATTTCCCGTTCGCCGGCAAATCGCCGGTAAAGTTAAAATTTCAAAACCTTTGACTCAAGATCTACAGAGATCCGACCGTTGGATTTTCACAAACTTTATACCGTTAGAAAGCCCATTCCATAAGGTTTCCAACGCCACCTCTCACGATACGATCCGAGCTCTAGATCTCCGGCAAATCGCCGGCGAAGTTTCTGAAAATCTGTCAATTCGCGCCGACGCCGTCGACTTTTGGCGGCCGATTTACGGCGATCCACCGGACCAAAATTAATGAGCCTTATACCGTTATCTTCGTCTCTTCAAGGGCTTCAAATCCCACCAATCAATTTCACGATCGGAGTTCGTTTCCGCCGTGAATCGAAGTCGGAAACTTACGAAAAAAATTCATTTTATTCTTTCTCTCTCTCGTTTTCTCTCTTTCTCGGCCTCTCTCCGCCGGAAGCCACCACGTCGGGCGTCGGGGGTGGGTTGGTGGTGAGCGGCGACGACGAGTCGTCGCCCATGCGCGTGTGTGCGTGCGTGTCTGTGTGTATGCGTGTGTGACTGTGTGTGTGCGTGTGTGTTAATTTCCGGCCAATAATGGCCGGAAATACGTCGGGTCGGTGAGGGTAAGTCACCGGCGGCAAGGGCTGCTGGCCGGAGATAGTTTCGAGGGCTGTCGGGGTGGTAGACGGTGGTGGGGATGAGTTGGGGTGGAAATCGAAAGTTGAGGGGATGCCAAACAGAATTTGAAACTCTTTTGGACTTGTTTGCAATTTTCGAAAACTTCACTTTGACCCCTCCCAAGTTCAGTTTAGTCCTCCCATATCAATTTTCAGCTTATTATAATTTTGCCCCCAACTCAACTCTTAGAGTTCTACAAATTGACCCCTAAAATTTTTAATTAAAATTCCTTAAGTCCTAACTTTCGTTTTTGACCCGAAAGGGGTCAAACGAACTCCGATTTACCTCAAATTTGGACCATAGTCTCGTTATACCCTCTTTATACGCAAGGTCTATTCAAAATCATAATATTGCCCCTCAATCTTCCAACTTCAAGAAAACGACCCGAACATCCTTATTATTCTGTTTTGCTCCTAATTTCTTCATTTCACATCCAAATGCCCCCAAATTTTAAGGATAGGTTTATCTAGCATATTTAAATTATTATATATTAGTATATTTCCATTTCAGGCTTCTAAGACATATTATGCTATTTTGTGTAGAGACGAGATTGAGCCCGCAGAAGGACTTGCATCCTACACAATCATTTTGCACATCAAAAAGGTGGGGTTACCTTTACACTTAACCGTGTACTATTGCTATTCAATGCAAGTTGACTGTTTAATTAATCATGATTAGTATGTTTTGCATGAATCCCATGTTGCGGTTGTACCGTACATGTTACATATTTATGTGTTGTGGTGACGATCACTTCACATTATGAGCTCGTACATATTACAAAGTTACGGTCTATCCGTACAAATGCCACATATGATGCATCTCTGCTAGTTGTAATTAATTACGCGATCGCTTAAATGTACCCCATCGAGTGTATTTTCATAGACTCACCCCATATTATATTTTTTGATTGAGGCGAAGTTTGACACGAAGACTTGGGCATGATTGAAATACTTTTGTAGTTCCAAAGTCCCTATTTCTCTCTTTCTTAAACTTTGAACTAATAAACCGATGTCTGTAAATAAGTTTTCCTTTGTTTACTGTTGAGATGAGCTGTGACTCATCTACTTATATAATGCTTCGCCATTTGTATTTTGTGAATTGGGCTAACCCTTTGTGAGCGTGGTTATTTGATGTTGGTTTGAAATGCTCTGTCGATGTTGAAAGTTATTTAAAGTTAGGTACACACTAATGTAGCGTTCCTTGAGCCCAAAACTACATTTTTCAAATTTGGGGCGCTACAAATCTTATTCCTTTTATTTTGTACTTTTTATTTTACTTATATGGCTAATTAAATAAAATATACATGAAGTTACAATAAAAATAAAATATGAAACTCTCTTGTTATTAATATTATTTCTTTAACAACCATCAATAGACTAACTTTTAAATTGCATTTTACTAATTGAGGGAAACAAAATTTGACCATAAAGGGATTATCTCTTTTCTCTATTTTTTATTTAGCATCAAAACAACCTAAAATAGTTTCTATTTTATTTTTCTTATCGTGTATATTATAATTTAATATTTTCTTATAAATTATGATAGACATATTTAATTATTGAGAAACTTTAAAAGAATATAAGATATATACAATTTTGCATCACAATAAAAGTTAAATAGTTAAAAATTTCTTCTATAACGACTTGTATAATAATATGTTTAGAACATATAGTTGAAGATTTTGAAACCTAGATAGTTTAAATTTGAATATAATTTTATAAGAAATTTAAAATATTCTTAGTGTTATGATTAAAAAAATATATTTTCAGATTTTGAAATCGTTTTTGGCTATAATGAACATCTCTCGTATAATTAAACAAAAAAGATTAAATAAATAACAAAACTATAGAAATACATAAATTCTTAATTACATAGTGTTGAACTTTATAATGTTAAAATTTTCTCATGTGAACTCCTTATATATGCTTATGACATATGGTTAGAAAGCTCTCGAAATCTATTTTAATATGAAGCTAATATTATTTCAAAGTTCAAAATATTTTAAGAGTTATAGTTGAAAGAATAAATATTTTTAAAATGTAGAATATAAAAGGTCACATTGTCTTATAATTGAAGAAATAGAAGCTACATATAAATATAACTTAGTTGTCCTAAAATTTTACTATTTCTAAAGGATATTTTTGTCCAATCAAAAATTGTAAGAAACATTCACACTTTTAAGATAGTATAGAATAGATATAGATAAGATATTATTATATCTTAATTTGAACATAAATTCTTGAAGTGTTGGATAAAATAAGATGAAAGAGTTTATAAGATGATAATAATGTCAAATTTCTAATTAAAATAGTCCAAGTTACAGAATTTAAAATATGATTTTATTTTGAAAATAAAATGGGATTCTCCACCTTTAAAAACAACTTATAAGCTCATAACATCTTGTTTTCGGAGCTTATAAGATCTCTTGTAAAAACAAATACCAAACACTTTTAAGAAGCTTATAAGATCTTGTTGGGGACAAATTCAACTTTTTCCAATTACTATTATTTTATTAATTACTTTACACATTATTTAATTTCGAATTTACTTAATTAATTATCCAACATTATTAATTATTATTGAATCGCAAATATAGTTATCCAGCCCGCGTGCCCACTTCATCCTACAAGTGCAGCCTACGATATATTTGAAATTTTAAATTACGGGTTTCTCCATCCGTTTATTAGATTTTACACTAGATTTATTTAAAAATAATAATTATGTGATGTCGTCGATCTATTTGATAAAGGATGAATATAATCACAAAATTATTTATCCTTTGTCACTCTTCTCGGCAAGACAATAGCGAAAGTTTGAGGGTTTGTTTATACATTTAAATATCTTTAGAAGATAAAAAGAAAATGGGAGAGGTGTATGTTTGTATCTATAAAAATAAAAGGAGAATAAAATAAAACCTGCAAAATGGACTAACAAAGCGCCTGTAGCTCAGTGGATAGAGCGTCTGTTTCCTAAGCAGAAAGTCGTAGGTTCGACCCCTACCTGGCGCGGAAGAAATTTTTCTTTTTTTTTTTCCCTAGTCCAAGCGCCAAAATAAACAAGAATGTTAAAAGTTAAATTCTATTTCAACCCAAACAATGTTAAAAGTTCAATTCTTTTTTTCCCTAGTCCAAGCGCCAAAATAAACAAGAATGTTAAAAGTTAAATTCTATTTCAACCCAAACAATGTTAAAAGTTCAAAAGTTCAATTCTGGTCCAAACTTTATTCAAAGTTACGTAAAAACTACATCTTGCAAAGACTAAATTCTACTCCAAACCTTATTCATAAGTCATAAAGTTATAATCTAGCAAATGCACAAATGATATACAATGTAAACTTTTATAGAATTTCAGTTTTTTTAGTTTTCATGAAATTCATCAATTCTCTATAATGCCCAAACATCTTAGAACTCATGATTTTCACAATTCCAGAAATTACATAGAATTAGTATAGATACTTACCTTGATCCATAACAATTCTTCTTGAACAAAGGAACACTTAATATATAAATTATTCTCTTCCTCCTTGCCTTTTCTTTTCACTCTTCTTGATGGTGTGAAGACTCCATAACTCTCTCATTTTATAATAATATTCTATACGTTTTCTTTTCATATTAAAGAGAAGAGTTATATCAACTTTTCTCATTTATGGCGGGAGGAAGAGGGATTAATTATCTCCGGTTTCAACATCTTTCATCTCCTCTTAGCCATCAAAGAGGAGCACTCAAGTTAAAACTTACATTCATTAATATGGGCCATTTAATGGCATTAAATCCAACATTTCTCCCACTTGGCCCATATGATGACTTGAGGATTTAATCACAACTTTAAGTGTGCACAATGTGCTAAATCCACCATAATGTCATTTAAGCTTATCTTTAATTAAGATAAAATTGATTGGATCATGGCGGTCACACATTATTTGTTCGACATGATTCCTTCCATGTATCACAAGATCAATCCAACTTAATATTATCCTTAATGAGGTGAATCATTAGCTTTCAACTATACGATCTTGAAGAAAGACTTATCATGTTATTACATCAAAACAATACATGTATACAAGCAGAAACTCAACTATAAATGAGCTCAGAGTGTCATAACATAAAGAGCAAATAACTGTTATGTATATATATACACATACGCCATTACGCTAACAAGGACTTGTCTATAATACCCATCCTTTCGACATGACCAGAAAATGTCTTAGGTGGTAACCCCTTAGTTAACGGATCCGCTACCATTAGATCAGTGCTAATATGCTCAATAGACACTCTATGTTTCCGCACTTCTTCTTTAACAGCCATGTACTTTAATTCCATGTGTTTAGCACCCTTAGAGTACTTGTCATTCTTTGAGAAGAAGACAGCTGCAGAATTATCATAATAAATTCTCAGCGGCCTGGCTATACTGTCAACAATTCCAAGTCCCGAGATAAAGTTCCGCAACCACAATCCATGAACAGTGGCCTCAAAACATGCCACAAATTCAGCTTCCATAGTGGATGCAGCAATGACAGACTGTTTTCCACTCCTCCATGATATCGCCCCTCCAGCTAAAAGGAACAAATAACCGAATGTAGACTTTCTTGTGTCAACACACCCAGCATAATCTGAATCAGAATATCCTATTACTTCGAGATGATTAGACCTCTTGTACGTGAGCATATGTTCTTTGGTGCCTTGTAAGTATCGAAGAACTTTCTTTTGCACCTTCAGTGGTCCATACCGGGATTACTTTGATATCGACCTCAAAGCATTCCTACAAAGAAAGCGATATCCGGCCGAGTACAAGTTTGAGCATACATCAAACTCCCAACCACTGAAGCATAAGGAATTGAATTCATTTCTTTTCGTTCCAAATCATTTTTGGGACATTGCATTTGGCTGAATTTGTCCCTTCTGTATTGGAACTATCCCAGCGAAACATTTTTCCATCCTAAATCTCTCTAAAATCTTATTGATATAAACATTTTGAGACAATCCCAACAATCCTTGTGATCTGTCACGGAATATTTCTATTCCTATCACATAGGATGCCTCACCTAAATCTTTCATTTCAAAATTCTTAGAGAGAAATTCCAACATCATTAGCAGCAAGTAAAATATCATCAACATATAGGACTAATATTATAAACTTGCTCCCACTGACTTTCATGTAGATACACCGATCAACGGTGTTCTCTGTAAAACCATATGATGTAATGGTATCATTGAACTTAAGATACCATTGTCGGGAAGCCTGTTTCAGTCCATATATTGACTTCTTTAATTTACACACTAAATTTTCCTTTCATGTGGTTTTAAACCCTTTCGGTTGATCCACATACACTTCCTCTTCCAAATCACCATTCAGAAAAGCGGTTTTAACATCCATTTGGTGAAACTCTAAATTATAATGAGCCACCAAGGCCATAACAATACTTAAAGAGTCCTTCTTTGACACCGGAGAGAAGGTCTCTTTATAGTCAATGCCATCTTTCTGAGTATAACCTTTAGCAACGAGTCTGGCCTTATACCTTTCAATATTTCCATTCGAGTCACGTTTGGTTTTAAAAACCCATTTACAACCAACTCGTTTGGAACTTTCAGGCAACTCAACTAAGTCCCAGACTCTATTGTCATACATTGATTTAAGCTCTTCTTTCATGGCATCGTACCACTTTTCAGAATTGTTACTATTCATTGCTTGTCTGAATGAGATCGGGTCCTCATCTATACTTAAGTCACATTCATGCTCAAGAGTATACACCACATAGTCATCAAAAACAGCAGGTCTTTTCTGCCTTACAAACCGTCTTAAAGCTATTTTCTCTTGTGGTTCATTAATCTCCTGCTCAACTGTGATCGGTTCATCTATCACATTTTCATTCGGTGGGTTTTGAATATTGATTTGGTGTTCCGGTATGTTGTGTGACGATGATACAACAACAGGAACAACAACTTTAGAAGAAACATTGGGTGAAGGAGTTTCATCCCGAATTTCCTGAAGTTCTACTTTTCGTGGTTCCCCACTCCCACTGATTAAACCATTCTCAATGAACCGAGCATTACCTGACTCGACTATTCTCGTACTATGGTTAAGACAGTAGAATCTATACCCCTTAGACTTTTCAGGATAGCCAATGAAATAACCACTGACGGTCCTAGCATCAAGCTTCTTTTCATGTGGATTATACACTCTTACTTCTGCTGGGCAACCCCAAACATGAAGATGTCTCAAACTAGGTTTCCTACCTGTCCATAATTCATAAGGAGTCTTAGGAACTGCCTTACTGGGAACCCGATTGAGAAGGTATGCAGCAGTTTTTAGCGCATGCATCCACAATGACAGGGGTAAGGAGCAATTACTTAACATACTCCTAACCATATCCATCAATGTACGATTTCGTCTCTCTCGCCTACACCATTTTCGAGGTGTACGACATTGTATATCTTGTGCACAAATACCACGACTTTCGAGAAACTTTGCAAATGGACCTGGACATTGTCCATTTTCATTGAATTTTCCATAATACTCACCACCTCGGTCTGATCTCACTACTTTTACTTTCTTATCTAACTGCCTTTCCACCTCATTGATGAATACCTCGAGGATATTCACTGATTGAGACTTTTCATGCAATAGATAAATATAACCATAACGTGAGTAATCATCTATAAAAGTGATAAAGTACTTTTCACCTCCCCAGTTAGGGACGTCAAATGGACCACATATATCAGTGTGTATTAGCTCAAGAAGTTGAGTGCTTCTTGTGGCAGATTTCTTAAGTGTGTTTTTGGTATGCTTTCCTTTAATGCAATCCACGCACACATCCCAGTCACTAAAATCCAATTGAGGAAGGATTTTATTTTTCACCAACCTCAATAACCTTTCTTTGGAAATGTGACCCAATCTTTGATGCCACAAGAAAGCAGAACTTTCATTTGGTGCACTACGTTTAATGCCTATACTACTTTCAACATGATACATGGATTCAACAAATTTACTATCAAGATTAAAACGGTAAAGTGAGTCAAACAAAGTACCAGAACCGTAAAAGTATTTGTTCTTAAACAACGAAAAAGTACCATTACCAATTTTAATATGAAAACCTATCATATCCAGTCTTCCCATCAAAACAAGATTTCTAGACAATCGGGAACATAAAGACATCTTTCAAGATCTATGTGACATCCAAAGTGTCCATGATCACTGTAAGTCCAATTCCTTCTATCCGTGCCTTCATTCTATTCCCCATAAACAAATATTGTTCGATTAGTTTTATGGGCCGGATCGCACGGAATCCCTGTATAATATGAGACACATGAGTAGTGGCACCAGAATCTAACCACCAAGTATTATTAGGCACTTCTATAAGGTTCGATTCAAAACATACAGAAATATAATATATACCTTTCTTCTCGAACCATGCCTTCCTTTTCGGACAATCTTTCTTTAAGTGTCCCGGCTTATTGCGTAAGTAACACTTAATAATCTTTTTATGGATTTGACCTCGCCAACCTTCGTCAGGGGCCTTATCCTTTTTCTTGTCTTTCTTACCGGTTTAGCCTTTGCCGCTACTTGCACCATCATAGATCGTGAAGTGAATGGAGTGATCCTTTATTTTCTTTAATCTCCTTCTCTCGCACTAACATGGCCTTAATTTCTTTGAAGTTCCATTTATCTTTAATGGTGTTGTAGTTCACCCGGAACCACCAAATTCAAAGCAGGAGGAGTTCATGATAAATTGTACAAGGAATGATTCACTCACATCCATCCCCATGGTCTTAAGCTTTTTGCTAGGTTGACATTTCGTTACATGATCGTGAATTGGTTTTGACCAATCAAATTTCTTCGTAGTCACTCATTCATAAGGTCGCTACGATAGATTTGTCACCAAGTCCGATGGGAATATTCTTTTACTTTCATCATGAATTCCTCTTGCATTGTCGATCCTAGGCATCGAAGGTTTGATATTTTCACCATAGTCATTCTCATTAGGTTCAAGCTCACTTATTAGACCGCCTCCCAAGCCTCAAATAGAGACTTGTCGCCTTCCGAGTGGGTCTCGAATACCATGCGGGCCTTTCATCCATTACTATAGCAAAGTCCAAATCCATAATACCTGCAGTAAATGGATTTGTTCAAACCGATCAAAGATAATTTAGCCCGTTGAACTTGGACCGTATTTCCCGATCTTTAAGAGGTTCAAAGAAGCCGCAAACATTTATACATCCTCACCTATTATTAGTGTTTTGAGTTAACTTTAGTTGATTGAGAAAACTTTGCATACAGACTTTAAGAATGTATTTAAGTTCACCTTTGGGCAATATTTAAATACATAAATAACATAATTGATGCCAAAATATTCTTTAACAGATAATCATGCATATAATAGTTAAATAAGTATGCTATCTTTGGATATATACGATATTTAACTAAAATAAGACGATTCATCTCTTTAATATTATAGACTATATGCAATGGTCCACCTTTGGGCAACCTCCTAGCAAAATAGTCTATAATTTCAATTGTTCAATTTACCACCATGTCATTCTTTTACGACATCTCTATAATCATGAACGATTTAATAACACTCAATTAATTAAGTGTCTAATTTTCCATTCAGCTAGGCCACTTTGGTGACTAACAAGCTATCTATCATATAAGTTTCAAACATACACTACACCACTGGAATAATAATGGAACCATCACTAACTAAAATTTGCAATCGTTTATGCAAATTAATGATTTGAAACTTCTGATATAGATATTACATACACTGTACATGCATATATTTTTAACCACAGTACAAACTTTACTATATGTATCCATATTATCTGGTTTCTCATATGAACAATATTATATTTTATTTTGATATTAAATACAATATCATAATAAATGCACCATCATTTAATTCATGTCCATATCTTAAATGTATGCATATAAACAAATATAAATTCCATAAGGTGGAGTTCAAACAAATGCTCAGTTTGTAATACTTCAATAATAGTTTATCATACGACATATAAAATATATTTGCATGCGAAAACAATCTACCTGTTATGCAATCTACATGATTCCATAATATTCTTAACAAACAATCCTATAATTTATAAAGCAATAATCTTTAATTAAACCATGCATCAGAACATCAGAAACAGAATATCAATGGCATCCAACATACTTCAAGGTGAAATTTGATACATACGAACGGCCAGATTCACCAATGTGATTTGCAGTATATATATATTTTTTTTAATCACGATTTTACTTTTCGATTCATAATTAGTAATTTTAATCGGAAAATTATGAGTCCCAAACCGGGTCTCTGATACCACATGTAAACTTTTATAGAATTTCAGTTTTTTTTAGTTTTCATGAAATTCATCAATTCTCTATAATGCCCAAACATCTTAGAACTCATGATTTTCACAATTCCAGAAATTACATAGAATTAGTATAGATACTTACCTTGATCCATAGCAATTCTTCTTGAACAAAGGAACACTTAATATATAAATTATTCTCTTCCTCCTTGCCTTTTCTTTTCACTCTTCTTGATGGTGTGAAGACTCCATAACTCTCTCATTTTATAATAATATTCTATACGTTTTCTTTTCATATTAAAGAGAAGAGTTATATCAACTTTTCTCATTTATGGCAGAGGAAGAGGGATTAATTATCTCCCGGTTTCAACATCTTTCATCTCCTCTTAGCCATCAAAGAGGAGCACTCAAGTTAAAACTTACATTCATTAATATGGGCCATTTAATGGCATTAAATCCAACATACAAAACCACAAAGGAAATGCAATTAAACATATAATTATTTTTTTATTAATAAGTGTAGTTGAAATGTAGCTTGAGCATCCTCTTCACTCTCAACAATCAAAAACTATCCTCAAATTCAATATTAACTCCTTTGGTGCACAATTATCCACTCTAAGCGTCCATTGATGCCGCCATCCCACAACTTGTTTTTGGTCAACATTTAGGAAGATCAGTTGGAGGAGGTAAGATTGATTCATTTGGGCCATTACCATTTTCCACCAAAAATGCCATCTTAAGGCCCCATGTTGTGTGCACTTCCAAATGACAGTGCAAAAACCAAACCCCTGCATCAACAAGATGATGATCACAATTTATATGGGGAAAAACGGTAGGCGAAGGACGACTAGCATATCGGTTTTCTTTACGCGTGACTATAAGGAATTTTCATAAGTATATCTCTAGCATAAAGTTTACCAAAAAAAAAAAAATCTTAAGGAGTTACAACCTAAGCCTCCCACTTTGAAAGTAATTGGTTCGTGAACTATTATAGCAATAAGTTCAAATCATGGAAAATAATGGGCAAGAGTCCAAGATTTCACTTTTGTTGTAAAAATGGTTATTGGTTCCTTATGCATGAAATGTCTCATTTTGATCAAGAAAAGTTGGTAAATAAATTTTTTTCTTTCCTATTTGATTGTGAAGACTGAGAATGCATGAAATCTATCTTTCACCCCACACCAACAAGAAATTGAAAGAAAGTAAGAAATGAGAAAAGCTAATGAATAAGTAGAATTGAGGGATAATTACACATACACATACAAAAAATAAAAAGCCCTAAGGTTCAGCTAATTTAAAAGAAAAAAAGCCCAGGGGTTTTGAAAATTACAAAACACTCCTTGAGGTTTGATTCCATCTTATTCATAAGCAAAAAACATTTCAAAACCCCACTAAAATTTATAAAGATACTACAAACTTTTCCCGTACATGAGGAGTTTTCTGTTTGTTATTTTAAAACATCTTTGGGTTTTTTGTAATTAACCCAAACCCCAGGGGTGTTTTTATAATTATCCCGTAAAATAGTGTACCTGGGTTATCAGCCCTGAATCTTATTGCAGTCCATCCACCAGTTGGTACACTTATTGTGTTCCTCTCAACAGGATCAACAAGATTGAAATTTTTCGGATCGTTGTTCGGATCATAATTTCCACACCTTTTCCCACAGCATAAAAATTAAAGCCATGCAAATGTGTAGGATGGCTCTCTGGGGCAATTATAGATGTCCCCTGCAAAACAATCTGAACCGTCGAATTATAACCCAATCGGTACACTTTTGTGCCGTTTAACGTCTGCATATTCGCGGTGGATTGCCGTGTAGTTGTAAGGCATAGCCGGATTCGCAGGAAAATCATCGGTATAAACACCACTTATGTTGTAATAATGTGCTTGAAGAAGAGCCGTCGTAGGCATCACAAATGTAACGTTATTAATATCCGCCACGACTCGGGTTTTATTCAGACAAGTCGAACACGGATTAACACCAACGCCTATCGCGAAAAGCAACGAGTGATCGATGATTTTTGGGACGTTTGTCGGATATCGCTTTGAATTGAGGCTTCTGAGGTTATCCATAAAGTTGGTTGTCATTGGTGTTGCGTTCCGTGGGGGGATGGCCGTTAGGGCGGTAGGCGAAAAGACTAAAGTGCCCTTGTAACGTAATGTGGCAGTCGCGGTTTGGTTGTCGGTCGCTACTATAGTGTCCATGAAGGGCGAAATGGCGATTAGGTACTTGCCGATTTTATTGTCTGCGGTTAGAAGGGCGTTTGTCGTTTGGCCAGGACCGATGAATATGGTGCCGGTTTTGAAGGGTTTGGTGTAAGTGGCGTCGACCTCAACAACTGTGAATTGGTGTCCCGCGATTTTGAAGAAGAGCTCTTCGTTTACAGCTGCATTGACGATGCGTAGAAGGTATGTTTTGCCACTTTCGACGTGCAGAGTGTAGCCTGAAGATAGTAGAATTAAGCAAGTTGATTTAGTTCTTTTCTTGTATAAATTGAAGGTTTGGTTTTCTAGTTATTGCATTTAGAAGATGAAATGAATCAAAAGACAGAACTCAGTTATGTTACATGCATAAGAGAAGGACAATGATCAATAGGACTAATCAGCTAATTTTGCAATGTAGAACATAAATCAACTTTTTGCTGTTCTGACTGCCTTTTCTCCCCTGATTTTCCACAGAAACTACAAAGGGATAATTCCAAATACTACCCTTGAGTTGAGTTTAGTTTCAAAATACCTAATTATCTTTCAAAATTACAAATATCCGTTTGATATTTGTTTTTATGTTACAAGTCGCACATATTATGGGATAACTTGTATAACAAATACAAACCGAAATGAGTATTTGTAATATATTGGGGTATTTGTAATTTTAAAAATAACAGGATAGTTTTTCGTAAATATCCCAACTATAAATGTGAATGTACCTTGATGAACTTCTTCGTTATCACTTAATAAAATTCCTCATGAGCACAAAACAAATTCAAAAAGTACTATAAATTAAAGTTATAAACCACATTTTAGTACCATTAGAAGAGCAATTTGGAGCAGGACCAGGTAGTCCACTTATGGTGTGTGCATCAGATACATTAGGCGGCTGTCCTAATTTCATAGCCTGATTGATCACCATTTCCACATCCGATTTCCACCATTCTCCTACAAAGTAAACAAAGAAAGAAAAAAAAAATAATCAAAATGATAAACTACATTCGTGAGAAATCAGCATCAACACACCTAATATGATTATCTCTTCCTTATCGGGTTTGGGAAACGGATAAGGAACACCACGCTTGGGCAAAATGACGATAGCGCCATGCACGGTCGCTCTTTGCCAGTTTATATGTGCATGCCACAAAAGTGTGCCTCTCTGCCCAGTGAGGGTAAAGTTGTAAATATAACTCTGCCCTGTCTGAATAGGACATTGTGTAATGTATGCCGGCCCATCAGCCCAACCTGTCCGAAGCTGTCTAACTCCGTGCCTAAAATGTAGCGGTGTTGCAGAATTAGTATCATAGAGAACAAAAAAGGTCGAATTTTTCTTAGGGAAAAAAAAGTTAAGGTTGTTGTGTATTTGTAAACGGACCAGTGGATTGTAACATTGTCTTTGACATGGTTGACGACCCTTATAATCACGGTATCGTCTTCTCTTGCATAGAGAGTAGGCCCTGGAAACTTCCCGTTTACGGTTATTATGGGCTTGCTCGCGCATAGCCTGGTCGTGTTTTTCTTGACCACCTGCATTTTGTATAACATCATTGAGCAATATGTGATGAACATGATTTAGCTTCTTTGAAATTAAGTATGCCAAGAGAGTGTGTGCACACACTTAAAATAAGTTATTATTAGCTTTTGACTTAAAACAGTAGTCTTTAATGTTTTTTCTGATACAAACTTCTACTTTTGATTCTTCGTAATTTAATCAGAATCTAAAGTAGGGGAATGGATGCTTTACATTTTTTTATTCTGATTTTGCTTCTAATTTTACTTTTATACACAAATAAAATACTTTTATAACAAAATGTACTTACACTGAATTTGTAGTGTCGAATTCTTGATTCAACACACGTCGTATACGAGAGAGCTGCCACAAGCATCAAAGCCAGAACTCGAAATCTCATCATCTCAATTTTTTTATTTCTCTCTCTAGATTGTCTCTATTTTCGGACAAAATCATCATACGACCATTGAAGCATTATAAAGGAAGAAATATCTATGATGGTATGTCATTTTACTTGGTTAGGTGAATAACACTAGGCAGCCATGCATTTTCACCCAAGTTTTCTTGCATATTACACAATGTTGTTATTTGTCCAAGTAATAGTGGAGAAGGGTACTAATGTGCTTTCACTGACATTTTCAACTGAATGCAACATTATAGGAGAGGAAGGGCATTTTGAAAGGTATGTCTCCTCTGTATTATATTGATCTCTCAGACAAGAATTTCATGTACTTGTTTTTTCGTAGGTAAGTTAATTACCAAAGTTGTCGTTTGTGAGAAATTTGTGATCATACTTTATGTGTTCTGCAATCAACCTCCATACTTGAATGGATTATTTTTGTAATTTTCAAAATCCTTTGGGTTTTTTTTTTGGTAAACAACCCAAACCTCAGTGGTAGTTTTTGTAATTATCTCTTTTATTTATTTTTTCCTGGCGAGTTTTATAGTATACTGATTGAGTTCAAGACTATAATTTCTGGTTTAACATCTGTTCAAACTGTATTTGTACTATTAGAACTCAAAAATTGTTATAATTCAAGTAAAATCTTCAAGAAATAGTTAAAAAGTATAAATTTAAAATAATTCACTCTATGAAACATCAGTTGGAGCAAAATACTTATATAATAACATGCATTCCATGTACATGGGCACTCTAATATTTATTTAGGTGTCAAAATACAATGTATTCATGCACTTATAACTCAACTATTTAAATACTGCACTCCTACTGTATATGCTTCCAGAAAGAGTATTATATAAACTGTGTAAGAGTTGGCATAAACATTTGTCTGCCTAAAAACAAAATGGCATCTGGAAGATGTAGAGATCATTAGTTGAGAAATAGTTTTCATTAATGGGAAAACATGCCATAACTCTATCATCACACCTTTAAAAATAAAATTAAATGTATGATTAGATGAAATTATAAGCAACACCCCATCTCACAAATTACCAAAAATCACATCTAGAACATACCTTCCTTTTTTTTTTTTTTTCCATTTTTCATTCAAAGCCATCTCTGTCTAACTCAAATATTAGGAACCTAAATAATATCAGTAATAAAATAGAGAGGCCTTCAGCAAAACTACTGCTACTCCTCTGGTTAACAATAAGTGTCGTTTTGGCTGATAAAAAGTTTTTTTTTTACGTTTTGACATTTTTAAAGCTAATGAGTAAAGTGTTTCTCCAAATTACCCTTATACCTATTACTTCATTTAGTAATTGTATTTATGATATATTATTTTCCAACTCACAGGTTCTTAAGGTATATAGGGTATTTAACACTTTCCTTAATAAGTGTGCACAATTTCATTAAACAACACTTATTGTGAACTGGAGGGAGTGTTGACGAGCGTTATAGGCCAACAAGGAAAAAATATGACAAAGCTAATACGTGGATATGAAATAAACTCAAAAATAGGGCTAATTCGCCTTTTTATATTGAAAGCCGAGCGAGAAAGTTTCGGTCGGTTATGTTTTTGTTTGGAGCTTTTACCGGTGTTTTTTTAGATTATCTCTCTTGTCTTCTTCCTTATAAATGAAGCCTATTTATACCTATATCATTAGTGGGTTTTAATCATCATTACATCTAACACTAGAGTGATTACAAGGGGACACGTGTCTTTCTCTCAACATGCATGTTAGCAAGTATTTTGGCACTTGTCGACTCATCTTGTTGTTATCCGACAAGTGGCGGTTTATTGTGCTAATGGGGCACTCAACCTTCCTTAGCTGGGTGGTTATTCTTCAAATCTCCCGCCATAATTGTGCTGGCGCGAGCCGAGCTCACCTCGTGCTACGTCATGAGCTCGGCCGGGCCGGGCGTCATCCGCTTGGTCCTTGTCGTCCGTGGGCCCCACATTTTTGCTTAGTTGAGTGGCCACGTGGAGTAATTTGTTGCCGCCGGCTCGGGTATCATCGAGTATTACAATACTTTTTATTTCCACGATATGCATGTGTAAAACAACATTGTTCTCTGTTTCAAAGTTACAAATCATTGACATTTATTGTTCTCCACATTATCTGAACCACAAGCAAATTCTTGCCCCAACAATGTCACATAATTTTCAAATGAAGCCTCATCAATAGCACCCTCAATCCTATTAATACAAGACTTATAAACATACCCTAAGTAGTCTACTATGTAGTCTTGGACACACCTTCCACAGGATTTATCTCGAATCTCCGGTCGACTAGAGTCGAATCATCACCGTAACATATGAGTTTTACCGAATTTAAAGATCCATCGAGACCTACATTGCTAGCTTCCATTCGATAAATATAATCGTGAGACGAAGGGTCCATTAGAACTAGCCTCTCTTTGATCCATGATCTCTGTCTCCGTCTTTTCGTGGGAACATGAAACCGGAGACTAATCGGATATAGCCTTTGAAAGACCTTCCTCTCCCCGATAAATCGGTACATTTTTCGACCATGGGCATCCACGTGTAATCTTTTGCTTTGAGACACTAAGTTCCACACTTTGTCTATTGGTTTATCGACAATGCCTCCTACTCGATCCTTGCCATTTTTCTTTCTTCACATCGTTTTTCTCAGAGAAAATTATGGAAAATAAATGTGGTAAATTGGTAATAGGCCAAATTGTCCACTCATGTGAAAATGAAAAATAGCCATGTTTTTCAAATACATATATTTTAGCCATTTTTGACTAAAAACTGACGTGATACCCTTCTTGTATTATTTGGTGATGTACTTGTCATTTTTCAAAAAATTGATGCAATACATTTCTGCAGATCTTGAGATAATCATGTCTTGGTGCCAAAAATGAACAGTCCCCAGGAAAAAAAAAAACAAATTAGACAATTGAAGTCAAAAATAGCTAAAAAAATATGTTTTTGAAAAACGTGGCTAAAAAATATTTTTGTTATGAAGAAATGGCCAAAAATTCGACGGACTAAAAATAAATTATAATTCTGCAATAAAATTTTAAAAGAAGCAAATAATTTCATTGATAATATACTATACTAAATTAAATATTAATGAGATTTATTTTTTGTGGGTAAGAAATTTTAAAGGAGATATAATACGGCATGAGATTTCCTGTTCCACTTTATGTATTCTACTTTCTATTTCACTTTGTTAGATAATTTACACGTGTTTATATGATAAACATGTGTCGTTGATTTGTTAGATTTATTTACACGTGTTAATCATCCAACATAGTGGAATAGGAAATAGGACACATAGTGAAAGAGAAAATCTAATCCCATATAATACACGCATATAAATATATATATGAAAAAAACAATTTATTTTTAAAATTGAGATGACAAAGCGATAACCGCGCAAAGTTCAAATCACAAAGTACGATAAGTTTAGTGTAGATATAGATCAAAGATAATTTTTCCCCGCGTGCAAAAGCACATGGCCGAATCTCTGTCGAGTATTCCACCGACAGTGATTCGGAGATGATAATGTGCAAAAATCGTGGAGTTCAGGAGGTAAAGTGTAACGAAAAAAAATTTAGAAGGCAAGTCTAAAAAACGCGTATAAATTCGGAAGGCAAAGTATGTTTTTCCTCTTGGAAATGGCGAAAACAATAACTTCAATCAAATAATGTTGAAAAGTCTACCATTTGCATTTCTTCATTATTTTCCATGATTTAGCTTCCAAATAGAATGTAATCACTCCAGTTTATAAGATGGATTTTTGACGAATGAATTTTCAAATGTTCACAAGAAACCTTCTGTGACAGCCCAGATTTGCAGTAAAAGGACTTTAGTTGCTAACTTTAGTGAGAATGCATCCACATTTTCTTGGAAAGTATCCTATGAAATGCTATATAGGCTGGATTTTGTTGAGAAAAACAACAAGGGTTCTGAGATTGCAAGGATTTTTCCTATCACAAACTTCTTTGGTAACTACAAAACTAAGAGATCAACTGGATTTTACAATTCCAAAGACTTGACAAGGGCTATTCATGTTTTTTAAATTTAACACATAATGATTGTATCAATCAGAAAATAAGGCTTAATTACAAGAACTACCCTTGAAGTTTAGCTTAACTACGAAAAAGACCAGTTATCTTTCGAAACTACAAATATACCTTAACATGTGTTTCTACTTTACAAATTACAACCTCATGAGGGAATATATTTGTTAGGTAAATACAAACATTTGGGGTAGTTTTTGTAATTATCCCAAAAAAATAAAGTGCCAGAAAAAGCTGGATTTTCATTAATAATTGATCTCATTATTGTTAGGTATCACAGGATCATTATGAAACTAAATGGATGAATTTGAGAGAAAAATACCAATTCTATTTCGCACAAGAATAGATTTACAGGAGATTTACAAACTCACAAAAACTCTCAAAACTCACTCAATCTCTCAAGGATTGATTTTGATCACTCTCAAGGATCTCTCTACTCTCGTGATATTCACTCACAAGGATGATTACAAATCAAGATTGAAGCACCTATTTATAGATGGATGTGGGAGGGGTAGGTGGTTGAAGCTTCAACAATGGTGGGCTTGTTGGGAAGCTTCCTACTTTCCTTGTCAAACTTGATCACCAACTCTTCAAAGATGGATGGCTTAGATGGAGGATGTGGTGGAAACCTAAATTGAATTCTTCAATTCTCCTCCCGACCATATCCTAATCGCATCCCTGCTATGTCTCTCGCATAACTCAAGCTTTTCTCGTGTAACCACCTTCACAACATGTCCGATGGATTCTCCTTTGTGTGGATCTTAACGAGTTTCAATCGTTGTCGTTCTATCGCCTCGCGTATCCAATGATATCGAATGTCAATATGTTTTGTACGGGAATGGTACATGGAGTTCTTGCTCAAGTCCGAGCACTCGATGCTCACAATGTACCTTGTAATCTTTTTGCTTAATTCCAAGTTCTTGGAGATAACGCTTTAGCCACAACATTTCTTTACCCGGCTTGGCAGCAAGAATATACTGTCACATGTTGTGGATAAAGCAACACACTTCTAGCCTTCGATCTTGTGACCATGAAACAAACTCCCCGCGAAAGTGTAGAGAAATCCGAAGTTGATTTTCTCTTGTCGGGATCTCCCGCCATATCTGATCTCAGTATAGCCCTCCAAGATCGGATCGGCTCCCCGTAGCAAAGACATATTTTGACGTACCTTCAAGTACCGAGAATCCATTTCACCGCTCCCAATGCTCCTTTCCGGGGTTAGAGAGAAAACGACTCATCGTTCCATTGCGTGAGCAATATCTCGGTCTTGTACACACCATTGCATACATCGACTTCCAATTCTTTGAAGAATATGGCATCGATGACATTTCCCGATCTCTTCTTGGATGAGGGACATGCACTCTTGCTCAACTTGAAATGATTGGCTAATGGAATGCTTACTTGGTTTGGCGTTGTTCATATTGAACCTCTCGAGCACTCGTTCAATATACTTTCTCCCGAGATAGCCATAACCTCCCGGCTTTCTTTCTGTCTCGAACTATCTCGCATTCCCAAAATCTGTTGAGCAGGTCTAAGTCTTTCATGTCAAAAGACTTGGCGAGTTCTTTCTTCTTGGTGACTAATCTTTGTTGCATCTTTTCCCACGATCAAAATATCGTCTACGTATAGTAGAAGAGCAACGAAATTTCCATCCGCAAATTTATGAATATAAACACATTCATCCGCATTAGTCTTCTTGTAGCCTTGACTCACCATACACGAGTCAAATTTTGTGTACCACGCTTGGTGCCGCTTGGACCATACAAGCTCTTTTGAGCTTGCAAACAGATTATCACCGAAATCTCAAAACCTTCTCGGCCGCTCCATGTAGATCTCTTCTTTGAGATCTCCGTGAAGAAATGTCTTCACATCCATCCTGTTGCTCAAGCTCCAAGTTCATACTTGCTACTAAACCAAGAATAACTCTAATTGATGTCATATTGACTCATCGGTGAAAAAATCTCATCAAAGTCGATTCCTTTTTTCTCGTTGGAATCCTGACTACCAAGCGAGCTTTGTGTTTCACCACTTTTCCGCTACCATCTTTCTTCAGCTTGAACACCCATTTGTTTCTTAGTGCCTTCTTCCCTTTCGGAAGTTCTACGATCTCATAAGTATGATTCTTCCGCAGAGATTCCATTTCATCCCGCATTGCTTGCATCCATTTTTGTTTGTCCTTATGAGATACTCGCTTCTTGGAAACTCTCTGGTTCTCCATCTTGATGGCGAAGGTAATCGGATTCGAATATCTTCTAGATGGAATCCGCCTCTTCGCACCTACGAACTCGGAACAATCGAGGAGATCCACCATCATTCGCTTTCGATGGTATAGGAATATTTGGTAGAGCGGGTTGTGGCTCCCCTCAACAACACCTTCTTCTACCTCTTCATATTCTCGCTTCCGGTATATCTTCGCACTACGCCACCGTCTCTCACGACGGTTCCGTGTGCCGCATCCGAGATTTGAGCACCAATATTTGACTTATGAGACATTGTGGGCTTTTCAATGTCTTCCATTGTCTTACTTTCATGGAACACTACGCCCCTACTTCCGATCACCTTCTTTCCTTTGGATCCCATAACCTGATATCAAACTCTTCATCTCCATAGCCAATGAAAATGCATGGAGTGGTCCTCGCATCAAGCTTCTGTCTCGAGCTCTTTGGATACATGTGCATATGCTAAACATCCAAATACTCTCAAGTGAGAGTATGACGGATCCTTCCTGAACACATAGTTTCTCCAGGAACTTCAAAATTGATGTAATCGATGGTGATCGCTGATCGTAGCAAGCAACTCGATCGCTTCTCCCTAATGGCTTTGGCGGCTTAGCCATACCGAGCATGCTCCGAACACGTTCCATGATTGTCCAGGTTCATTCTTTCAAATACACAGATTATGTTGAGGGGTGCGTGGGGTTTTCTTCTCATGTCGAATGCCATATGTTTTGCAATAGGCATCGAACGCTTTAGAAGTGTATTCGCCTCCATTATCCGATCGAAGACACCGGACTTGTTTCCCATTTCACGTTCTACCATGACATGAAACAATTTGAAATATTCAAACACGATCTTTTGTCTTCGGAAATACACCCACAACTTTCGAGAAGCATCGTCAATAAATGTCGAGAAAAAGTATTTGTTACCTTTAGTGATTCAACCTCCGGGGACCGCAAACATCGAGTGCACCAAATCGAGCAACTCCGATCTTCTCGTTAAAGAGGAACTAAACGAGACTCTTTGTTGCTTACCAAATAGACAATGATTGCAAGGATCCGGTCGGCCTTCCTTGTCAACATTGATAAGCTCCTTCTTTATCGGGGTAGACAACCCTTTCTCACTCATGTGACCAGGAGTCTCGGTGCCACAAATTTTGAGAAGCCTCTTTCTCAAAGAATGTTGAGGCTATCGTACATATTTTCACATGAGTCTTGTACAATGTGCCACAAATGTGTCCTCGAGCAACTACCATAGTGCCTCTTGACAACTTCCACGTGCCTTTGGTGAAATGATTATCATAGCCTGTTTGTCCGGGCAATCCCCGAAAGTAGATTCACCAAGATCGGGCACATGTCGACATCCTTCAAAGTGATTGTACTCGACATTTGTCTTTATCTCGTATATCACCAATTCTACAATTCCGAGGAATCGAATTTCCCATCTTCACTTTGCTCCCAAAGTCACCGACTTTGTATGTTGTGAAGTAGTCCTTATGAGGAGTTACGTGGTAAGACGCTGCAGATCTACCACCCATTCTCAGATCTTCTCTTGAGATATGAAGGCATGCCTCATCATGGGTTGAACAAAGTGCTACATCTCCGGGAATGATAGCTAGCGTTTCTCCACCCTTATTCTTTCTAAATGGGAACCGCTTCCGACCTTGCTCCTCTAGCCATTTATAGCGATTCTTCTTCATATGACCCTCTATTCCACGGTGATGACATTTATATGTTGGTTTTTCGCCATCGGTGGATCTTCCCTACTTTTGCCTCTCCCCGTTGCCTCTACTACTTCGTTGTTGCTTCCCGTCTTTGTCTCCTCGATTTTTCAAATCAAGGGCATGGGTCCGACCGTGCCCATGTCTTTTCTTCCGCCTCCTCATTGAATAGGGCATCCTTAACCATGACATGGTAAGTTTACTTTTCTGGGGCCGAATTGTTTGAGAGAAACAACTAGTGTTTCCCGGTATCGGGAAGTGAATCGAGAAGTAGGAGAGCCCGCATTTCATCTCCAAGTGGCATCCCTACGAGAAGATAATTGGTTTACCAAGCTCGGAACTCACTAGTATGCTCGCAGAATCAAGTTCCATTTTTGACCTTCATGTTGACTAAGCGCCTCATCAATGAGGGCTTTATTCCGAGCGGTCTTGGCTTGGTACATGTCCTCCAACCGCCAGGAGGGCATATGCGTCTGTCTCTGTGCGACATGGTGAAAGACACTATGGTCAATCCATTGTCGGATCTGACCAATAGATTTTTTATTCGACTTCTTCCACTCTGTTGACTTGGAAGCATCAGGATTAACACCCTTTAGCTCTATGGGGTCGAACAAATCTTTCTGATTGAGTAGATCTTCCATCGGGGTTTCCATAACGTGTAATTGGTAGCATTGAGCATAATCATAGCTCCGAAGATGATGTTGACTCATCCGTGGCCATTTTCACCTTCCAACAATTAGTTCACAAAGATAGAGATTGAATCTCACTTAAACGGAGTATACCGTCAGGTCCGGAATGGTCAAAAATGGTGGAATAGACACTCTGGGGTTAAAATTTCAATTTCTGGAAAATTTGGGATTGATCTGCAATTTTCTGAAAATATAGGGACCAAACTGAAATATCAAGAAGTTCAGGGGCCAATCTGTAATTTCTGAAAGTTCAGGGACCGTAATGAAATTTCAGAAAATTTTGGGATCAAAATGAAATTTCCAGAACGTTTAGGGGTCAAAAATGAAAAATATAAAACTCAGGGACTGATTTGTAATTAACCGGAAATTTGCATGCAGAGATTACTGTTCATTGTCTTCTCCGAAATTCCGACAGCTCGCAAATGCGGCCGTCCGACGTCCGTTTTTCGATCCGAAAACACGTCACAGACTCGTGACGACGAGAGGAATCCAATGGAATGCTGAAAATTGAGTTTTAACAAACTTTGTAAAACTCGAAATTTCAGACCTCTGCAACTTCCGGCGAGCACTCCGACGAGGCTCTGATACCACTTGTTAGGTATCACAGGATCATTATGAAACTAAATGGATGAATTTGAGAGAAAAATACCAATTCTATTTCGCACAAGAATAGATTTACAGGGAGATTTACAAACTCACAAAAAACTCTCAAAACTCACTCAATCTCTCAAGGATTGATTTTGATCACTCTCAAGGATCTCTCTACTCTCTGTGATATTCACTCACAAGGGATGATTACAACTGAAGATTGAAGCACCTATTTATAGATGGATGTGGGAGGGGTAGGTGGTTGAAGCTTCAACAATGGTGGGCTTGTTGGGAAGCTTCCTACTTTCCTTGTCAAACTTGATCACCAACTCTTCAAAGATGGATGGCTTCTAGATGGAGGATGTGGCTGGAAACCTAAATTGAATTCTTCAATTATCATAATTCACTTGCATCTTTAGTTTCATCAAAACATCATTTTCTTAGGTACTTGTGTACAAAGCATTTCCTCTAGCTGAATGAGGGGGAAAAAAAAAGAAAGAAAAAAAAAACTCGAAAATTCACGTCCCAATGTGGTCGATCAAGCAGCAGCTCCAACTGGTTCACCAGCCTTGAGTCTAGAAGATCCATACAGTGTTTCTTCAAATCGAATAATTTCATTCTTCGATCCGTAAGCAACTTGAGTCCTTTCATCAAGATTATTAATCACTTTATCTAGCACAGATTGTTTGCCGTCACTACTATATCCACCGGCTTTTTCAATCAAGAATCCCAAAGGAGCCACTTCAAAGAGCAATCTCAGCTTGGCTTTGGCAGTTGGAGATATCACATTTGTGAATACTCCTTTTTCTTTCACAATGATCTGCAAATTTGACCCCAAACAAACATATCAGTAAGCCTACATAGATTTAGGGAGTGCTAGAAAAAAATTCTGCTTTATTAATTACAGTAGAGTAGTTGAGAATAGAAACTGAAAGTTGAATAAGTTATTAAAAATAAGTGTTTGATGAATAAGTCGTAAAAGTGATTTATTTGTGTATAAAAGTCAAACCAGAAGCAGGATCAGAATCACTTTTTTTTAGTGTTAACTAACACTCCCTTAATATAATATGTTTTCTTTATAGGATTTATTAAAGTTTAAGTACACAAAAAGGATGAAAATACCTGATTAACATCAGGCACCATTCCTCCTGTGTATCGCAATGTGTATTTCTCCCGGACATAGTAGTCAATCAGCTGTGAATAAAAATGCTATGTCATTAAACTTACATTGTAAAAAATAAATATTGGAAATCACAATGATGAAAGGAATAGCAAAATAGACCTTAGCATATTCAGGGTTGTCTGAAGTAGCCCTCAAATTACCAGGGGAAAACATTTTTCCTTCTCCAATTGATGTAGTATCTTTGACATGTTGCCATTTTCCTGCAAAAAAGAAGGCAAAGTCTATTAAAACGAATAAAATGGGGGTATTTGTAATTTTGAAATATAACTGGAGTTTTTCTACAATTTGGCAAAACCTCAGGGGTAGTTTAAGTAACTATTCCTAACAGAAAAGTTGCAGAAAATATTCAAACCTTCATCAAGTAGGAGAAATTCATGTGTCCCGGGAATATCTTTGAGTGCAAGAACATATGTTGTTCGAGGTCCGAAAATTCCCATAGCAGCAGCAACTTGTTGAGCTCCAGTTACACCAGTAAGCTTGTCTCCAGGCCATACTCCAAAGATTGTACCAACTGTGAAGTTTGTGTCGACAATGCTGGAACCGTCAAGCGGATCAAATGCAACGCTGAATCCTCCTGTTCAATACGATAAAATTAAGTGTGTAAAAATTTCCCTTTTCCGGGTTTCATGAGATAATAATATCGGATTAATTACAAAAATACCCAGCGTACAAATAACCCCCAAATACCTTTTATCTTTGTTAAGTAAATACAAACCTTAAGGGTGTGTTTGTAAGTTTTGAAAGATAACTGATTTTTTTGGTAATTAAGCTAAACCTCAAGGGTAGTTTTTGTAATTAACAATAATAATATAAGAGAATATATTACCTTCAACTGGTCCTCCCATATCTTGGAGCTCTGGGACTTCCTCAGAGCAAGCATATTTGCAGAAGTGAGAATATTGCAATGCCTATCATCAACAAGTAAATATGTGAATTTTTGGCCAACCTTAGTGCTTTAGAAATTTTCATAGTGTCTCAAAAAATGCACAATTGTGACAAATAGGACATTCTAAGGTTGGAAACATAATTGGTCATTTTAAATTTGTCAAAATAATTCTCTGTCACTTAGTTGTGACTCTGTTATCAGTAATTTGCACAACTTTATCCTTAGTCATTACATGGATTTGGATCCTGCCACTCTTACAATTGATAGTTACCGAGTTAAGTTTGTGTCAATTGGCTCTTCTTTGTTTAGGAATAATAACAAAACCACCCCTGAGGTTTAGCCTAATTACAAAAAAACAGAGTTACTTTCAAACTTACAAATTCTCCTTGAAACATGTTTGTATATTACAAATTGCACCCTCAGGGGAGTGATATTTGATGGGTGAATACAAACCTAAAGGGGTAATTGTAACACCTTGAGGGTATTTGTAATTTTGAAAGATAAATGGAGTTTTTTGTAATTAGACTAAGTCTAATAAGGAGTAGTTTTTGTAATTATCCCTATTTTTATGTCAGCATATTGATTTATGCATATAGCCATCCCTTGGAAAACTAAACTCTTTAGCCCTTACATTGAGCTACTCAAGTTTCTCATTTGTAAGCATTGATAAAACTTAAAAGATGC
This sequence comes from Rehmannia glutinosa, assembly GCA_016081115.2. Lineage (NCBI taxonomy): Eukaryota > Viridiplantae > Streptophyta > Magnoliopsida > Lamiales > Orobanchaceae > Rehmannia > Rehmannia glutinosa. Next base: position 85,867,541 of record CM071936.1, on the reverse strand, counting down.
TTAATCGATGCAGAAAAATGTTATCAGACAACAAAATTAAGATTAGGTTGTAAGAAAAAAAAACATTGTGAGAGTTAAGAATCCTACCTCAAATAGAAGCTTGTTAGCAAGCATATCAACAGCAAGTTGTTCATCTCCAAAAGAGTTTACACAAGCTGTTCCTCCACAAGAAGCCGTTCTCACTTTAAAGGCAATCGTTCAAGTGCTTCACCCATGCACATCATAAGCCTAATCAGCCCCTTATCCGAGGTCGACTTTGTAAGAAATTCTTCCTGCAATAAATCAATCCCCAATCAATTCCTGTAACCATTCATCATGTTTCATACAAGATAACTCTTCACCTGAGGTTTAGCCTAATTACAAAAAGACCCAATTATCTTTCAAAATTACAAATATCCCCTTAATATTTGTTTCCGTTTTACAAATTGCACCCTCAGAAAGGGGGTATATGTTAGGTTAATACAAACCTGAAGGGGTATTTGTAATACCTTAAGATGGTATTTGTAATTTTGAAAGATAATTGGGGTTGTTTCTGTAATTAGGCAAAATTGTTTGTCTATCAAACCTATTTTGCACTCACCAGACTGTCACCAATCTCACACTTAGTCACAAGTGAAGAAGTCTTTGTCTTTAAGACCTTCAACGATGATTTTGGCGAAACACGCAAAGACTCTCCAAATAGTGAGCTTGCTTTCAAACTCTGACATATATATACAATCAATATTTCTCATGAACAAAAAAACTTCTCCATAAAACCAAATCATATTCTAAAAAAACTTGTACAAATCATATTACCTACATTACTACATCATAACAATTACTCAATAAAAACAAGCAATGAAAAGAAAAAAAACCTTGGAGGTAAAAGATGGATAAACGGAACGTGGCGAGGCGAGTGAAGATGAATATTGTTGTGAAGAAACATTAGGCAAGATTGCTGCATGAGCAGAGCAAGCAATACTTGTTTCCATGTTTGATTAATGCAAGAACAAGAAAAAGAAAAGCTCTTGCTAGCTAAGAAAAAGCCACTTAAACTGTTATTTTTTTGGGCTTGACAATGGGGATAGAAGATAAGCAGTTAACAATGTGCTGACACGTGGCATGTGCTGAGTAGATGGGGTGGATGATGTATAGTGGGAAAAAGGGGTATGTATGGTCAATTTCTATCTGCTATATAATTTTGTGGCTCAAATGTTAGTGTTAAATACTACAGATATGGGGTGTGGAATGGCTCTCATTATATCATTTTGTTTGTATTTGCAGTTTGGTACTTCAATTTGAAATAGTTTTGAGATTTGGATCTTGAGTTTTGAGAAGTTTGACGAATAAAGCACAATTATCTTAGTGTAAGCTAAGAAGTTGAAATTTTGATGTAGGAAGTACAAGATTCACTAATTAATTTAGCTATATCAAGGCACAGAAAAGAAGAGATAATTAGTCATCACAAAGTACTATAAAATCCTTAATAGTAAAAGCTGGTGTTATAGCATAATATATGTATTAACGAATAATTGAAGAATCTTATGTTAGTCTTGCACATTCTGAAATCAACAAGTAGGCTACCTCCTACTTTCGTGGTGAAACTTTTCATACATATATTGTGTTTATTCCATATAAAATGAATAATAGTCCGTTCTAACAAATAATTATGATATTTACGAAAAGTTCTAAATTATATAAAGTTTTATTTATTAGTCAAAATATTATTCAGAGAAAAAAATATAAAATACAAATTATTGTCAACTAATAGGGAGATATACAAAAAAAAAAAAAAAAACAACTATCGCATAACTGGAAAATAACTAGAAGTACTTTACATATAAAAATAATATGAAACGAAATTACATTTTTACTTCCAAACAATTCTTTTATATATGCATTTTACTCCTAGTTCTGTAAATTTGATCGCCCTGGAGTTTGTTTGGCTCGCATGTATGGCCTTCGACTCTTGCGAGGGGACATAATGATTAGGATTGCCTTGGCCTTGCCCTTTTACATTCTCCTCCTCCAGCAGCTTCTTATTCTCATGGTGTTATCACCCGGTCCATGGTTTTCATTTCCATCTTCTCTAGTAAAGTTAGGGTCATCCGCTGTTGGTGGAGCATGGAGAGGTTCTCATGCAGTCTGGGGTGTGCTTCCTCAATGCATTCTCGACAGCTTCTTCTAGTAAGGCATGTGGAGTATCTATTGTCATGTGTTCTTCTTCAGGTTTTCGGGGAGACCTATCCTTGGTCCTTGTGATGTTAGCTCTGGACGTGGCAGTCCGGGAGTTAGCTCTCATCGTTTGGGACCTAGTTTGCATCTTAGTGTCTTGGCTGGTTCCCACATGCGACACTAAAATGATGCTGCTATAAATTATGCAACTCATTCCAAGTCAAGATACTCCAAGCTAATGTATATGTCTCCGGTCTAATGTCAAATCCACGTGTCGGGAACAACCCTGCAACACGCAAACAAGGTTAGGAGGGCCCCGTAGTTGTCCCGAAGAAGCCCCTGTGATGCCTAAGTCAACATAGTGTAGGAGAAATATCCAGAGTGTTAAGAGATTAAGCAGTTAAATTGTACTTAATGAAAAATAATTAAGGATGGACTATTTATACCTGGGGGTGCGGGTCACATTGCCTGAATTGAGCCTCTAGAGCCTCTTAGTATTATAAGTTGGTCTCGTGGGCTCGATGCAATGAGCTAAGCCTCGTGGACTTTTTAATTGAATTGGCCCAATGTTAATATATTTTTGAGCTAATCCTTAATTAAAGAGAATTAAATAGATAGTTAAATATTTAAAAGGGAAAATACAATTTTACCTCACATCATATATATTATGTGTATATATATACATATAAGTATTTATGATTACATAGTGATAACCAATTATGGAAAAAGAGTAAATATGTTTTGTTTTTCATAAGACTGTGATATTAAATAGGAAAAATCAGTGGTGTAAGAATTGGGCCTACACCGTCTCCCAGGCGCTAGGCGCCCTTAGACCGAGGCAATTTTGTCCATATTGCTGAAGAACTTGCCTCAGCCGAAAACCAGGCCTAGACGATCATTATACTCGTACTTCTATACTTTTAATCGATACAAACATAACAAATGATCACACAATTAAGATTATCATACTAATTTATAGCTGAATGCAACTTGTCAAGAACCCAATAAAGACAAATGATCAAACAATGCAATTCACATCATGTGATCGATTGCCTTCAAAATTCTCACCTAATTGAAACATCTCACTGCATTTTATCATTTCTGAAATGTACATAGCTCTCATTATCTTACACCATCCCTCATTTCATTCAAGGCAAAAGAACATGAAGTCAACATGACGATTCTTGATTACACGACAATTATGTCAAAAACGACTTTTTAGAGCTTGTTATCGATGGCTGTCTCCTTTTTCTTTGGCTGCGAAGCTTTGAGGAAGGGATCTGCAAAATGATTTAACCATGAATAAACAAATAGAATTCCACATTTTGGAGTCAAAATGAATGCTTAAGCTTCCTGCACAAACATACACTAATCGGAAAAAGGATTGAAGAATAGGGTAAAAATGAAATTTCATACACGGCTTTATTTAATCTCCTCACTCTCCAGCTGCGGGGCTGTTGTGCTTCTAGTACTTGCTTCACCACTTTCAACGACGCTCATGCTTAGTAAATTTTCATGCCTCACATTTGGACTGGGATTCTCATGATTCCCTTTGCTTGTATGGACGTTATCAGCATTCTTTTTACCTGGCAGATCAATCATGTTATTGTTATTTGCAATTCTACAGTCAACCAAAAAGTTTTGGTTTGTTGCAAAAAATACCCTTGATATTCAGTCTAACTACAAAAAATCCAGCTATCTTTCAAAATTTTAAATACCTCCTTAGTATTTTATATCTATTTTACAAATTGCACCATCAAGAGGAGGTATCTATTAAGCAAATATAACTCTCAATGTGGTATTTGTGATTTTTGAAAGATAACTTGATTTTGTTTTAAATTTTTTTTTTTTTTTTGTAATTAGACTAAATCTTAGGAGCAGTTTTTGTAATCTACACACCAAAGTTTTGATGCAATCATGCAAATTGTAGCATCATTGGCCATTGCTTGTCAATGATTCGAAATTACCATTATCTTCTACTTCTGAGCATGGCAAAGCTACTCGACCATCCTGAGTTTGACTGATTGGATCAGAAAAGGAAATAGACGCTGAATCTCCTTTAGCGTTTCCTCTCAATGCCTTACCCGAGGCAGAAATTTGTTGTTTATCAACTTTCACTTTGGATTGATTGCCCGATGGAGCTGATTGATCTTCAGAAATTCGCTGCACAGGAGCATGGCCAATAAACGGTGCCTTTGACAGGCCATTGGCAATAAAATGCACATTACTAGGCAGTTGATTCGTCTTGCTTATAGTCGAGGATTTCATCCCGGAATTGCCACCAGTTGTAATGTGGACAACATTCTGAGAACGTGTTGTAGCCTCGATTATCGAGGAAGCATCAGCGCCATCAGCTATGCGGGCCCCAGCAAAAACTGCAGCAGCTTTGACCATTGGATCGGGGTGGGTAGTAGGTTTCGTCGATGGCCTTTGTGTCGGCAACTGAGATTTTGGAGGCCCTGCAGTTCCAAACTGCAGATCTGGTGCTGATGCAGAAGCTTTTAGGGATTGAGGCTGGGATTTTGTGCCAACTGACAATGTTCAAAAAGAAAAGGGTTAATTATAAAAAATACCCCTGAGTTTCAATCTAATCACGAAAAACTAATTGCACCCTCAAGAGACAAGAGGGGGTATTTGTTAAGCGAATACAAACATCAAGGGGGGTGTCTGTAATATCTTAAGGGGTATTCGCAAGTTTGAAAGATAATTGGATTTTTTTGTAATTAAGTTAAACCTTAAGGGTGGTTTTTGTAATTTCCCCAGTAAAGGAGAACGTGAGGGATTATGAGGGGTACCATTGGTTACCGGTTTACACAACAGACTAGGAGGAATTAAGGGAGTTGGAAAAGTGGACATCTAAAGTCTTTTCAAGAGGATTCATTTGTGGTAATTGAACAATGAAGAAAGAGAGAATGAGAAGGGTGAGAAAGAAAAAATCAGGAAAAACACACACACACACAAGCACAGGAAGATATATGTTCTGCCCATTTGCTTCTAAATTGATTAAACAAACTGGGATGCGAACAAAGTTATTCTTTTATTGGAGAGAACAAATGGGGAAAACCTACATTAATGGCAGGCATTAAACAGACTTCTTCATTTAGATATTGACCATCAAGACTTAAGTAAAAGATAACATCTATTTTAAGACCTGAAGATAGAAATAACCTCAACAATAGCTACTGACTTCTTATTCATCAAAACTGCAGTAATATTGCGAAGATCAAAACAACATTTCGTGCTACCAACTTTTCACATCTGAGTAAGATAGTTATTTTTAACTGTATGGTCTTCGTCATCGACATTGCCATAGAGCAGTGACACGATATCAGCCATCCATAGGGTGATTACCAAAATAACTGGTACTTCTACAGTTCTACTCAGCAATCACAAACTCCATACAGAAAAAGTGACGGAGAGAATTACCAGTACTCACTGGCATATTATCTAAGGCTCGATTAAGGGCATAATGAGTAGCAGCAAGTTTCTCTTCAGAGGGTTGTGAACTGTTTCCCACATTTAAGTTGCCCTGTTTTTTCCTGAGATTGGCCCACCTCTGCACATGTTTATCGCATTAAATTCAGCACAAACACACTGCAATCATGATGTAAATTACGAAATGACTGAATGAAACCAAGGAAACCTACTCAATGTCAAGACATGATAACCAATTTTCATCAATACTAAACCTAATAGCGTCAATCATGTTATTAGGAGTATATCTCTGACAATGCCAGACGCCATATCAAGTATGATAGAAGTAAAAATATACTCTCGAGTCATGTGAATGGCATTAATCCATAGTGTGAATAAACTATAATCGCCATATGCATATAGAATTATAAACCATAACTTAAGAAGAATAATAGAAACATTTACCATTTAATGAAAGCACAAGCAAGAACAGTAATCACAAAAAAATTGAATTATTATACACACTTCCAAAACAGACCCTTTCACCATCAATCATCATTTCATAATTATTCCAAAACGGGAAATATTAAATAAGTTAGATACTAAAACTAGTCATGCCAACAAAAGGCCATCTGCTCCCACTTTTAAACCCAAAAAGTAGTTTTGTAATAATTATCCAATGGATACCCTGCTGTTCATTAAAATGGTTGAAACCATGAAAACATGACCAGAAAGAAGGTGGTCGTAGTACCTGAGATAGCTCTGATGCTTTTCTGTCATTCATAAAATCTCCTTTTGCAATATTAGCCCAATTTCGTTCTCCATATTTTTGCACTGCAGCAGTGAGTTTCACGTCGTCTTCTGCAGACCAACCCCTTCGTTTTCTTCGGGGAGGAAAATTACCTACCAATGTCCCATTGTTAGGCCTTTTTTCACCACATGTCCCAGAAGACAGTGGCTGCTTTTGTACAGAAACAGGAATACAGATATTCGTCCCTTGCGTAGCATTGGCAAGAGGTGAATTATCTGAAGGCGCAGTGACTGCCTTGACCTTAGGTATATTTATAATCAATGGTGCTTCAATAGTCGAGTTGTTTGGGAGATGGGAATCTATTGGACTATCAGATGCAATTAACACCTACAAAAGAAAAAAGTCCCCTCATTAGAAATACAATCAAAATAAAAATAAACCATTTATGCAATATATTATAGAAGTTTGTGTTTTAGGCTACCATTATATAAATTGAAGTGTAAAGATCTACACAAAAAAAGAAAAAAAAAACAGCGATAAAAACAAAATGCGGATATAATATTAATTTCTCAATGCAGAAACATTCATTGATTGATCTGAGAAGAAATGGGAACTGGATAAAGCCTGGATACATATAACCCATCTTGGAAGGTGTTCCCATTAAATTCCTAGTTTGTGATTTTGATTTTCACTTAATTACTTCATGCAGAGGCCATAACGTTCCATTTGACTTTTGGCTTCAGAAGTAAGTTTTAATCTAGCATACACGGGAAAGATTTTCACAGAATAGTGTACAAAAAATAATTTGGCGTATTAATAACAGAATAAGTTTAAGTACGGGATGTATCAAATCCAAGACCAACATTTACGCGATAAAATACATTTATTTTGTATCTCAGAAAAAGAAAATTGCCAGTTTTAAACAAAAAGCAAAGACGGCTGACAGGTTTTCTAATAAAGAGGAAATAGGATATTTAGGGAATGCTTTTGGTTTTCTTTTTAGTGTTCTGGAAGAATGGAAGAATGAAAGAATGTGTATTAGGGAGAAAATGTTATTGAAAACATAACGTAGACTTGGTTTTATTTTGGGAGAATAAACTGAAAATGAAAGGGGATGCTACAACTGACTATAGGGTTCGACAAACAATACAACCGACAAATATAACCAGCATAATACAACTTTTTATTTCCGAAATATTAGAGTAGACCTATAACCAAAATAAACAATTCAACACCCGCATAATCATTCATGAGCACATCCTTTGCATATTAGTCTGATTTTACCAAGTATGAAACATTCCACTAGCTCAGAGCTAAAGATAGAAAGAAACCATCACACCAAACGTTCTGAAACTCTCCCAAATTCAGTAAACGCCATATTCGAAAGTTAATTACCTTATTTTCCTTTATTCCTCTTAAAGTAGTCAATTAGATGGATTCTCAGACACATCTCCCTGCGCTCTTTCATGGCTGCCAACTAACCTTTATTACATGCTTTTTAAAAGTTCAACCATTATACCTACAGGCACTAAAAAGGAAAGTGGTGGCCACAATGTTCTCCAGCTCAACCTTTTATTGAAACATTGCAAGTCTACAATCAGGTTATCTCAACCTGTAAATCACATATTTAAATTGCCAAAAGCCCGACAGGTTGATATACATCTAGCTGAGCCCATGAAGGAGTAACAAACATTTTGTGGCTTCAACTGAGTAGCTAACATATAATGTTCAGATGCATTTGTGGTCAAACAAGACAAGACCGATTACGAAATAAGTATTTATGCAGGGGCTCAAGTGATAGTCCTTGGAGACCGGTAGCTACAGAACTAATTTGGATGGTTTGGACATATTCGATGAGGGCTGCTACGAAAAGTGATTCAATAAAACACAGTGGTAAACGTTAACCTAGGGGGAGAGTTTGACTCAAAGTCACATGGAATGAGGTAGTTCAAGTAACAGAGTGGAATAGGAGAAAAGGACCCACAAACCATTTGTAGTCTTTGGAATGATGTGTCTGATGCATACTTTCAACATACATACACACATATATTTGCTTGTGTGTTGTGTGCATATGAGAAGATTTTCCTATCTTGTGGTAAATACTAATGGTTAGTTATATTACAATTATTCTCTCCGCAATACAAAAAAGATCAAGTTTTCAGCTTTCAGCTTTTAGAATAGTAAGAATTTGGAAAAGAATCAGGACAAGCAATAGATATATAATCGTAAACTTCCAGACAATTTTTTACAATACATTTGAATAAATTGGCATACTTACTTTAACGCATGCCACAGCCTCCACTGAAGTTTCTCGGTTGACAGCTGGAAAAGCTTCCATCTCATATTCTAAATCACTATCATCGTCCTACAATGAAGAGCAGAAATAGAAACATCACAAAATTTGATCAATTGTCAAATTAAGTAAAGATAGAATAGCAGAGAGAGAATTTGCAGAAATTCCACTAAGAGATGGCTCGTTTGATATAAATTGCCAGCACATACCGAGTTTAACCGAATTCATTCATAAGGAAATTGCAGCAAAAAATGCTTCACATCTATCAATAGTCATCTCAATATGGCTGAAAGGTCATGAATCGATGAATCACATTCACAGTGCCAAACAGATCCAAGATCACTTTGATACTCTTAAGCAAACAACTCACACTTCATCCACCAATAAAGCAACAACAGAGCTCCCAATAGCATACAAGCACGTGAAGATTATCATAATTACCAGTATGAGCTCCTAATGAGACAATCCGCAGTTCACATACATTAAGATATATATCAACCGTATATACTAAATGAAAAAACAAATATGACACAAGTCATCACCTCATTATTCTGAGACGTGTATCAACTCCTCATTCTCCTACCATATGACAACTTCATATTTATCAATGTGGCAATGCTATATTATATATATTTCACCTCCTTTCATCGCATTATTAAAATCAGAGCTGGTAAATCCACACTACGGTGTCTAAAGATTAATGGGAGCTATATACAAGATATGATGACCATTCGCTCGCATATCTTGGATTAACTTTACATCCCTTTTCTCGGAGGAAAGCTCGGGGCAGCTAAGGGATTTTCGGCTGATTGAGCAAGAGTATTTTTCATATATAATCTAAAAGATAACAAATAATCCTAAAATCAAAGCTTCTATCTATACAATTTAACAATCTATCTATATAATCTAAAAAAATAAAGTACTCCAAAAAATTGAAGATATATTTATTGGATAATTTTGATTATTATAATTATCACAATTAACTAAGTGATTTCTTAAACGCAAAAAAAAATAAATATCAGTCATAGCCATTGCAGTATACAATTAATTTGTGGAAACGGTTGTAACAATGTAGTTTAAGAATTAAAAATATTCGTTATTTTGACAAGCCAATATACAAAAAAAATAAAAAATAAAAAAAAATCTCAAGTTTAATAAAATTAGCACAAATCCCATGAGTGTTTTTCTAGTATATATAAAGCAAATAGCCTGAATCAGAAACCAAAAATATGTGCTGACCATTGTGTTTGCAGCATCTTCAATTTGATCCGTTAGGGTTTGGCCATACGCAAGATGGCGCCACAGCATCTGACACTCCCTCGCACTGGAAATCTCAGTGGCGGTATTCTTCGCAATTGCATTCCAATCAATTTTCTTTCCAGCAACTTTCTCCACCTCTTGCAGTAATGTCAGCACTGTCGTCACCGAGTACCTTAGGGAAGAAGAAGCGACAACCAATAAAGGACTCGTTCTATTTTGTATTAGTATTCCAATACTCGATAAGAAACAGAATGTTACCTCTGTAAGAGAGTGCTGATGTCTTCTTCACTGATGGAACCCTTCCTTTGCTTCTTTGATGTCTCGACCATTTTTTTAGAAGTACTGGTGTTGCTAATTTCCTCAACCATAAATCCAACAGACGCAAAACACACACAGCGCCAACAGATTGAAGAGAACTAAGATCGGAAAAGAGAATAAATAGAGCCGGATTGGAGCTCGGATGGAAACTCAGTAATTTGATTTTTGTTTTAGAATTTGTCAGTCAAGGTTTCTCCGGGTAGCAAGGAGACTGAGAGCGGTATAGTGTGTTGGACACTTGGACTGTCGGGCTTAAGAACTAGAGAAATAATAAATAGGAATAATTACAAAAACACCCTTGAGATTTGGGTAATTACAAAAAAAATTATGAGATGAAATAATAAATAGGAATAATACAAAAACACCCATAAGATTTGGGGTAATTACAAAAAAAAAATTATGAGATGTTTTAAAATTACAAAAAAACTCCTCAAATTTAGAAATAATAATGGGACAGGGCGTGTATCTAACGATCCTGACCCTCCCCGTCCCTATAACGGGGTGAGGCGGGATGACCCACCGTGGGTCACGGGCCGGGCCGCCCTGCCCCGCCCCGAATTAAATAAAATTAAATACAAAGTAAATTAAAAAAAAGGAAATAAAAAATATTTTTATAATACATTTATAATATATTATTTACAGAAGTTGTTATTATCAATTTATAAATGCTATATATAATATTAAGAGTGGCTACTTAGGTTTGCTTTTGTCTTAAATTTAAGAGTGTAATTGTAATATTTTTATAACTATCATGGGGGATTTTGAAATATTTTTTGTTTATGAAGACAGAAAATGTGAGAGAGAGAGTCAAACTCAGGGTTTTTTTACAATTTACAAAAATATCTTGATTTTTTTGTAATTAGTTTGAACCTCAAGAGGTTCTTTGTAATTATCCCTAATAAATAATTACATTTTGCACTAAAAAAATATGAAATTTTCGGTTAAAATATTTTTAAAGACAAAACTGCCCTTTCAAACTAAAGTTTGTTCGCCACAAGTACTTTCTTAAATATAATGTGATGATGTACTTGGATGGAAAGACATGAAATTTTCAAGAATGATTTCAAATGATTTGAAATCCATGACTCAAAAATATCTCAAATCAAATATTTCAAATTTATTATATTATACTATTATGTATGAAATTACGCAAATAAACTTAATAGATTCATTACTATGAATTTGAATACTTAGTTTTAAGAATACATCAATCCAAATGAAATAAATATTACTATCAGTATTTTTTTTATTTAATGTAGAATGTAATATACAATGACAATCCTCTTATTTTGCATGTCATTGCTCCGTCTATTGTACAACAAAATTTTAATTTGCGCATTAAATTGTTCGTATGGAAAACCAACATTATATAGGGGATGGTTCAAATGGGACACCCACCCTTATATGAGACAGTATGAATTCATCCAAATTGTTGATATTTTCTAATTGAGAGTTCAGATTAATTGACTGAAAAATAAATTAATAATCAATAATCAAAATTAATCGGGGTATAGTACTCTGTTTAAACATTAAGATTCTACTGCTAATTACGTTCCTAAAAATTAGGAACTGAAATGCACGAATAAGGCAACAAATCCTACAAAAATAAATCAATCAAAACAGAAATGTTGTTCCAAATCATCAATCAATTTCAATCAACGTGAAACTACTATCCATCAGAAAAAAACATAGGGAAAAGGGGATGAACACAAATTAAACAAAAATTATATCTCTCAAAATCGTACAATCTTCGTGCCAGGAATACAGGAAAAAAACGTAGAAAAGCAGCACCATGGAAGATAATATCGATGATTTCCTTCAACAACCAGGCAAAATAGGTATCCCCAAAAACCAATTATTATTTGTAATTTTTTTTGCTAATTCCCGTTTAGCCTATGTTTAATCATGATCCTACTTGTCAGTGATGAATATGATGTTCCAATAGTTCTAATGTATTGAATAACGAGGCTGCATCTTTTATAGTTCAAGCTTGTTGTTCGCCAAAAATATTTTGGATCATACAACTGCAAGTGTACAGTGTAGTTTATAGAATAATGGCAAGCAAGGCCGTATTCCTCAGGGATTGATATGTGAAACGCTTAGGCTATAATAACATCGCATTCCAATTTTATTGAAGCGACCGAATATCCAATTTTAAGAAAAATCGAAAATAACAAATAAATAAATAAATTTGCGAATCCCACAAGTATTTTCAACAACTACAGGAGCAACCTTAGGCACATAATGTCAACATGTTTCTTCAATATTAAATCCAATTAAAGTTTAAAAACCAATTCATGCAATTCTATGTGTTCAATTCCTGAGATAGTCTATTCCCCCTCCCGGACGATAAATAAACAGTAGATTAATAACAATTGTAGATCTCCCGAGACGTTACAACTATTATTAACTCCCAAAAGGTTTATGAATTGAATAACTCCCCACAAACAGTTGTAGGTCTCCTGACTCGCTACACCCGTTTATGTCTGAATTCGATTTTCGTCTTTGTTAGAACTCCTCTTCCGAATTTGGCACTAACAAATATGACATGCTAATTATTGACCAGATAAAAAGTAATTAAGAATAAGTACTCGAATTCATAAAATAAAAAGCATGAATCAGTTAAGAAAATAATTAATCAAGATTTAACATGAATCCACAGTTTTGATTATGCCCCTAAGATCCGAAAGATTAGTCAAACATTGATAACAAATTCATAGACAAATTCAAAATTAACATTATGACATCGTTTAAGCACATACAAGAGATCTAGACATAGAAAGAAAACTCCTTCTTGTCAGAATGGATTTCCCTCCTAACCTTCGAAGCCCTTGTGCTCCCGTAGATGCGAAAGGCCTTGTGGTGTTCTTCGCGACCTAGCCCTCCTCTCTCAGAAGACCTTCGATCTTGTATTCCTGCGTAATTTGATGTGTTGTGTTGTGTATTGATGGATATTGAATGATGAAAATTCGTTCAAGCCTTGGTCCCCCTTATATAGGTGCTTTGAGAGATCACTGGTAGAGTTCTGATGGGATTAGGACTCAAATTCAGCCCCAAACACGTCACACCAGCCATGTGGTTTCACATGATCACCCCACACGGTCGTGTTGGCTCACACCGGCAGACCGTGCGATTGGTTTTGGACTCTGAAAATTGTTGAATCACTTCACACGGGCGTGTGGCTGTTCACACGATTGTGTGACTTATAAAACGTCTAAATTTGCTCCTGGGGTCTCCATGAAGGTTGTAGCCCTTTCTCTTAGCTTTCAATATCCACTTGAATCACCTCAATATCAATTTTGTAGAGAACGTTATGGCCAAAATACTAAACCTTGCTAGTGCTAGAAACTGTTAGCGCATTTGGACGTTTTTGAAGGAAAATCCCTTTTGTTCGATCGTGCATGCTTCTTTCCTTCACATATTTGCTCGTACCTTAGCTCTTGGCCTATACTTTGGAACGTGATATCGTTTTTTATCCAATTTAGCTCCATTTCCTGTAAGAAGTTACAAGAATACGCAGTATCACGCCCAACAAGGAAAACCAACCAAAACACAATGAATATACATGCAAATGTATCAAATATATATCATTTTAAGCCCCTAAATGCATGTATATTTTACACGTATCAAAATCCTCCAAACTTAAAGTATTGCTCGTCCTCAATCAAATTAAGAAAAATAATCACAAGGGGTAAAAAGAACACACAAGAGCACTATAAACATTTAATCTCATTTGACTCCATACCCAAGTAAACCATGCAATTCATATCAAGAAGTCATCAATCACAAGTTTGGCATAATTAATACTCTTTCGGGTACTTGACATCGCGACTCACAAGTAGTAGTAGTGTATCACTCATTTCTCAAAGTGTATGGCAAGTGTTTACGCTCAACTCAATTCAATGAAAGTAGAACTACCATAGGCTTGCAAACCGTTTAACATCCCGACCACTTTTGTGTGCACAATCTAAGAATCAAAAAGGACTTTTTATTTGGTTGTAATGTAGGCTCTTTGGTAAGGGTAGGAAAAATTTGGATTAAGTGACTTGACTTGAGCAAATAGAATTTAAGCGCACAGACTTGCAATTCACCAACCCAATTTCAGCATAATACTCATTCTTTCAAGATATTTTCTTTTTCAATTCAACTTCATCCTTGTTTCTCCTTTTTCATTCTTAGGTCTTTTTGCCTTTTTTTCTTTTTGTTTAGTCTCAAGCTCTCATTTTTCAAAATTTTCAGAATGTTTCTTTATTTTGCTCGATTTTCTCTATATATTTTTAGAGATTTTTTTCGAGCTTCATTCTCCTTTCATTCACCTGATTAATCGCTCATCCCTCTTTCTTTTGCCAACTTCCTCTCTTTTTTCCATAAATTTTCACCACATCTCCCCCAAACTTGTTCATTTTTTATAAGCTTAAGAAATTTCAGGGATAAAATTAATTTGCAATTTTATAGATCAATGTGGCTAACAATAAAAAGTTTTGGCTCAAAATTGGCTAACTAGGGAATCATGAGTTCATAGGTAGGCTAAGTAGGCTAAACAAAGATGGCCTTAAATCATTTTCAAAAATTGCACACACGCATGGCTTCAATAAAGATACGAGAACAAGTTCTAGAGTTCTAGCAATCATGAATGACACACTCAAGAAAACAATAAGCTGCATAAGATAAAGCAGTTTAAGGCACAAAAGTTCACAGGCTTATTTTTCGTAACATGCTCAAATACACAATTTTCTCAACTAATGCCAAAAAAATAAATGATATCTTCTTAACAATTCATCACATTATTCCCAAAAGTCTGTTATCTTATTCAATTAACTGCTCATAGTAAAAATCATACGAAAGCTTTTGGATATTTTCAAAAATCTTGATTAAAACACATACAAAAGCGATTAAATGTGCTAAAGCAGTAAACATGCTAAAAATTAAAAAAAATCGAAAAAATAATAAAAAAATCGAAAAAAAAATTTATGCTCTACATGCAATCCTAAATGCAATAGTACTAATTTACGCATTCTTGACAACCCCCCAAAACTTAAAATATGCTTCGTCCCGAACATATGAGGAAATTATCAAAAGAAAGAGGAATGCGTAAAAATTACTTACCTGGATCGTTCTGGTGAAGCCAAAAGCTTGTCCGTCAAATTTAAAACTGGAGAGGCAGATCGCACAGTCGGGCCGTGTGCGTCCACACACCTGTGCGCATTTGTCATTTTTTTTTACAAAAAACGAAAATAAAAAAATATTTTTCAAAAAACGAAAATTAAAAAAAAACGAAAATTAAAAAAAAACGAAAATTAAAAAAATTTATATTACAAAAATCGTAAAAATAAATTTACACAAAAAAATCAAAATAAAAAAATATTTACAAAAGCTTCAATTAAGATTGAACTACTTATTACTATATCTAAGTAGAATCTGTCAATCCCCGGGAACGGCGCTAAAAATTTGTTCGCCAAAAATATTTTGGATCATACAACTGCAAGTGTATAGTGTAGTTTATAGAATAATGGCAAGCAAGGTCGTATTCCTCAGGGATTGATAAGTGAAACACTTAGGCTATAATAACATCGCATTCCAATTTTATTGAAGCGACAGAATATCCAATTTTAAGAAAAATTGAAAATAACAAATAAATAAATAAATTTGCGAACCCCACAAGTATTTTCAAAAACTACAGGAGCAACCTTAGGCACATAATGTCAACATGTTTCTTCAATATTAAATCAAATTAAAGTTTCAAAACCAATTCATGCAATTCTATGGGTTCAATTCCTAAGATAGCCAATTCCCAACAGTAGATTAATAACAATTGTAGATCTCCCGATACGTTACAACTATTATTAACTCCCAAAAGATTTATGAATTGAATGACTCCCCACAAACAGTTGTAGGTCTCCCGACTCGTTACACCCTTTTATGTCTGAATTCGATTTCCGTCTTTGTTAGAACTCCTCTTCCGAATTTCGCACTAACAAATATGACATGCTAATTATTGATCAGATAAAAAGCAATTAAGAATAAGCACTCGAATTCATGAAATAGAAAGCATGAATCAATTAAGAAAACAATTAATCAAGATTTAACATGAATCTACAGTTTTGATTATGCCCCTAAGATCCGAAAGATTAGCCAAATAATGATAACAATTTCATAGACAAATTCGAAATCAACATTATGACATCGTTTAAGCACAGACAAGAGATCTAGATATAGAAAGAAAATCCCTTCTTGTCAGGATGGATTCCCCTCCTAAGCCTTCGAAGCTCTTGTGCTCCCGTAGATGCGAAAGGTCTTGTAGTGTTCTTCGCGACCTAGCCCTCCTCTCTCAGAAGACCTTCGATCTTGTGTTCCTGCATAATTTGATGTGTTGTGTTGTGTATTGATGGATATTGTATGATGAAAATTTGTTCAGACCTTGGTCCCCCTTATATAGATACTTTGAGAGATCACTGGTAGAGTTCTGATGGGATTAGGACTCAAATTCAGCCCCAAACACGTCACACCGGCCGTGTGCACCCCACACGGCCGTGTGGGCTCACACCGGCCGTGTGCACCCCACACGGCCGTGTGGGCTCACACCGGCATACTGTACGATTGGTTTTGGGCTCTGAAAATCGCTGAATCACTTCACACGGGCGTGTGGCTGCGGTCGTGTGACTTATAAAACGTCCTAATTTGCTCCTGGGGTCTTCATGAAAGTTATAGCCTTTCTCTTAGCTTTCCATAGCCACTTGAATCATCTCAATATCAATTTTGTAGAGAAAGTTATGGCCAAAATACTAAACCCTGCCAGTGCTGGAAACTGTTAGCGCATTTGGACGTTTTTGAAGAAAATTCACTTTTGTTCGATCGTGCATGCTTCTTTCCTTCACATATTTGCTCGTACCTTAGCTCTTGACCTATACTTTGGAACGTGATATCGTTTTTTATCCAATTTAGCTCCATTTCCTGTAAGAAGTTACAAGAATACGCAGTATCAAGCCCAACAAGGGAAACCAACCAAAACACACTGAATATAGATATGTTAAACGGGCCACAACCCGGACCATTTAAATCAGAAAAAATGAGGATTCGAGCCGAATTATATTGACTCGTTTAAATTCGGGCCTTTTTGGCCCGGACCGTTTACCCCGAGGCCCGTTAGGGCTAGCCCGTAGGTTAACCAGGCTAGCCCGCTAGCCCGCCAATTGTGTTTTTAAAAAAATAAATATAATTCTAATATTATAAATCTATTTTATTACATATTACCTATTACTAAATATATTTTTTCAAGCTCACATCTCCTCATCTTTAATAGATTTAAATATATAGTTCTTAAAACTATGACTTTGAATACTTTGAACCAAAATACCAGTCAGAGCAGAGGAACATAAAAACCTTTCACTTGCTGAATTGAATTACTAATTTTTCTTAAAAGTGAACCAAATGTTGCCCTTGAGATTTGTACCTTTGTGTGGCAAAATAAACAAGAAATGCAACAACAACCCCCTGCAAAAATGCAACAGCAACCCCCTGCAAAATGAAGTCATATGAATATTTTTTTTAAATTATTTGTTTTTCATTTTATATGGGTATATATTATATAATGCTGATATTTTAAAATTTAGTTACTAATATTTTTTTAAAGTATCTTTTATTATTATAGTTTTATTTTAAAATTTAGATCATGGAATGTTTAAATTTTATAATTCTGTTAATGCAATATAGTTATAAACTATGCAAGATTTTTTTATAATGAACACTTTAAATTTACATGTTAAACTTAAATGTTATATATGTTCGAGTTTAAAATTTTAGATTTAAATATATATATTTTTTATTTTTTTGACTTATAGCCCGATAGTGGCCCATTTAGCCCGAAGCCCATTAAGGTTAGGGTTAGGTTCGCAATATGCTAGCCCATTTAATAGTGGCACATTTAACCCGAAACCCGTTAGGGCTCGCCCTATAGGGCAAGGGCCAACCCGTTTAACATCTATAACTGAATATACATGCAAATGTATCAAATATATATCATTTTAAGCCCCTAAATGCACGTATATTTTACACGTATCACTTGTGTTGTATTCTGTGAACATAGGTTGTTAACACAATACTGCATATTTAAGTAAAATGTATTGTATAGATAGTAAGGTTTCATTCTCTCTCTCTCTCTCTATATATATATATATATATATATATATATATCAATTTAAAAATTAGATCGCATTCCATGAGAAATTGAAGAAATATTTGTAACATGAAATGGAGGAATATTTATATCATATATAGTGCATAATTACATATCCATTTCAATATTAATCATACTAATTGTCTATTGTATCAGGGTAAAAACTTACATATAGTGCATATTTAACATAATTGTTTTGTATAAATAAAAACTCTTCACTGTGTGAATCAAAAAAATTAATATTTAAGAAAATTCTATGAGAAATTCGGGGGATGTTTATATCATATAATGAATGAGATTATTATATCAAATGTGCAGCAAAAATTAGGTACCTAATTTGGTATTCTTATTAATTGTTTACTGTATCAGATAACATAGGTTATGATATAGAAAGGCTAGAGATTTCACTTGGTTGAACAAAATACTGGATTTCTAAAGTTGAACAAGAAAAAACCCCCTAAATCGGAATGGAATTTGAAATATTTGAAAAAGGCGTGAAATTCTACAGTGAATATGGCTCCTATAGTCGGTTCAGCATTCAAACAAGTACGACAAGAAGGTTCATAGACAACGTCATACATGTACAATATATAGTATGCAACCGAGAGGGCTTCAAAAATAGTAAGGTTTCATACAGTTTATAGCAATGACAAAGACGAATTATAGAAGAGTACAACATCACGTACAAGGGTATCAAAGCGAGTAGGTTGCAATGCACGGTGTATATTTCAATACACAACGCTGAATTCCTACAAGATAGAATATTTTAAAGAGCGTCACACTCATTCTTTGACTTTGGAACCATACAAACAATTTATAAAGGTGAACATGAGTCTGAATTTTGGGCACCATCAATTCATCTTAAATTGTTCAAGGACCAATTTCGGTACTGCTAAAACCCTCAGAGTGTTTAAGGAGATGGTAGGAGGGTATTCCAATGTTGGAGCACTCCAAATAGATTTCAAAAACTTTAAGAGAGATTTGAAGGCATATAGATTTGGTGCGGATGCGCAGTTGGTAATAGATAAGTGCATCAAGAAAAAGAAAATATGTCCGGGAATGGCATTCGATTATGATGTCGATGAGAATGATCAACTAACTCGACTATTTTGGGCGGACCAAACATCAGTAGGGAATTATGGCGTATTCAGTGACGTCGTTTCATTTGATGCTACATACAATACTAGCATGTATTGAACATATCATTTTTGAAAGAGGAATAAACTGATAACTAGGGTGTATATTTAGTTCAATAATACCGTATCATTACTTTAACATTATCGTATAATTTAAAATATTTCATTGTATACATATCAAATTTAACTAAGGTATATATTTAGTTCAATAATACCGTACATTTTAATATTTTTCACTGCACAAATATGCATTAACTTGTTCATTTACTTAATGCAAATTTGACATGTATAGGATGGTGTTTGCCCCATTTACGGGGATTGACAAATGACAATCATAGGCGGTTTGTAACATTTGCAGCAGGATTGATAATAAAAGAAAATGATACGTCATACATTTGGTTGTTCAAAAACTTTTTAGATGCCATGGATAAAGAACCAAGCTATATCGTTACTAACCAAGACCCAACAATGAAGAGTGTAATCCAAGTGGTTTTTCAGAAAGCAAGTCATCGGTTGTGTATGTGGCACATCATGGAAAAAGTAAGCACAAAGGTCGGGCCAACATTGCTCAAAGATAACAATTTCATGCAGAGGCTAAATTATGTTGTATGGGATGATTACATTGAGCGGAGGAGTTCAAAGGAAAATGGCATGATGTTATGGGTGAGTTTGAATTAACATCACATCCATGGTTTAAGATAATGTTTGAACTTAGACAAAGATAGATACCCACATAATTTACGGACGTCCCAATGGGCGGTCTACTAAGGACAACATCAAAGTCTGAAAGCACCAAT
Source organism: Rehmannia glutinosa (assembly GCA_016081115.2). NCBI lineage: Eukaryota > Viridiplantae > Streptophyta > Magnoliopsida > Lamiales > Orobanchaceae > Rehmannia > Rehmannia glutinosa. The sequence goes on along the minus strand of CM071936.1, from coordinate 85,847,245 downwards.
AGTTGGTTTGGCAGTTTCACAAACCTCGGGGCGAGTTTGGTGGAATTTTTTATGCACTTCGAAAGTGCGATGGACTCTTAACACCACGAATTTGATAAATTGGGCAGCAAATGTGAAACATTTAATCTCGAATGCAAAACACCTTTAGAGATTGAAAAATATGCAGCAACAGTGTACACATATGCAGTGTTTCCGAATGTTAGCAAGGAAATTGAAGCGTCATGTTTCAACTGCTCAGTGGTGGGGGTCATCGATAATACAGGACAATGTTCTTACAAAATAAGAGACCGAACTACTAGAGTATTTGATGTCATTTGTTACAAGAACGTGTCAATATCAAGGTGCAGTTGCAAGATGTTTGAACGACACGAACTACTTTATCATCATATACTGCTACTACTCAAGGAAGAACAAGAAATTCTATCCAAATATTTGCTTAGACGTTGGTTGAAAACTGCATCAATGCATCCATGTTCAAAAACAGAAATGTGTACCAGTTTACTAGAGGCACTGAAGCAAACATAACTCTCAACAATCTTTGGTTAGATCTTCATTGTTGCATTGGGCTCGCCCAAGGGAATATAAAGAAATTGTCATCTTTGTCACATTTAATATCAGAAGAAAAGAACAAGCTACTACTTGATCAAGAGAATGAAAGATCAATAGTTAGCAAGCAGGCAGTTATTGAGACCTACTGTGGGTCAACATCATGGATGGATATCAATGCATTGTCACCACAACAAGCGAAAAACAAAGGGAGTGGGAGCCGTGTGAAAAGTCGGATACAAAGTCAAAAGGAGAAAGCTATTAAGAAAAACACCAAATTGAAGAGGCGATGTGGTTCATGTGGCGAAATTACAACCCATAACAATATAACATGCCCCAAACGAGCTGAACCATAATGAGATATTAATCATTGTTAATTTTTAATTATTATCCTTTTTTTTTGCTTGACAAAATTTCATTGATATTTTATAATTGTTTTCCTATTTTTTTCTATTGTAAACATTGATAAACTATATGCATTAAAACTATACTAAGTATGCAATATGTAATGCTATACATATGCAGTTTAATAAAAATACTTATATGTAACTGTACAAAGTATGCATGAAAACTATACTTACATATAACTATAATAAATATACAGTAAAAATGTATTCAATAAACAATAAAACTAAACTAAGTATACAATAGAACTAAATAAAACTATATGCATTCTGAATATGTAGTATAAAAATACACGGCATACTGAATATGCACTAACTATACAGGGTATGAACTAAAACTATATTGCGTATGTAGTAGTCTTATACTAAGTATGGAATAAGATATATTGCACTAAGTATGTAGTGCACTATGCAATGTAACTATGCACTAAAACTATACTAAGTATGTAGTAAGGTTGCACTAAGTATGAAGTATACTGTGTAATGTAACTATGCACTAAAACTAATTATAATGCAGTAAAGGTTGCACTAAGTATTCACTATGCATAAAGTTGTACTGAGTGTGCAATAACACTATACTGAGTATACATATAGTTTTATTTTTAGTTTTACTGCGTACTTACGGTCCATTATAATTTCAATCCACTAAAAACAGAATTGAAAAAAATAGAGTTTTAGTTCAACAAGCGATATTAACATTCATGAAATTTTTAACTAAAAACAATCGCTGCTACATCATAGTTAAATTATCTAATATACCACATATTAGCAGTACACAACTATTCCGCTCCAAAAGACAATAAAATTAAGATTCAACGATCAAATCTAAAAAGACAGTTATATAAATATCATTCGCCAAATACTTAAAAAGTTTACTTGCCCACAATAAAACCAACAAATTAAAATTTCATACAATCTCATTCCCAGTCCAGAACTTCCTTGCCTCAACCAAGCTTATTTCCCTTTGCTTATTGTTCTCTTCAGCGATTAGCGCATAACAATACTTCATACGTAGATTTGATATCTGACTCCCACCACCCTTCTTCAGCCTGCAATTCCAACCTCTCGCACCTCCGCCCATATATGTCTCCATGTGGCGCATGGCAAAAATCCCATAATCTACTTTGTTCACAGAGTCCCTTCACGCCATCGACAACCGGTCTAGCTTTTTGGATGACCCATGCATCTGATCACAACCTCTCGAAGCTAGGTAGAGTGAAAAAACTCGGATCTAATTAATGAATATAGGTAAAAACTAGATTATAACAATAATAAAGTGTATGTGTATAAAGTATACATCAATAGCACCTTAAATATGCAATAATAATACTAGATTTGAATTTTGTAAAATGTACTTACATAAACATAAAAAAGGGGAATTAACATTAAATTCGACAAAAACTAATGTTGCAAACACACTAACTGATCCACGCAAAATATGTTATACTCACTATAAATTGAATATCAAACCATCCTAATGAACAAATCAACCATTTTATCTACAAAATTAAAACAAATATGCATCAACATCTCACTAAGTATGCAATAAAAACTGGAAGAGAAAGTCTGGAAAAACAATACATGGGTATTAAGCTACATATACAGTAAAAATGTAAGAATAACACATAAAAACCTTCCGAATGATATTTTCTCCTATTTATCGCAACCTTTACCACCAATAGTCGAATTGTCTAAAATATGACATTGTCTCTGCTTTATATCAAAAACGATGACAAATATGTGCTCACTCTTACATGTAGGGAAAAAAACTGCAAAAAATAAAGAAAAACACATGAATAAACCAAAACAAAAAATAACTAGTCAAAGTATTTTAAAACAGCCGACTAAGTAATAATGGATACTAGACGACACAAAAATTAAACTAACCATCTCAAACCCTTGCTATTTTTTGGGGGTTGGATCACCCAATTCAGCATCAAAGCTTTGAGAGAAAATCACCAGCGTAGTCTTATCATTAAGTCCATACTTGGGAAACACAACAGTATACAACTACAAACACACAAAATGATTATTAAAAAATAGTAAAAAAAACTACAGCACGAAAAAAAAACTTATATTAAAAAGTACGATGGAGTATGTCGTAGCAAAGAATCTGGTAGGTGCGCTTTTGCTCCTCAAACCATTGCGCGAGTTCAATATCCTCGACCGCACGTCGACAACGGCTATAGATACATACTCTCCATGACTCAGTGACTCCATCTCTTTCCTCCACAACATAACATCACCAACCTTGTAAACCAGTTCGTTCCTGTAAAAAAAAACGACATGTTAAACATAGATAATATAGATGTAACTCTTAAAAAAAATTACTCATCTGCTCATGCTTTTTCAAACATCCACTCAGCCACCATTAGCTGCATTTCATCAGGTTCCAAAATTGAATTAATCTCAGATGAAATAATAGGTGAACCCATAACAGTTTTTTTCTTCAACTTCTTTTGGCCTTTCTTCGGCACAACCTTTGCAACCTCATTTTCAACGTTTACGTCAGACAACACTTCATTCCTTTGAATATTATACTCATCAGTATGCCCACCTGCAACATTTTTATTTTGATCATCCTACATTGCATGTGAAAGTAAAAATATACAAGTAAAAATAACGAATACATATGCATACTACACAATTAAAAAATGCATGCAGGTTAAATAGAACAAACTCACAGTGGATACATTGCCACCCACAACATCTTGTTCCATCATTGTCTCAGAAAAACCATTTGCATACTATCGTGAAGTCTCAATAATGTTATCCCACTCTTCTATACCTCCCTCTTGTGTTAAACCAATATTAAAACTTGGACCATCAAACATCTTTGTAAACTCATTCCTCTTCAACACAACACTTTCTATTTTCTCAATTATAGCATTGTTCTCAGCATTATTCCAAAATGTTTCATTTTGCTGAGACACACTACTATCAACCACATCATCTACGCGTTGAACATCCCCTTCCTTGCCATTGAAACATATCAATTCCTAGCAGCATCCCTCATCTTGGCAAAAACAGAATCAGAAGCAACATCTGTCGATGCATTCTGTAATAAAGAAATAATATCCACCACGTCTGTCGCAAGACATGACAATCTGGACAACATCTCCGAAGTTTACTGCTGCAAAATACCCAACCCATCATGCAACGCAAACAAAAACTTCTAAAAAGACGTACATGTAACATAGAGTATGCATTAAAATTATACTAAGTATGCAGTAAGTAGACAGTGAGTATGCAGTGTAACATGAACTAAAACTGTACTTAGTATGTTGTAGATCTATACTAAGTATGCAAAGTAAGATCACACTAAGTACACGAGTGTAACTATGCACTAAATATTCACTATATAATAAAACAATACGAGTCACGCAGTGAGACCTATACTAAGTATGCAATAAGTTTGCGAGAAAGAATGCAGTGTAACTACGCATAGTATGTAGAAAAATTATAATTACATATGACAACACCAAGTATGCTAAGTATGCATTAAAATTGTATTCACTATGCACTAAAACTATCTTTGAGATGAAGTAGAACTAAATAAAACTTATACTTACATGTATTGTCCTAAGTATGCAATAAAACTGTATTAAATATGCAGTAACACTACCCTGAGTATATAATTTAGTTACTATAAATATAATCAGCTAATAAAATTGTATTAAATATGCAATAACACTACCCTAAGTATGCAATAAAATTGTATTAAATATGCAATAACACTACTTTGAATATACATATTTTAGTTACTATAAATACAATCACTCATAAATCGTATTAAATATGCCATAACACTACCCTAAGTATGCAATAAAATTGTATTAAATATGTACTAACACTACCCTGAATATACATATTTCAGTTATATAAAATACAATCAGCTGATAGGACTGCCAAAACAAAAATAGAATATACATATAGAAATTACATTAACCTAACTATCAATGCAATGACATTACACTAAGTATGCAGTCTTCATAATTAAAAATAAAAATCTTGAAGACTGCTTAAAAAGAACAACATTGCAGTAAAAACAAACAAATAATACTTGACCAACACCATCCCGCAAATTGGAACCTTGAATGTTGACCTGGTTCTCATTAGAAGCAACTGTCGGGGCAATATTACGACCAGAACTACCCTCACCATCATACAGACAGTCGACAAAACCAAATCCAAAGTCGTCGTGGTCTATCTCATAAGAACTTCGCTCCCTTATTTTCTCCGTACTCCACCCCCACCAAAACTTGACATTTTTCTGGGCATATCTCGAGTGCCAACCACAACTCTATCCATGTAAAGTACCTTGTCAAAAACCAAGAAACATAAAAATTAGTTGGAACTTATATACTTCGAATACTCAAAAACCAAACTTCAAAAAAACATAAGTTTTATCAAAATACCGCGAGACATAATAAAGGACCATTGAACTCAGATTTATCCGTCGACCCCCACCGAACACACTTCTTGATCAGCGTTTTCAATGTGTACTGGCACCAATTTAAATTCCTCATGTTACTAGCATCCACCAAGTAATTCTATATCAATGGATTAATTACATACCCACATTGAAGATTCCCCACAATCAGACTATCGACTAAAATTACAAAATATCTCCTAAACCATTCACCACCATCCTTACAATCCGACATTTTGTTCCAAACTTCAGCAGCTCTGATTTTGTAGTGCTCCCTCTCAAATAACGTTGGCCATTCCTCATACAATTCACAACTCTCGTACTTTTTCTTCTTTTCAATTGGCATTGGTCCGTTAGGAAAACCCGATACCCTCTGAACATCCTTCCAGTAAATGTGAAGATACTTCCCATTTGCTAAAATTAATTCACTACTCATGGGATTAGAATTGGCAATTAGCCAGTAGATGAGACGTGAAGGAAACTATGAAATTCTCAACAATAATAAACCTCTTAACCCCATCTTCACAACAACATCCCTCTGGTTATCCATGAAGGATGCAATAACATCAACTAACAGCCTAGGCGTAGACCTCGTAGTCAACATGGGGAACAAATTCTTCCCACCAGCCTCACCAGCACGATTGCCCCTTCTCCGTTTCTTAGACTCAACATTTGCCTCCCCCATCCCACTACTCGTACCACCAATAGGAAGTTGCCTTTTTTGTAAATCTTTGGCCATCTTCAATAACTTTACAATTGCGATTAACATGACCCAAAAAAACTGCCTCATTATTAAAAAGATACAAAATAAAACAAAAACTGACAAAAATACAATAAAACTATTCTAATTATATAACTAATCACGTAAAAACAACATGGTGAATTTAAGTATACATCAAAACAGTTATAACTATGCAAGTAAGATCATTTAATATGCATATTAAAATTATACAAATGAAATAGTAGGCTTAAAAAATATCAAAACTATTCTAACTATACAACTAATCACGTAAAACAACATGGTGAATTTAAGTATACGTCAAAACAATTATAACTATGCAAGTAAGATCATTTAAATATGCAAATTAAGAATTATATACATAAAGAACAACCTTAAAAAACATCAAAACTATTCTAACTATGCACCTAATGACAACTATGTAATCATTGTAGATAAAGACCAACAACATACATCAAAAGAATTATAACTATGCAACAAGCATCATACAAATATGAATATTATAACTATGACAAACAAGCACTTAGGAATTGAAGAACAATAGTATAGAACACCATTACACACTCCCGCCAACATTGAGGGCTAAACAATGTTAAAAAACAATTGAGTTTAAAACACACACCACAAAAAGCATATTCTTACGTGTATACTAACATCATACGCCGAAAATATATTAACTATGCATTTAACAATCTTATACTATGTACATCTAAAATTCTGAAAACTGGTTACACATTTTTACAAAAAAAATGTAAAAATCCCTCAAAGCTAAGAAAACAAAGTACAAAATAGAAAAACAAAAAAAACAAAGTCATCTCCGGGTGAAGAGCATACAAACTTCGATTCTGAGAATAATCCAAATACCTAAACTAATTGGAACAAGAACAATGCCAAAAATTTAAAAATTAAAAACCTAACAACAAACTCCGATAGCAAAACAAACAAAAACCACAAAATCTACAATAACACAAATCAATTTTCGACTCAACGTAAAAAAATAACCAACCAAACTAATTGGCATCGAAAAAATCGAAAGAAAAAAAACCTAGAAACTCCACAAATCTCTTTCTAAAAATCGTTCAAGTAACTGGGATACGATTACATGAACAAGAAATTAAAAAATTTGTGCAAAATTTACTGAGAAGAGGCGTTAATTTCTAATCCAAAAATGAAATCGCCGAAAAAGGTGAGAGACAACTCTTCCAAGTCGAAGGGACCGAACGGTTAAGGTGAGAGAAGGGTTTAACAGTGGTTTGGGATTTCTCAGAAAGATTTGCTGGGATTTGGGAATATGCGTGTAGTTTATCAGAAGAAGAAGAAGGGGCATGATATTTGAATGGAAATAACTCCCCAAAAAATCGCGCCAATTAAAAGATGGTAAATAATAACTTACCTTTTACAGTCATAAAAAATGACAAAATTACCCTTACTGAAAAATCAGAAAATTGGAAAAATACACATTTGACCTTGTTGACGTATATCTATTAACTACTTGCCTAAAATAATGGAATTAATCTGAATCATCCAAAAATCAATCCAATGGTTATAATAAATCCCCACTGTCTCATATAAGAGTGGTGTCCTATTTGAACCAAATCCACATAATATATATTATAAGGGAGAGGATCTAGTGAGACAAGGGCCTTAGGTGAGACAGTAGGGACTAATTTTAGCCATTGATTGAATCATTAAGTGGTTGTGATTAGATGGACAAAAAATATAATTAAATAATTAATTTAATCAAAGAAAGTGTAATAAAGTAAAATCAATCTTAATTGACAAGTAATACCATAAAAAACAAATACACAATTTGTAGATCCCAATGGGTGTGAGTAAGGTTTAGAAGGGGGGGTTGAATAAACCTTACCAAATTTTCAATTTAGTCCTTTTAAAGAAATTACAGAGTTAACACAAACAACTAAGTCCTTGAGGAATGACTAAGTTGGTTATTCAGTGAGTTAGCCACTTCAATTCGATAATAGAGTTGTTGATAGAATAACTCAATGTTTAACCCGAAACTTAACTTGGTTGTGTTGGTTTTATCAGCGGAAAACTTAACACCCTTTGATTTGTTTTAAACTTGTTTTAACATTTGATTTTAGCACTTAGCTATTAATCATTTGGATGGCAAATTATCAGCAGATATAAGTAAGTATGCAGAAATAAAAATGCTGAAATGTAAATGACACAAATGATTTTTACAGAGGTTCGAAGATGGGGTAATTCTTCTAATCCTCTTTTCTCCAACTCCCTGGAGGAATCCACTAAGTAATGATCGAGTTCACAAAGTGGTTATCGTCACAGAGACAAGTCTTGATCACAATGGTGACTTGCTCCTTTGACTCGATCTAGAGATGCTTGGTCACACACGGTGGCTTCTCTTCCGACTCGCCTTCTTCACAGGCGTTTGCCTTTGCTACTTCACTCACTTTCTCAAGCTTCATGGATTTGATCACGAAGCCCTCCAATAACTTGAGACTGGTTTGACCTTGAACCTTCCTACAATCCTCCTTGGAAAGTAGACCCCTTTTGATTCTTCAAAAGTTTCCTCTTCAACAGTTTGAAGTTGTCTTTCCTTCACAGCTTTGTGTTGGATTGATTTCCTTCGAGTGTTAGGCTTAAGGATTTTGCTCTATTATCTTGAGAATATTTTGCAGGTTACAGTTTGAATATTGCTTGCTTGTTCGTAGTTCAGGTAACCTTTTCTCAATGAGTTTCCTCAGCCTTTTATAGTGAACTTTCAAGAGATAGGCTGATTTTCAAAAGTCACTTGTGTTCGTTGGCTTGTCTTGTGGCAGTCCTTGATGTTGACATTTCCTCATATTTAATGTCTTGCAAAGATTGCGGTAAAGATCGACACTAGGTGCAAGTGTTTCCCATTGGTTTGTTCCTTTTGCACACAACTGGAACTAACAATTTATCTCTGACAACTTTAACATGTTACCATTCTGAGTAATATTCTTGGCTTTCATCAACGGATCTCGCTCAGTTGCCTTGACTTGACTGCAGTCTTTTATTCCCCAGGTGACTTGAGTTAGCTTCCAATCTTTGGATGACTCATCTGTCACTTGAACTTGAAACTTGGCTTCTTGAGATGACTTGACTGACTCAGCTGTTTCACAACTGATACACCTTCAGTCGAGTTCTTGACTTTTCTTCTTTGCTATACTCAAATGTCTTGCAGCGGAGTCTTTACTTCAGTCTTCAGTTGACTTCTTGTATTTCTAGGCATTGCTAACTTGACTTAGGTTTTCCATCCCTATCTATTACAATACAAATTACAAGAAAAATGGGGTGCCAACTTTCTAGTTTAAGTTTTACATGGCATTCATCAAAATCTATAAAATAAATTTCCCAACAATTTCCCCCTTTTTGATGATGCCAAAACTTAAAAACATTAAACAACATGTAAACATCAAAGATACATACAAACAATGCAGTAACAAAGAATGTATGCGTAGAATCAATCATTTTATTGATCATAACATTCTTGTCCTTTACACAGCTGTTTACAAAGTGTATCAGAGCATATTTAAATCTAAGAAAATTACAAGCATCTATGCTAAGATACAAATATAAAGAGAGAAATTACAAAAACACTTTATTGAATATACAGGTGACTTACACAAAAATGCATTTACAAGAGTAAAATACATGAAGGGTTCGCATCAACACTTCATCACCTTCGCTGCCTCCTTCTTTCCTTTTCAGCTCTGTCATCATCAGCTCTCTTTCTTTTTCTTTCATCGTCAGCTGCTTTCTTCTTTTCATAAGCTCTCTTCGCAGTAGCATCTTTTCGCTTCCTCTCTTCCCATAGCTGGTCTTGTCTTCTGTTTTCCTCTTCTATTCTCTTCACGTAGTCAGCATTCTTCCTGACCACTTCCAGATTCGCTACTTCATCATACCCAGCCCAGTAGATCCTTCCCTTCTTAGCGGGATCTACATATTCGATATTTTTGGGCAGAGGTCTAGGTCGAAAAACTCTTCCTCCACCACTTCTTCCTCCTCCTCTGGGTGTATACTGTACATGAGTCTTTCTGCTTTACCATTTGAATGGCTCTTGGTAGTCTCGTCGCCTATCGCCTTCTTCGCATAACTTACGACCCTTCTCCCAGTACAGATCCCAGGCTTGGGCTACAGACATCTTCTGGAAATAGCCTTCGGATTCGAGCGTTTTAAATTCTTCAACTGATCTTGGCTCATCTCCGTCATCTGGAATAGCATCTTGATCCTTCCCTGCTGGAATGCCACCGAAATGTTTCAACATTTATTCAACGCGTGCATCCGTCTTTTTATCGAACTCTAACATCCCTGCTTCAACAATTTTCCTTTTCTCTGACATTGGCACAGCAGATTGTTCGATCGGCAGAGTCACTAGAAGTTTGCTGATTATTTAGGCTGTCACATGACCCAGCTGATGGGTTTCAGCAATCATTAAAGTCAAGTCTTTCGAATGTTCCCCTCATTTTGCCTTTCCTTCTTCTTCTCAAGAGTCGCTTCTTCTCTCAAATTCGTAGGTACTCTCTTCCCCTTTTTGGCATCATCAAAGGAGAGAGGGACCCTCGGGAACATTCCTGCGAGCATGAAGTCAAGTCATAAGAGCGAGTTCTGTTTGGAGTCGCTGCGGCATGTCTTTGTTCGAAATTCTCGAACGAGTGGCCTTTGACTTCGGTTGCCACGGTTTCATTTCGGCCATGAGAAGGTGAACTTCGCATTCATGGTCTCCTCAAGACAATTTCTTTTCGATGAAATTCACGCAAGAACTCCATTTCGAGTTGAGTGGGAGACATGCAATCTCTCCATATACTCCTGCATCCTCGCTTCATATCGGCATTTCGCAAGCACTCCAAACAAGCATCTTATTATACAATGCCTTGAAATAGCGAACTTGTTCGTATCGCAGCTCTGCTGCCGACACCACTCCCGATCCTTACCACTATCCCTCTCAAATATCTTTGTGAGGGTGGCATCTCTATTGTCCAGGCATAAATCTAGTGAGGCGTGGTGCCGTTCGATCTTCTCAATCTCCGATGGATCGTCTTGAAGACTTCACGGATCTCATTTGTCACTTGATTCGATTTGCCGGCCATTCCGTGATCGAAATCGAAGTTTGTTGGCACAATGGAGTCTGTAGGGATTACAGGATCTTCTCGAATGGTGTATCGCCGCTCTTTAGCTGACTCTTCCTCTAGCTACGCGGCTCAAGCGAAAAAAACTTGCTCAAACGTATCATCTCGCACATATGGGATTGACTGTGATGTTTGTGCGTATGATGTACCTGGTGGAGTCGGTACTGCTGCAGCTGTGGGAGCCTGCGCAGATGACTCGGTTTTAGCTGGGCCTTTTGAAATGGGTTGGCCAGCTGACTGAGCCTCAGCTGTCTTAACAGCTTCTTCGGCCTTAGTGGATTTTGCTAAGTGAAGTACTTGATCCTCTGCTGCAACATCAGCGTCATCAGATGATGATGAAACATGGGGGCTTGGTTCATCATCAAAGTTAAATTTTTGACGAGCAGCTTTGAAACTCAACTGACTCGTCTGCGGAAGAACATCCTCAGCTGGGTCCTTTTGATGTGCAACAGGTGTGGACTCAGCTTCATCTTCAGACCCCATAAATGATATGTCAGGGTTTTCCTGGGAGTCATGAAGTGCACTAATCTCCTTCTCAGATTCAGCAATGTTAACAGGAGGGATGTTCTGAACTTCTTGAGTTTTACCCAGGGAGGTCTCAACTTCCCTTCGGCCTTCAACACTTCCAGCAGTCTCAACTACAGAGAGGCCTTCAACATTCCCTTCGATAGTCACAGCTGTCTTAGGGTCTTGGACCATGGAATCCGAAGGAGTCTCAACCCCTTGGATTGCACTTTCACTGCCCAGAGTGTTAACTCCCGGGGCATTTCCATCCTGTGCCTCGACTGCATCAGTAGTGTCCTCAGCCTGCACAATAGCTGACACTTCAATTGGGACAGACTCAATTGTCCGATCTTCATCAATGTCAATCTGTTGTGGGTCTTTTTCGATTTCCACTTCGCCTCATTGCTTCAATAAAGAGTCATCTGCAGCATCCTCCGACCCTACTGCAGTGGAGTGAGTTTCCCCTCAGTTGGCACACCAGCTGAGTGACTGATGTTGGGGTCACTCTTCTCCAGACTCGCGGCTGCTTCCGTTGAGTGCTCAGTAGTTGGGGGGGTGGTAAAACACCTTGATGGGGTTGGCTCAACTTGGGTGCCCAAATTCCCAGTTTCATTGCCAATTCCCTTGGAACCATTTTCGATGGACATGGGGACGAGCCGCAAAGCAACAATCGAGGCAATATGATGTGCTACACCCAAAGGATCAGTCTGTAAGAGAGATTGAGACGACTCTCCTAGTCCTTCGAACATTTGATGCTTATGCATCATCATGGATTCCATCAGAGCGTGATGCATGTCGACTTCTCTGTTAAAAGAATGGGATCCATATCTTCATCGCTTTCTGAGAACACATCAAGATGAGAGTGAGTGTGTTCTAGAGTTCCAGTAAGCGGACATATAATTGCTTTCTCGCGAGCTTCTGCTTCCTCGGCTGCTTTGGCTTGTTCATTCTCCTTTAAGATTTGTAGGACATTCAGCGATTATCTTCATCAAGGGGCACGAAGCACTTTAGTGACTCGAGAAATGGAACAATTCCTCCTCTTATTCGATAAACTCGGGCATGCAAACTGCACTGGAGTGACTTAGCTTCCATGCCCTCTATTCACGTAGACGGCGATGGATGTCGGGTATCGGAGAGTACATGATGACATCATCATCATCATCATCTTCTTCTTGTCCTTCCTTTTCGGGATGGAAGGAAAAATGTTTCTGTTTGCTCTTCACCTTCAGCGTCGTAGAGTGGAGAGACAACTTTTTCAACCGAGATTGATTGTCTCACCGCTCTTTATCCTCGGTTGTCTCTCCACATTTGGGTCTTCGGGAGATCGACTAATTCAGGAGACTGCACTTCCTGAGTGTCGTGATCTCGGATGCTTTCTTCAGCTGAGTGGCTGATTCAGCTGTCTTTTCACGCTCTGAAAGCTTGATGATCCTTCTTCTTTTGGGCTTAGCCAGAGGAATTTCTGGTTCAGCTTCTTCTTCGGATTCTCTGGCGGCGGGGGCCGGGGTATTTTTCTTGGACGGAGCTGCCTTCCTGGGCTTGGCAGTCCTTTTCTTTTGTATGGCTGGAGAAGGGATTGTAGATTTCTTCTTAGCCTCGGCTGCATGGGCAGGAGACACGGCTGCATGGGCAGGAGACACGGCTGCACAGGTAGGCGACTCGGCTGCAGGGACAGGTGCATCCTGTTTCTTTGCTGCAGGGGCAGCCTTCTTCTTTGCAGCTTTCTTCTTGGGAGGGGAGGTAACAGTTGTGTCCTCGGGGTCAGCTGATTCCCCCTCACTTGTATCCGCTTTCTTGGCATGGGCTCTCTTCTAGGCTCCTAAGAGATTGGCCCTAAATAACTTCTTATTTACATGGAAAGATTTTCCATGTTGAAGGGGAATGCCCTTCACTTCCATCAGGTGGCCAATCACCAGGCCATAACCGAGAGATCCTCCAAAGGATCCATCTTCCTTGTATGATTTATTCAAAACATTCTGGCAGAGTCTGCTGTACACGAACTCATCCCAGTTGACTTTCTTGCCCTGCATGATCGCAGCCATGACGATCAGCTTAGTCTTTGATAGCTGGTTGAAGCTGCCAAACTTCATGTCTACACACTTGGAGACGACATCCATCAACTTGTGATAGTCGTTATTCAGCAATTTCTTCTCAGCTGTGTAGACCACCTTAGCAGCACACTCGGGTTTGGCTACCTCTTTCCATGCAGCAGCCAAATCGACATCTGCTTCATAAATCTCATTCATGCCCTCAGACGGCAACAAACAGTGCTCCGCAAGGTCTTTAGCAGTTATCATAATGTCCTTGCGGTGGACAGAAGACTTGATGCCTTCGTCCTGAACCTCCGCATTCACGTAGAACTGTGCCACCTCTTCAAGGTAGGTGTGCGAGTACTCCGAAGTAAGAAAAGCCTTAAGACCGGACTTTTCCAACATATCAACAATCTTTTTCACTAGGGTTTCATCCGAACCCTGCTTCACCATGCCTTCAAAATCCACGGACGATCCGGAGTGGATTTGCTTCGATAACTTGACGAAATTAAACTTCGGTGCCATTTTTAGGAGTTTTTACTGATTAAAACTTGACGAACTGGTTTGAGAACTCTTAGGGTTTTTCGAGAGAGAAAAGCTTGCTTTGCCTTTGCTTTGAAAGATGAACAGTTTCAGTAAAGTGTGAGAGAGAAGACTGAAAACCGTATATAAGGGTTATGAAAGGACATGTTTTTTGATTTTTGAAATTTGATCAAGATCAACGGCTCAGATTTAGCACGTCAAACCGCATTTAATTCCTCGCATTTAATGCGACAACATTTATATCCAATCATGTGTTTACTGTGCAGCTTTTGACTGTACCCGTCATTATTACGCTGATGTCATCCTTAAAAACATTCCCGCTCATTTAAAACGACTGCGTTTTTGTCACTTAGCTCATAAATGACTCAGCTTATTTCACAAATGATTTAACTCTTCTTCTCTCTTTTCATTAAGCGACTCAGCTGTTAGCTAACTCGATACAGCTAACTTTCTGATATGGCTGTTTCACTTGGCAGATGTGAAAAACTTGTTCATTTCTCACTTTCTATCTTCCATCTCTACTGATTGAGTCTTCTGAGTGTTAACTCAACTCAATTAACCCTAGCTCATGCTTAAGCTCTTCAAATCTTGATTCACATAGAGGCTTTGTGAATATGTCAGCTAACTGCTTATCAATTGAGATATATTCCAAGGTGATGTCTTTCTTTTCAACATGATCTCTTATAAAATGATATCTGACATCAATGTGCTTTGTTCTTGGATGCAACATAGGATTCTGAGTGATTGCAATAGACTTGTGTTATCATACATAATTGGAATCTCTTTTTCTTCAATTTCATAATCTCTCAGCTGCTGTCTCATCCATAAAACTTGGGCACAACAGCTGCCCGCAACTATGTACTCTACTTCAGCTATGGATGTGGCTATTGAGTTTTGCTTCTTGCTAAACTAGGAAACCAATCTGTTTCCAAGCATTTGACATGTACCTGAAGTACTCTTCCTGTCTACTCTACATCCAGCATAGTCAGAGTCTGAGTAACCAATAAGCTTGAATCCACATTCCTATGGATACCATAAGCCAACTTCTTGGCATCCCTTCAAATATCTTAAGATTCTCTTAGCTGCAGTCATGTGGCTCTCCTTTGGTGCAGATTGAAATCTTGCACATACACTTCTTTGCAAAGGTGATGTCCGGTCACGGGCCGTTAAATAGAGAAGCGATGATCTAATGAGTGCTCTGTATCTTGTTTGATCTCTGACCTTACCATCGCATCCATGTCCATCTTGTGATGTGTTCATTGGTATTTTTCGGAAGACTTCTCTTCCATACCAAATTTCTTTATTAAATCTCTGGTGTACTTTGTTTGACTTATGAAGGTTCCATCCTTCAATTGCTTAACTTGAAGTCCTAGGAAGAAAGTCAGCTCTCCCATCATGCTCATTTGAAATTTGCCTTGTATGAGGTTTGAGAACTTATCACACAGACTCTTTGTTTGTGGATCCAAAAATGATATCATCCACATATATTTGAACAAGCAAGTATACTCTCTCCATCTTGAATTCTAAAGAGTGTTCTGTCACTTTGCCTTTGGTGAATCCATTATCAGTTAGAAATTGAGATAATGTATCATACCATGCTCTTGGTGCCTGTTTCAATCCATATAATGCTTTCTTGAGCTTGTACACCTTATCACCAATGGTTTTTTCGCTCAAAACCTGGAGGTTGTTCAACATAGACTTCTTCCTCTAATGATCCATTTAAGAATGCACTTTGCACATCCATTTGATATACAGTGCAGTTCTTGTGAGCAGCATAGGCAAGAAACATCCTTATTGCTTCTAATCTAGCAACAGGGGCAAAGGTTTCATCAAAATCTATTCCCTCTTCTTGGCAATACCCTTTGGCTACCAATCTTGCTTTGTTTCTTACCACAGAACCTTCCTCATTCATCTTGTTTCTGAAAACCCATTTTGTGCCAATGACATTTTGATGGGTTAGTCTCTGCACCAATTCCCATACTTCGTTTCTTTCAAACTGATTCAACTCTTCTTGCATGGCTTGAATCCAATGTGTGTCATCCAATGCTTGAGACACATCTTTTGGCTCTATTTGGGAGATAAAACAAGTGAACATTGCTTCTTGTTGAGCTCTGGATCTGGTTCTTACACCATCTCTAACATCTCCAATGACTAGCTCTGGTGGATGGTCTCTCAGCCATCTCACATCAGGTTGAAGCAAATCAGCTGGGTTCAGCTGTCTCGTAGCTGTGTTGTCTTGAGTAGCTCTTTCATCATCATTCAGTTGCAAATTTTCCAGCTGTTTTTGAGATTCAACTATCTCATCTTCATCTTGGTTGATTGCTCTTGCTTCAGCTTCAACATAAGGACTCTTCTGCATAGTTGGTTGATTCAGCTTATCAGCTAACTCTTCAATGTCTTCTCCATTCACATTAGGTTCATCAAAAACCACATGAATAGACTCTTGCACATGAAGATTGTCCATGTATATCTTGAATAATCATCTACCACCACTAAGGTGTATTTCTTCCCACTTATGCTGGCTGGTTCAACAGGACCAAATAAATCCATATGCAACAGATGCAATATACTTGTTGAAGAAGAACTAGGCTTCTCCTTGAATGAAGATTTGATCTACTTTCCCATCTCGCATGCATCACATACATTTTCCTTCTTGTACATCGAGTCGGCAATCCTTCCACAAGATGACTCCTTGCAAGCTTGTTGATTGTCTTGAAGTTCGATGATTGACTTCTTGTGTCACGGCTTAACTTGATTGGTGTGCTCTTTGCTAACAGACAGTGTGCTTGGTGTGGCAAGAGACCAATGCCACATACATATTCTTCTGTCTTGATTCTTGCAAAAAGACTATTTCATTTGATTGTATCTTTAATCTAGCACACTCCCATATTGAATCCAACATTTTATCCCTTGTCACAGAGTTGGTTGATGCTTAACTGGTTGAAGTTGAGGCCTTCAACATAAGCAACATCTGTGATTTCTAATCCATTCTTCGTGATGGATCCAATGCCTTTTATTTCCCATGGAGCTTCATTTCCTCCAAATATGACTTTTGCACCTCTAATCTCCTTGAATCTTGTGATTTTTCTTGTTTCTGTCATGTATCCGGAAGCGACCACTATCCATGTACCAGGTTCCTTGGCATCACTGTATTCTTGAACCGCAATCAAGGAAATTAGTTTTTAGGTACCCATACTTGCCTGGGTCCGAGGGGTTAGTCTTTGTAAGATGATCCAACCAACCTATAGGCAAATGACTTGACTCTAAGAGGTTGCCATCTATCTGTGCCATAATCATAATTCACTTTGGCAAATTGCTTGGGGGCTTTAGGTTCATACAATTGTCTCTTTTGTCTGTATGCCTGTGTGTGTGTTTTAGCAATTGCCTTCTTTGGGTAGTTGTGATATTTCTGAGTGTAGTGTCTGGGTGCGTATGTGTGCTGATAATAGCTCTTTTGCCTTTGGAATGACCTTTGCTGAGATCTAGGTCTTTGCCATCTAGGCTTGTATTCCATTGGTCTTTGCTGATTTTTCACATTGTTCCAATCAGCTTGGCTTGGATAGTTTCTACCATTCCCATCATATATGTTTCTTTGATAAAACTTCTGGGGTTTTTGGTAGCTCTGTTTATTCTTCACATAGTACTTTCTATTTGGAGTTTTTGAGGAACTCTCTTTGGATTTCTTCTCATTTGTCCTCTCAAAGATACTCAATCGGCTCTTTTCCTTCCCCTTTATATCCAAGGCCAGTTTGTTTGTGATTGTGCTTTGGAATGAATATGGGTGCAACATTTGGTATTTTGTATTTTTGAGATGCTTTATTACTTGAAGATCCTTTTTCCAAAATTACTCTAGAAGTTTGACTTTGTACAAAGGAATTGAATCCTATGCCTGTCTTATCTCCACATTCTTTTTGACTCATGATAAGGTCATCCAATGATTTAGATGCCTTTGTAAATGAGGCAATCACATTTTTGAGATCATTTTCCCTCTTTTCTATAGCGGCTATCTCTGCTATTAGTTTGGCATTTTCAAACCTTGACTCTTTGTTCTCACCTGACTATGTGACTTAGAGTACTCGGCTCCTTAGTCAATTTGTGAGTTTTCTTTTGAATGGGTTGTTTTCCTCATTTATAAGTGTGTGTGAGGATTTTATGTGCTCAAAGTCTTTCATCATTTTGCCTAATGAATCATAAAGATCAGTGGGTGATAAAGTGGGTGTCACAACCACTATCACTTGAATATGAATGAGATGAGTTAGAGTGTACCTCATCTTCTTGGTCAGTTGATCTTGTTCTTTAGCCATTAGACAGAGATCATTGCTTCTTCTTCGAGAATCACTTGAGTAGTCACTTTACTACTCTGAAAGTCTCTGCTTCCTTAGACTTTTCTCGTCCAGTCTCGAGCCTCGGCCAACATGGTTTTCTTCTTTTCCTGTCTTCTTTCTCTCAAGACTCTTCTTTCTTCTTCATTCTGTACTTATTGGTGGTGGATAGGAACAAATCAATTGCAAAATGTCCTGGTTGTCCGCAATTCCAACACGGGTTCTCACTCTTGATCGGCTCTTTCGTCCTTGGGTTATGATCTCTCCGATACTCAACCCTTTGATGCTCAGCTCTCTTGGGTGGCTTTGTCTTCCCTTGACTTGGAGGGAGTGAATGTCTCTGGAGGATTCACCCTTGTTTCTTTTATAGTTCTTATTGAAGAAATTGTTGAATCTTTTAACCAACAGGGCAATCTCTCTCTGGTCTATGGCTTCATTGACTTGACTCTCTTTCCTTCCTTGACTATAAGAGCGGATGTCTTAGGTACAACTATCTCTCTTGCTCTTTTCTTCTCGGCTCAAACTCATAAGTTTTGAGATCCGAGAATGACTCATGATTGGATTTTTTTTTTGAGGTTCATTGAATGTCTCGGGGCCATGACCTTCATTTCCCATTCGGTGGGAGGCTTCTCGAGAATCTTCATACACATTTCCTTTTGTGTATATTCTTTCCCAAGTCTTTGATAGCTCATTGTGATTTGGTGAATCGACATCCAAGTCGATCAAGATTTCACGCAAGCATTTTAAAATTTTCAAATTTTTGTACAACAACAGACAATTTATTTTCTTTAATCTGCTATGATCCTTCACAAATTAAGGTTAGTTTATCGCAGATGGTTTTTGCAGATTGGCAAGTTGACTTTGTTGAACATTGCTTTGTCCAAAGTTTTGTAAAGTATGTCCTTGGCCACATTGTCCAAGTTGTATCTTTTTCTATCCTCGTTTGTCCACTCAGTCCTTGGTTTCTCAACCATGGTTTGGTCTTGCCTCAGAAGCCTTTCTTCTCCTTCTGCGGTATTTGCTCTCTCTCCTGCGATTGTGTTCACTTTTAGTATTTGCAGTGGCCCATCCTCTATCACTAGCCACATTTCATCATGTAGAGCAGATAGATGAGCCTGCATACAAATTTTCCAATCATCAAATTCCTCAACAGTGAACATAGGAATGCATGTCGATTTGCTTCCATGATAATAACTTTTGCTAAGAGTGAAATATTTTGAAAATGCAAGTGTTAAAAATCTTTTAGAAAAGATAGAGATATAGTTCAGTAACCAGTGCGGAAGGCTCAATGAACCAACCGCTCTGATACCACTTGTAGGTCCCAAGATGTGTGAGTAAGGTTTAGAAAAGGGGGGGGTTGAATAAATCTTACCATGTTTTCTATTTAGTCCTTTTAAAGAAATTACAGAGTTAACACAAACGGCTAAGTCTTGAGGGACAATGACTAAGTTGGTTATTCAAATGAGTTAGCCACTCAACGGATTTCGATAGATTTTGTTGATAGAATAACTCAACTGTTTAACCTGAAACTTAACTTGGATGTGTTGGTTTTATCAACGGAGGACTTAACACCCTTTGATTTGTTTTAAACTTATTTTAAAACTTGATTTTAGCACTTAGCTATTAATCAGTTGGATAGCAAATTATCAGCAGATATAAGTAAGTATGCAGAAATAAAAATGCTGAAATGTAAATGACAAAAATGATTTTTATAGAGGTTCGAAGATGGGGTAATTCTTCTAATCCTCTCTTCTCCAACTCCTGGAGGAATCCACTAAGTAATGATCAGTTCACAAAGGGTTATCAGTCTAGAGACAAATCTTGATCACACAGTTGACTTGCTCCTTGGACTCAGTCTAGAGATGCCTTGGTCACACAAGTAACCTGCTTCTCCGACTCGACTTCTTCACGGGCAGGGTTTGCCTTGCTACTTGACTCACTTTCTCAAGCTTCTTGGATTTGATCACGAAGCCCTCCAATAACTTGAGACTGGTTCGACCTTGAACCTTCCTACAATCATCCTTGGAAAGTAGACCCCTTTTGATTCTTCAAAAGTTTCCTCTTCAACAGTTTGAAGTTGTCTTTCCTTCACAACTTTGTGTTGGATTGATTTCCTTCGAGTGTTAGGCTTGAGGATTTTGCTTGATTATCTTGAGAATATTTTGCAGGTTACAGTTTGAATATTGCTTGCTTGTTCGTGGTTCAAGTAACCTTTTCTCAATGAGTTTCCTCAGCCTTTTAGTGAACTTTCAAAAATCTGCCTATTGAAGAGATAGGCTGATTTTCAAAAGTCACTTGTGTTCGTTGGCTTGTCTTGTTGCAGTCCTTGATGTTGACATTTCCTTGTATTTAATGTCTTGCAGCATTGCAGCGTATCTGACACTAGGTGCGGTGCTTTCCATTGGTTTGTTCCTTTAGCACACAACTGGAACTAACACTTTATCTCTGACAACTTTAACAAGTTACCATTCTGAGTAACATTCTTGGCTTTCATCAACGGATCTCGCTCAGTTGTCTTGACTTGACTGTAGTCTTTTATTCCCAGGTGACTTGAAAGTTAGCTTCAATCTTTGGATGACTCATGTCACTTCAACTTGAGACTTGGCTTCTTGAGATGACTTGGTGACTCTTCATACAAATTGTTTCACAATCGATACACCTTGATCGAGTTCTTGACTTTTCTTCTTCTTTGCCGTCAAATTGGTGTCTTTTGCAATGAGTCTTTACTTTAGTCTTGATTGACTTCTTGTATTTCTAGGCATAGTGACTTGACTCAGCTTTTCCATCCCTATCTATTACAATACAAATTACAAGAAAAATGGGGTCGGATGACATCACATCCTCCTCTACATCTGCAGCGGCAGCCTCCTTCCGTTCTTCAGCCATCATTTCATCACCCACTTCATCTACCATGGCCTCAAGATCAATCTCAGGATCTGGTTCTTTTGAGGCATCGAAATCCTCATCACTTGAGTCATCGAATGAGAACTTGACTCAGCTGCAATGGGTGTTGGCTTAGATGTGGTAACATCCTTGACCACACCTTTGCCCTTTCTGACCTTCTCAACCATCTGGCACATCATCATCACTATCTTTGGACTCAGCCGCACACTTTTTTTTGTTCTCTAAGTGAACAACAAAGCTAGTTCACATTGTCCTCGGAATCAGAAGAAAGAAACATAAGGAATAGGCAAATCATCTCCCCCTGTCTTCGAAGAACCCTCAACAGTGGTCTTTTGCTTCTTTGGAGAAATTTCAGGAGTGGAATCGAAATCTTCGAAGTCCTCTGGGGAGTAACCACAAAGTCTTTTCGAACGGCGCATATTAGGGTTTCCCAAAGGGCCATGAACTGTGTGAATGACCTCAAAATCCAGAGGATTGTCAACGTCTATTTCATTATTTTTCCCTCTGGGAAGAACAGAGGCAAGGGCTTCGTCTTGAAAGGGAACTGGGATGATAGCAGTAGGAGTGGAACTCGGACAAGATGAGTCACAGGGAGAGAGGATTCCAAACCTGGTTCCTTGGTTGGAGCAGTGGGAGATGCAGTCCCAGATGTAGGGACATCTTCAGGCACGGATGTAGGGGCATCTTGAACGAACGTAGGTGCAGAAATTTTGGGCGATGGATGAGTGATGGTCTCTGTGATTACCTCTGTGGGAGTGGAGGAGGGTGTTGTAGCGGCCTCTGGTGGTAAAAGACTCTCCTTAATCAGAGAAGAAGACGGATTCTGGGCAGACAGAGATGCAGTGTCAGATGGGGTTCCATCTCTGACATCATCTGGTACAGTACTTGCTTCCATCGACTTGTCAGACTTTGGGCTTTCGGAATTGTGAGAGGAAGATGATGATTTGCTGGGGCTTCCAAACAAGTTCTTAATAGAGGAAACAAACCTTGCCATGGTGAGGAAGATATCCTTGGAACCTGAAAAAAAATCCAACCACACAAAAGCTTCGAAAGACGTGAGAAAGAGTAAGATGATATGCACTTGATTGCCTGCAAATAAGTAGTGATTCAAATAGAGTCAAAATCATGCACGTAAATCAAGATACAATAGGAAGAGTTTTAATTAGGAAAGAATTCCTCATGGTAAAAATCGAAAAATAAGGAAAGAATCAGGATCCCAATTAATCTCAAACTCTGGTTCACAAAGAGTCCAAATTATGTCAACTTGTGATAAAAACAAAAAGAAATTTACCCTGATCCTCCAAATCGGTTCGACCCACAAAATATATCCATCAAGATTTTCAAGATTTTGGGAAGAGAAAAATATCACCCTCAGATTATATATGGAAACCAAATCTCAGCAAAGAATCCAAAATCACCAGGATATGCAAACCTAATATGCCTAATGCAGAAAAACGCACGCACGAGGAGAAAAAAATGTTGCAACAATGGATGTAGGTTCAAATGTCGTCCCATTTCACACCTGTACTAGATGATTCAATGAATCGCAATCCGAAATCCCAGCTTTATCAAAATTTTCGAGTTTTCTTCACTTTTTCCGAGTCTCATGAGGGAGTTAACCAACAGGGAGCTTTCACTCAAATGCCAAAGGTAGCTCTTTTTCACATGATCATGCCTTTATAGACAGCAGAACGCTTGAAGAAATTGGTCACAAGGAATAGCTTCACACAATGGGTTGGTAGCTTTTTCCTAGAAGGCCTCAAGCATGATCAAGACTTTATTCTCAACTCGCTCTTTGGGAAAAATATCATCATCATTTTTTTGAATTGGAGAGATCGACTCATTTTTGATTTTCCAAGGGAGACAATATATGTGACTAGTTTGAACCATCAATCCACTTTTTGCAGATATGCATGAAAGCTTACAATGCAAGGATGCCTTAAAAAATCAAAAAGAAATAGAGGAGAAGAGAAAGGATGCAGAGTTTGGATGTCACAGCGGATGTGATGTGCAATGTTGTGACATCTCGTGTAACATTTCAGAGAACACACAAACCGAGAGACTTCCTTAGATTGGAGAATCTCTCAAAATCAAAGCACTTGGTGAAGATGTCGACAAAGCTGATTTGATGAAGAATATACTCAATTCGAATTATATTTTTCTCAACGAAATCTCGAATAAAGTGATGTCTAATATCTATGTGTTTAGTACGAGAGTGTTGGACAGGATTTTTCGAAATATCAATCGCACTCATATTATCACTTTGCAAACCATAGTCCTCAATCATTTGGTTCATCCATAAAAGTTGCGTGCAACAACTCCCAACAACTACATATTAAGATTCGATTGGTCGATGAAAGAGATACACAATTTTGCTTTTTGCTATACCATGAGACCAAATTATTTCCCAAATAAAAACATCCACCGGTTGTACTTTTTCGATCAACAACATATCACCCAATCGAGAATCACTAAATCCCACAAGATTAGTGTTAGTGTCTTTAGTGTACCAAATTCCCAAATCGATTTGTGCCCCCTACGTATCGAATAATACGTTTTAAATCTTTTAAGTGAGTAACCTTGGGATCAGATTGATAACGAGCACAAAGACAAACACTGAACATAATATCAGGACGACTGGCAGTCAAGTACAACAAACTTCCTATCATGCTTCTATACAAGGTGTGGTCAACACTTTCAGCCACATCTTCTTTACTCAACTTTTGACTCGACCCCATGGGAGTCTTCAAGTGAGAGGCATTTTCAAGCTCAAATTTTTTCACAAGATTCTTAGCATACTTGCTTTGTGAGATAAAAGTTCCTTCCTTTAATTGTTTTATTTGCAAGCCCAGGAAGTAACTTAACTCACCTACCATACTCATTTCAAAAGTGGAGGACATGCAAGCAATGAATTCCTTTAACAATTTATCAGAGGAGGAACCAAAAACAATGCATCGACATAAATTTGAGCAATCATGATATCGTGTTTTTTTCTTTGAATGAACAAGGTTTTATCAACTTCACCATGTTTAAAACCAATTTGAAGAAGATACTCAGTTAGCCTACCGTACCAAACTCTAGGGGCTTGTTTGAGACCATATAGAGCCTTTTTAAGCTTATACACGTGGTTAGGCTTAAAAGGGTCCTCAAAGCCTTTAAATTTTGTTCATTCAACAAAAGCTTCTTCATCTAGAAATCCGTTTAAGAAAGCACTTTTTACATCCATTTGGTGAAGAGTTAATCCCAAGTAACATGCAATAGCAATCAACAAACATATGGACTCAATACGGGCTACAGGAGCGAAGGTTTCATCAAAATCCACCCCCTCAACATGTGTGTACCCTTGAGTGACTAATCGAGCTTTGTTGCGAACAATTTTGCCAGATTCATCTGTTTTATTTTTAAAAATCCATTTTGTCCCAATGACATTAACATCCTCTGGCCTAGGGACTAAAAACCACACATCATTTTTGACAAATTGATCTAGTTCCTCTTGCATAGCATGTATCCAAAATTCATCTTTAAGAGCTTCAACAACATTCTTAGGTTCAACATTGAACACAAAACAACATGTTCTCACATTGGTATAATCAGTAGACAAGCAAACCATTCTTACCATATCACGATAGTTCACTCTACATTTCCCTCTTGTCTTAATACCATCAGTAGTGTTACCAATGATCAGAAACGTAGGGTGATTTTTCTGAATCCTTGTAGGTATGTCACTGCCACGATCCACGATTGGATTATTAGTTTCTTCAACAGGTTCATAGTCAGAGTCAGAGTCTGACTCGGCTGCAGCAGACACGGATGTGGGCTCAGATGATGTCACATTTGGTTCTGCATTTGAGACAGCTGTGGATGGGGCTTCAGTCACATTCTCCATAACATCTGTGCCTACATCCTTCGCCAGGGCAGTCTCAACAAACTCGAGTAGATCCACATGATCTTCTTCACTCTTTCCTGCAATATCTGAGAGATCATCGAAGACAACATTTACAGATTCCATGATCATCTTAGTACGAAGATTATAAACTCGATAGGCATGACTATTCGAAGTGTAGCCTAGAAAAAGACACTTGTCACTTTTGGAATCGAATTTACCAAGATTATCACGATCATTAAGGACATATCACACACACCCAAAAACATGAAAATATTTGAGGTTAGGTTTCTTTCCCATAAGTATTTCATACGGGGTCATAGAACATCCAGGCCTCAAATATACACGATTAGCTATATGGCAAGCATGATTCAGAGCTTCAGCCCAAAACCTTTTAGAAAGGTTTTTAGAACTAAGCATGACACGGGCTATCTCTTTTGATGTCGATTTTCCTTTCGCCACCCCATTTTGTTGTGGAGTTTTAGGTGCGGAAAATTCATGAGAAATCCCCTTTCTATCACGAAGGGACGAGAAAGAAGAATTCTCAAATTCTTTACCATGGTCCCGATCTAATTTTGGCAACTTGATTAAATTATACAAGTTACAAACCTTTTTATATGCCTTCTAAAGAAATCAAAAGTTTGATTTCTCACGTAGAAAATAAGTCCACGTATAACGTGAAAAATCATCGACAATCACATAAGAGTACTTCCTACCACCCACACTTTCAATCTCAATAGGACCCATGAGATCCATATGAACTAACTCCAGACATCAGTGGTGTGGAAATGTGATGTCATTTGATGCGACACTCTCTTTTGTTTACCCCTTTGACAACTTTCACATACACTGACACTTTTCATAGACAACTTAGGCAAACCAACAACAGCTTCAAATTTCACAAGTTCTATTAGATTTTTATGGCTAACATGGCCTAATTTTTGATGCCATAGATCAGTGTCATTCGTGTGTGCCCTGTGACAAAGTTGATCATTCTACGAATTGATACTTGATTGTCGAGGAAGACCTCAAGCCGATAAGGATACAAGTATCGTCTCATCGAACACTTCACAAGTGTTTTTGTTGAACTTCACATAGAGATCATCATCACATAGTTGACTTATGCTGATGAGATTAGCATTAAGACCAACTACATGAAGCATATTACGTAGCTTGGGTAGTCCTTCAACGTTCAACGTCCCTTTCCCAACTATCTTCCCTTTGGCTCCACCTCCATAGGTAACATTGCCACCATTGTAAACTTTATAGTCAGTTAAATACTCCAAGGTACCTGTCATATGTCGTGAGCATCCACTATCGAAGTACCAAGATCCTGCAACGTTAGATCTCAAGGAAGTATAGATAACATGACATTTAACTTTAGTTTTTTTGACCCAGACAGATTTTGGAAAATGATTACGAGGATGTCGTAACATCTGCGATGACATCTGTTGTCCAGACCTCAAATCCGATCTTAGTTTATAATAGAATGGTTTAATGTGTCCAGGAGCATGACAATAATGACAAATAACGTGACTTTCCGTGGTTTAGACTTCTGGGAAAAATTCCTTTTATTGTTGGAGGAATCTGAGGATTCTCCGTGTTCTTTAGCTTTAACAAAAACCGGTGTTCTATAACCTAGGCCAGTTTTATCATCACTACCCATGGAAATAATATCATCCAGTTTTGCTTTCCCAGATTTAAACTTTTTCATGCTTTCAAGAGACTCTTCAAGTTTAGAATTTACCTTATCGAACTCAAGTTCCTTCTTGGTAAGAGAGGCTTCCAACCTGGTAACCACTTCTCTTTGATCATCATTCTCCTTCTTGAGTCGATCATTTTCCTTTTTCAGCATCTCGTTCACTTTAATCCTTTTTAGCCAATCCTTGTAGAGGTTCGCGTACGTGTCCTCCAGACTTTCATCATCAGATTCATCATCCTGTTCAACATCATCAGGAGCAGAGGTAGAATTGAAGCAAAAAAGGTTAGAGACAGATAAGAGATCTTGTTCTTCAGATGTGACCTCAGATGTGATCAGTGAAGGTGTGATCACATCTCGGCCCACACCCCTGGCTACACCTGAAGGATTTATTTGGAGAGACTTTCGATCTTTCACCAAAGGGATCGAAACCAGGTTCTTCGCATTCATTCTTCTCCTTTGTCGGATTTTTATCACTCAAGGTCAGAGTCAGGCTCATTCCCTTTTTCATAAGAGTATTAGCACATTGGGCAACATAGTGACCATACCCAGTACATGCCCTACACCTAATGGAGTCAAGAGTTTTAGTGTCAGACTTGTTCGATTTATCACCAGAAAAACGTTCTTGGCTTTTATCAAAGGTGTGCTTTTGAGGAAACTTGCTTGACTCAGACTTAAAAGGCTTGGTGAAATTTTGAGACTTTTTCTGACTTTTGAGCTTAAGAATCCTATCAAACTTTTTCGAGTACATGGCCATAGAATCATCTCCTAGATCTGACTTTTCGATCTCATTGGTAAGATCAACAAAATCATTGGTAACTTTGGACTCAAGTTGAAAAGGAGACTCAATTTGAAAAGCAACTTTGTGACCCAAACTCTCCATTTGTTGAGTTGTGTTCATCTCATAGGTTTGAAGAATGCCATCAAGTTTTTCGAGACTTAAAGTGGACACATTATGGGCTTCTTCTATGGATGAAATTTTGATATTGTCCCTAATAGGAAGAGATCTCAACATTTTGCTTACAAGATTTTCATTGGAGATAGGTTCACCTAGGGCTTGGGCTTCATTGGCTTTATCACACAGTTTGGCATTGTAAGTGGTGATATTCTCATCTTCACACATTCTCAGGTTTTCAAACCTATTGGTGAGTAACCTAAGTTTGGTTTTTCGCACACTCGCAGATCCCTCACAATGACTTTGCAGAGTATCCCAAGCATCTTTGGCCACAGTAAAACTAGCAATGATTTTGAACATATTTTGATCAACAGTACCAAAGATTGCCATCAAAGCCTTAGAATTGTAATTGGACAAAATTAATTCATCATTAGTCCAATCAATTTCTCCCTTGTCCTTGTAGTCACCATCAATATCAATGAGTTTTGGAGGTGACCACCCAGTAAGGATTGTACGCCAGGCCCTTTCATCAATTGATTTGATGTAGGCCCGAACTTTAACTTTTTAAATAGAATAATTGGAGCCATCAAGAGTGGGGGGACGAAAAGTGGGGTCATTTTGAGTATACATGCTAACAAACACTTAGGATCAACACTTAGTGTCGTCAAGTGTAGGGTCTAGATGCCAATTGAAAGAATTATAGCACGGATATTTACCAAAAGTTTTGTAAAGTAAGGATGTGATTGCAGATGTGGTCACATTCACAATCACATGCAGTGGAATTTTGAAAACAATAAAGAGACACATGAAATAAAAATTGTCTACAAGCCAACAAGCTTGTAGACGTGCCAATATGGCAAAACTTTCCACTAGTAAAAACCGTTTGATTCCGTATACAAAAATACTCAAATCCAACTAGTAGAAACTCAACGAAAAACTCCTATCTAGAGTATATCTAATCTATGTAATTCAACTCATCCAACAATAGACATGTGTGGACTTCGTTAATCACAAAACAAAAACAATGGATGAAAAGCTAACAAACACAATCTGCAGGGCTGAATGTGATCTCAGATGTAGTCACATTCGAGATCGCATCCAGGGCAGTTCAGACTCCTTGTGCTTGAATGACTCTTAACTCTCTGAAGACTCTTGTAGCTCTGGTATATTTCTTGTGTAATAATTATGCACGTTCTCTTCCCTTTATATAACCATCCAAACCCTTCAAGAGACCTAATACACAAGGAAAGAAGATATATACAAATATATGACAAGTAAATCACTTATGTTAGGAAACAAGATAACTATCAAGAATCCTAATATATCAATACCATATCAATATTATTTTTTTCCAAATCTAAAAAGTCCTAATCATACCATAAGTCTAGAAAGGCAAAACAAATCAAAATCCAATCTTTATAATTTAGGAAATTATTTGGGCAATAAAAAAATCGCCCTAACACTGATTCTTTGGATTCTGCTATAGATATGATTCCCTATTTTTTTCTTTTTTTCTATGCAACTTGTGAACCGCCATTTGAGGTTGAAGAACCAAGTACTGTAAAATCCTTTTTGTGCCGAGTTTGTTGCTTCAAAGTTGGGGTTTGAGATTCCGCAGAAGTAGATAGTTTAGAGGTTCGTAGAATTGTTTTTTTTTTTGCAGTTTTTTTTTTATGTTTTTTTATCTGTTTCTCAAAAACACCCATTGTTGGGTGAAGTTTGAAGTTCTGCTAGAATATTTTGCGCCGAGTTTTTTTGCTTCAAAGTTGGGGTTTTAGAATTCACAGAAGCTAATATTTTAGTTGTTCGTAATTTTTCTGGTAGTTTATTGTTTACGTATTTTCTAGCATTTTTTAGTTACTATGCATTACAAGGTTGTTGTAATTGTTTTGGGTTCGCAGTTAAAAAATATCTCTTTCGTATTTTTTTTTCCCTGATTTTGGAGCCCTAGTTTTTAGAAAAGTTAATATCATGCTCCTCTACGGTCCTTGTTTTTCGTAGCTTTTCGACGATGTGTTTTTTTTTTCTGGAGTTGCGATTGCAAGTGTGCAAGATTTTTCTATGAATTTTCCTAACTTTTTGTTGATGCATGTGTACCTTGATGTTTATGCTTTCGAAGTGTATGCTTATTGCTTATGAAATGTATATTGTTATTTCTGGAGTTTTATAGCTATGGGTGATTGTGAAATTTTGTTTGTTTTACTGCTACTATTCTTCTTGATGTTTTTTCAAGTAGATGTGTGTTGTATGTAATCATACTTTGTTTTTACTGCTACCATTTTCTCTTGTTCAGACTATATATGTTTTAGATTTTAAGAGTAACTAGGTGCATTTTGAGTCGATTGGACTTTTCATTGTTAAATATCATAGATTGCTTATGAAGTTTCATTTTGCTGCTTATGAAGGGTTAAAAGTGTGCATGTGATTAATATTTTTTTTAATGTTATCCTCTTATTGCTTATTGTGTAACTATTTTATTTTCTAGTGCATTTTGGACCGATTTTATATATGAATTATGAAGTAATGTTTAAGAGGCTTAAAAATAAAAAAAGCATTTTGTGGGAATATTTTGAACAAACGAATTTGAAAATGAAAGTAATGTTTGATTTTTAAGAGATATATATAATTATTTTATTATAAATGTCTTGTTATGTTAAGTGTTAAATATTGTATAATTGACATCATATTAACTTCTTTTAATATTACGTATTTATTTTGATATATATAAGTAGATGATATGATGATGTTGATAGATAATTGATTTTCCTAAAAACAAATTATTTGGGAAGGAGAAAACAAATGTACGTCTCCTAAAAAATGCTTTTCATAGGAAAATGCCTCACGTGTTCAAATATAGTCGAACGATTAGAAATATTGGGGGTATTTGCAATCCCAAAAAAATTATTTCTAAGCTTTTGTTATAAAAAATTGCTTTATAGTGTTTGCAAATGTCAACTTCTGCTTCTGATTTTGTATCATTTATTCAGAATCTAAAAATAGGGAGATGACTGGTTTAGATTCTAATTCTACTCCTAGCTCGACTTTTAAAACAAATAAGCATATTTACAACTTTTCACCAAACACTTTCAAATTATGATTCCATTTGTAAATGTTACCAACTTCCGATTTTCAACTACTTTTATTTCTGATATAATAATCACTTCTTCTAAAAGCAGAAGTTTTTGCAAACACTCTTATTGTATGATTTTTTTTGCAAAGTAGTTACGGGTATAATTTTTTTAAGGGAATATGGTCAATTCTACCCACTTTGAATATAACAAACTACTTTTATAGCCATTCTAATTAAAAATATATTTTTTACCCACTTTTTTTAAAGACATAAATGCCCTTATTTTTTTTCTTTATTTGACTCATTACATATAGATTCACGTATATACATATCCCATTTTTCTTCTTTTTTCGCTTCTTGGTCTTTCTCTCCAATTTTTATTTGCTTTGTGCTAGGCCGCAAAATTAAAAATATTGATATTATATTCTAGGTGACACAATCATGCAACCCTAAGTGGCACAATCATGCCAAGATAAAAATACCACTGCTCTATTTTATGTGGCACAATCATGCCACCCTATGTTATAAAATAGGGTATGATCGTTCCAAGATGAAAATATTCGTGTTTTGTTTTAGGTGGCATGATCGTGCAACCCTAAGTAGCACGATTGTGTCACCCTAGGGATGACAATAGGGCGGGCCAAAACCTGCCCCAGCATCAAACCCGCCCCAACGGGGCGGTCTAGAACCGGATGAACGAGTCTCGGGATAGGTCTTGGGTCCAAAATTACAAAACGCGCCCGGGTCCCGGCAGGGTCCTGGGTCTCCCGACCCGCACCGCATATTAATTTTTATTATAATTTTAAATATGTAATGAGATATTTTTGCATTATTTACTTTTAGATTTGAGTGTTCTATTGATTTTAATTTACTAATATAACATCTTGTAATATTCTACTTTGAATATTTATTTTGAATATTAATCGAGTACTATTGCAAAATACTAATAGTATTTTTTTAAACAAAAAATCTTAATAGTAGCTAAATCGTCGTTAAAAAATGGTTACAATAAGTTGCATAATTACATTTATTTATTTTTTTTGACCAATTGACATTAAATTGCTTTTGAGAATTTGGCCACAAATACAAAAAAGACAAACTATTGCAATTAAAAAAATGTATTAGCGAGTCTAGCTGGTCTAGACCCGCCCCGGGGGGTTTGAGGTGGGGTGGGCGGGTCCCAGGTCTCAATTTTCCCAGTGGTTTGAGTAAACCAGATGGTCTTTGGTGTTCGACTTTAACTTGCTGACAAGTCAAACATTTTTCTACAAAAGTTCCAATAGCTCTTTTCATACTTCGCCATCAAAATAACTCTCTTATCAACTGCTCTTGCTTTGAGAGCAAACAAGTCACTCACCCTTGGTCTCATAGTTTAAATCGTAGTTAGGGTAAATCTTATGTTCAATACAACCAAACTCTTAAATAAGGAAACCTTACATGCTCAAAACGTAATTTACAGAAATCCTACGTTCAAATCTCATTAGGGAAAATCCATTTCAAATCCAAATTTGATTCTGTATTCAATACATTAATCCTTAGTAGGAAAACTTTTCATCAAATAACTAACCTTATTGGTTGTCAACTTACAACTACAATAATCAAACCTTATTGAGAAAACCTTATATTTCAATATGCCCAAATACTCAAATCGTAATTAGGCAAAATCCTTCACTCAAATACACAGAATAACCCTATATTCAAATAACTCAAATCCTTTAAGGGAAAATCTTATATTCAATAACTCAAATCTTATAGGGCAAAATCTTGTGTTCAATATCTCAAACCTCATAGGAAAAATGGTATATTCAATAACTCAAACCCTATAGAGTAAACCATATACTCAAACATTAATCAAGAAAAACACTATAATCAGTAGTTCAACTATAACTGGGTAAACCTTATCACACTGATTTGGGAATAAGCCTATAATACAGCAATCGACCAACTCAGCAATAACAATCTAATTTACACCAACACATAAATCATTATAAGCTTTAGGCGACAAACCTCGTAATTAAACATGAAAATCAATAGCAATAGCTTATCACAAATTTTATACGAGGCTAATTATATCACTTGTTTGTTTAACTTGGATTGTAGTAAAGTCCTTTCTAGGCCTCCATCAAAACGAACCTAGACTTGAGCCGTGTATCATAGGGTTAGTAAAAACTTAATCAAATTCATTGTACAACTAAAATCAAGAGATTATCTTTTTGCATCTATCGACTTAATAATTCTCATACATTTCTCATAATCCAAATCAAGACGTGTAATCCTAAAGAAAAATAAAATCTTAATAATAATAATAATTTTCGAATAACCGGGGTTCATGCTTATTAAAATAAAAGTCAACAACCAAAAGTTAACTAACAATATGATTAGAGAATTAATGTAAAGATAATGGCGATTAGCCAGTCATCTCTAACTATAGATAATATGTCTCACTCCTCATCTCTATCAATGATAATGGGT
This sequence comes from Rehmannia glutinosa, assembly GCA_016081115.2. Taxonomy (NCBI): domain Eukaryota; kingdom Viridiplantae; phylum Streptophyta; class Magnoliopsida; order Lamiales; family Orobanchaceae; genus Rehmannia; species Rehmannia glutinosa. The sequence continues at coordinate 85,813,673 of CM071936.1, read as the reverse complement.
CTATTAATCAATCCATAATGTTTACAAGACACTAAGTCTTCTAAAACTTCGAATCTTTCTCAAGTTCCTCTTCCTGGACCCCCTCCCCCTTTTGAAGGAATACAAGATTTCTATTCATCTAACATATAAACTGATATTATATTTCTAAAGCAGAATATAGTAACATGGAATCATAATAAAATACATCATGACATAAATGAGCATACTGATACAATTGTATAATGTAACTTGCATTAACAATTCTCATACCTTGAGGAGATCGACAAGATATGACGGAGGTGGATGTTATTACACCATTTTATCTTATACAAAGTTTGACTTTTATTAATTGATTTTTTTAAAAAAAACTATACATTTGAATTTTCAGTTTTTTTAACAAGCCTACATAAACGTAGACCTGCTCTGATACTACTTGTAACGACCCAATTTTATGAAATTAAAGTACTCTCAAAAATATTATTAAGGAAACACCAATTTATATAATAAAGTGATCCCAATAATTATCAAAAAGTCGATTTAGAATTTTTTAATTAAGAAAAAAATATAATAATAATAATAATAATAATAATAATACATCTTCCAAATTAAATATCCAACAATTATTCCAAGCATAAACTGGAAAAATTAAAGACATAAATCTAAAATTTATTCTGATCATAATTATTTAAAATAAAAATATAGCATGATTTGTTCCACCATTGACAACATTATATCTTCAGCCGGATTCGTCAACCTGAAAGTCATGATAATAATAGGGGTGAGCTTCATCTCGCTCAATAGGGATATACCTGTCAATATTTATTATAACATGAAAAGCATTCACATAATTACAACAATAATTCATTAATTTCCTCTTTTTCCTCTAATTGGCTTATTCCTACATATAACATTGCGGGTTCACCCCGAAGATACTTTTGATCCCGGACTCTTTTCATGGCCCCTAACTTATATGAATGTATTTCCTCTTGACATATATTGCAATCAATGAAGTATAATCATGTAACATTAAATAAAGACAAATAATATAAAATTCTCTATCTTAACAATCGCAGATATTCGATGTAGAAAAATGAACAATAAAACTCCTAGTCCTCGACCCTTCGTTTTCTACGTTAAATAAAATTATATAATTAATATGTAATATTAATAAATCGAACTAATTAATGAAATAATTTGTAAAAATTTGAAAGAAAGCTTATGAATTGGGAATTTTTATAAATATATATATATATATGTGTGTGTATGTGAAATTTGAAAAAATAATATAAAACTATTATTACCTTATAATTCTTAAAAATATGGTGTAAAATTTGTGTATGAAGTTATACATATTTATACTAACTAATTCTAACCCCTAAACCTATATTAGCCCCTAGAATAACTAACCCTTAAGTCCCCTAAAATAATTCCTATACTAACCTCTAATCAAATCATTAATATGGGTTATCACACATGTTGCATATTTTATATGTATTTATTATATATGTAGGCCTTTTTGTTATGTGCAGTTGATTATATGTGTTGTTTTACATATATGTAAAAGTCATGCATATTTAGTATCATATTGTGTATATTTAGTATACATATGTTGCATATGTATACATATATATAAAAGTCATGCTTTCGATATGTATGCGCTTCAATATCTGATGATTTTGCTGGTAGAATTGAAGATTTCAATGGATATCGATGGTTTCTCTAGTTCTGCAGGTTTTTGACGTGAGGGAGGAGAATGAGGTGTTGTATGCGCGATTTTAGAATACGTGATCAAAAACAGATTTCATCCCTTACAATTAGCATTAAATAGCTTGGCAGTTATTTCTGAACTAATTATGTGCTACCTATTATACCCCTGGGCGTTGTTTTCCCTATTTTTTAATGCTACAACAATTTGCTAGATCTTGGCCGTCCATTATTTTTTTTGGATAGTGTAGACGTGTCCCTACGGTCTCACCCGGGGCTATGGTCTCACAAGAGCCTCCCCCATATATATATAGAAGATTGGACTATGTTTAAAATTAAATATAGTTGTTAATTATATATTTTTCGCATCTAATCTATAAGATATATAATAAACTAATTTTTTCTAAATTATTTTGTCAGCTTTTCCCTTATTAATGTACTTAAAAATAGTGTAGTATATAGATTATTTTTTTCAACCTCATATATTTGACGTCTTATAATTATAATTATATACGTTAATGCATTAATGAAGTTTACCGACAATCATATTTAGATTGATATAATCCATGTGAAACATATAAAATATTTTATTTATCTTATATCTATATATAATAATGAGGATGTCCGGATCTTTTATTTTCCGCTCTTTTTGCTTATTATATTAGGAAACAATTGTAAACATTATAAATGGTAATTATTATAAAGTTTATATTAGAAAAATATTATAAAAAAATCATTGTAATTATATAAATTAGGTAAATATTATAAGAAAATATTGTAAATGGTATTCCTACTTTATATGTATATAAATTAGAAAAATATCATAAATGGTATTTCTATTTTATATGTATAAAAATTAGGAAAATCTTATTTACTGGTATTCCTACTTTATACCAAAAATGCGTATATAGTATCGATTCAATCTATATGTACAATATATAGATTTTAAAAATTATAAATAGTATTTCACCATTATTGATATTAGTATATGTCAGTTCTTCTTAAATATATATTACAATGATGTGTTGATTCTATACATCATATCTTTATCAAATATATTGTTTATTTGTTTCAATGGTGTCGATGTAATTTTGTACAATATAATTTAATCAAGTTTTAAATACTGATGACTATTCAAACTCTCCTAAATTGTTTAATAATAGTTAAAATAGACTAATTATGATTTTATGTATCTTTCACCATTGAATTAATAATTGATTTTGTGTTCAGGTATTTTTTTGGCAACTTATTATTTATGTTAAATCCTCTTATATTTATACTACTTAAGTTGCATTAGAGAAACAATTTGATATTGTTGATCATATTCGAAGCATAATCACCAAATATAGCTTCATCTTCACGTTCCCCTCTATTTTCATTTTCATCAAGTGTCCGGCCAACACCGACAGTATTAAACTCGAATTTTGCAATAAACAAGAGTTGTTATATAAACTATATTGTAGATTTGTACGGACAATGTTTGGTCATTTGTTTCTTTTTTTTATTATTTTTGATAGTTTTGTTGTATTTTTAAAGTTGTTTTTTGTATGATTTGTTTATTTTTGTTATTATTCCTCATACTAACATATTTTCTGTCAATATATTTTGTGTCAACATACATTTTATGTTCATATATATAAACTTATATCCCCGCCAACATTTTTTTTGTTATTGGTTTTATAGTTTTGATTAGGCAATTATTGTTTTGTTTTGATTCGGCAACATCCTTTTTTTGGTTATTAGTTTTATAGTTTTCATTCGGCAATAAACTTTTATCTACTTATTGTAATGGCTTCTTATATTGTTCAATTAGAAATTCATTACAAATTGTAATTATATTAAATTTTTTAGCGTCCTCCATGCAGATTTGGCAGTCAATTTAATGGTCTTACACCATTAAATTGCGACATGCATAATGTGAACGGACACACTTAGATGGTCAAAATGGTCAACCCCTATGGCGCGTTCTATTTTACGGATGGATGGAGCAAATTCGTCCATGATAACGAAATTTCAGATGGTGAAGTATTGATTTTCTCTTATCATGCCAACCACATTTTTGATGTGTCAATATTTTTTAATGATGATTCATGTGAGAGAATCGATGTGTACCTGACTATACGTATATTTGATATCAGTTCAGGTAATATATTATATTTTAAATCATATATATATATATATGATATTTCTATTTAATTATAAATTGATTGATTTAATTAATACGTGTACGACATGCAACGATGATTCTAACGATGATGATATTAAGGTAGATGTTGTTGAGAATCCGACTTTTCGATTGATTCTCTCAAAGTCACATATAAAGAAACCTCGCTTAGTAAGTATTTATATATATATATATGTGTGTGTGTGTGTGTGTATGTGTAAGTTCGTGATATCTTATGTTTATTTAGTGGTGAGAATTGTTTGTTAATATTTTTTTTTATCAACAACATATACCTATGAAGCTTTGGAATAATTTTATCAAGGGTATACACAAAGAACAAAATGATGTAATTATAAGACATAATGGAAGACAATATTGTGTTGGATTAAAGCAATAGAAATCTAAGATTTTCATGTAACGTGGTTGCCAAAATTATAATTGTTGTATATAATTAATAAATTGATGATATTTAATCATGTAGATACGATAATTATTTATTATCTTTCTAATAAATCTTATAGATACAACGAACTATTGATTGGAATTTTTTTAAAATTGAACCTTGGTAAAATAATTGGCGGTATCTAATTGTACTTTTATTCGTAGACAATATCTATTAATATTTTATTAATTGAATTTGATAATATTATGCGAGCGAATAATTGACAAGATATTTAAGAAAAAAACATGAGAAAGTCGCACTTTAAGATTAAAGATTTATTAATCTAGAAAATTTATAATGTATTACTTTCTAATAAAAAAGACAATAATTGGTCAATGGGGAATTTTTTTTTCATTTACAAGGGAGTATAATTGTATAATTGGACAACAACGTATTAGCTTAAGAAAAACAATTGACTCAAAGATTTATAAAATTCAAAATGGTAACAAATATTTATTGTTCGGAAGTATTGTATATATCTCTTTCATATATTGAGTGAAATATTTTTTTCTCTGCTGTCAAATTCCATTTATATTTAAATTAATTTTGGATTATGGACTTTTTTATGGATGATTTCAAAATTATTTTATTATTAATAAGATGTTTGATTTTTATATTATGCTTTTGAAGGAATATCTGGATTTTTATTTCATATTGATTTAATTGTTGTTGCAATATTTATTTATTATATTTATTTTTGAAATATTGGTATTTTCAGAAGTATGAACAAATACTAATTAAGTTCAGTCTAGAAAAATGAATTATCTTCTAATTGGTCCACTAATCAACGTTGGTGTTAAATTTGATGATAATTTGCTTAATTAAGAATAATTAACAACTCTAATTACTAATAAAATTAGTATATATATGATACAACTAAGGCAACTCAATCAGAAAAAAAAGAAAAAAAAAGAAAAGATATAAAACGATATACAGTTTTGGACAAATCAATCCAAATATATATTCTCCTAACCAATGCATATTTTGGAGTTATCCAAAATTAGCGGTGCTTTGATTTGGTAAGTCAATTGCAAGAATCTTTAGTAACATAAATATTTTATTGGCTAATTGTTTTTTCGATCATGATTGTATATTTTTTTGAGATTTGAAAGATTAAAAATTCTATAATTAATCCTATAGTTGTCCTATACAATCAATAAATTGATTGTAATAATTACTACAGATACAATAATTATTTATTATTATATTTATTCAATCTATAGATACCATCAACTATTGATTGAAAGAATTTTAAAAACTAAGCCTTTGGTAAAACAATTGAGAGTATCTATTTATATTTTTTAATCGAATTTGACTATTCTATACACAATGGATAATTGACAAGAAGTTTAACAAAAATTAAGAAAATCGTACCTTATGATTAAAGATTTGTCAATTTAGAAAAATGTATTAATTTAAAAAAAAAGACAGTAATTGTCAATGAGATTTTTTTTTCAATTTTCAAGGGTGCAAAAGTTTATGAATGGACAACAATATATTACCTTAATTAAGAAAAAACAACTAATTAAAATATTTACAAAACTAAAAATGGCAACAAATTTTTGATTGTTTGAAAATTGTACATATCTCTTTCATATCTTGATATGAGATTAATAAAACTAATCAAATTCATGTTAAATAATTGACATGATCAATCAATACTACAATTGTCCTATAAAATCGATCATATAATTACTTAATTGGTATCTGTAATCAATTAGTATTTATTAAAGTTTATTAACTATAACTCTATAAAACAATCATAGAATTGCTGGTGCTTTACTTTGATAAATCAATAGATCAATATTGGAAGATGAAATGATCAATATCTAGCGACCAATGTATGTTTTGGAGTTATCCAAAAATGACGATTTGCTTTGGTAAGTGAATAGAAAGATTTTCTGTATGAAAATAATGTGTTGTTAACTCAATATATGATAATTAATAATTATATTGTCAACCAATGCAATTAAATAAATTGTTGTAAAATCAATTATGTAATCATTTATATAGGATTAATCGTTTGATGTTACATTTAAAATAAACTTCACAGTTAAAAGTTTTTGGATTGTTAAACTTTCCAGTGTATTCTATCATTTCTTTTTGTTAGGGCGATTTTATTTGATCGCCTAAAATAATTTCCTAAAATATAAAGATTGGTTTTTTTTTATTTGTTTTGCCTTTCTAGACTTATGATATAATTAGGACTTTTTAGATAAGGGAAGAAATCATATTGATATGGTATTGATATATTAGGATTCTTGGATAGTTATCTTGTTCCCTAACATAAGTGATTTACTTGTTATATATTTGTATATATCTTCTTTCCTTGTGTATTAGGTCTTTTGAAGGGTTTGGACGGCTATATAAAGGGAAGAGGACGTCCATAATTGTTACACAAGAAATATACCAGAGATACAAGAGTCTTAAGAGAGTTATGAGTCAATAAAGCACAAGGAGTCTTAATGCACTGGATGCGATCTCGAATGTGACTACATTTGATGATCAAAGAGAAGTGGTTACCAGGTTGGAGGCCTCTCTTACAAAGAAAGAACTTGAGTTCGAAAAGGTAAAGTCTAAACTTGAAGAGTCCCTTGAAAGCATGAAAAAGTTTAGTGCAGGAAAGCAAAACTGGATGATATTCTTTCCATGGGTAGTGATGATAAGACTGGCCTTGGTTATAAAACTCCAGTTTTTGTGAAAGCAAAAGAACAAGGAGAATCCTCAGATTCCTCCAACAATAAAAGGATTTTTTCCCAGAAGTCTAAACCACGGAAACGACACTTTATCTGTCATTATTGTCATGCTCCTGGACACATAAAACCATTCTGTTATAAAATGAAATCGGATTTAAGGTCTAGACGCCAGATGTCATCACAGATGTTACGACATCCTCGTAATCATTTTTCAAAATCTATATGGGTCAAAAAATCTGATGTTAAATGTCATGTTATCTATACTTCCTTGAGATCTAACGTTGCAGGATCTTGGTACTTCGATAGTGGATGCTCACGACATATGACAGGTACCTTGGAGTACTTAACTGACTATGAAGTTTACAATGGTGGCAATGTTACCTACGGAGGTGGAGCCAAAGGGAAGATAGTTGGGAAAGGGACGTTGAACGTTGAAGGACTACCCAAGCTACGAAATATGCTTCATGTAGTTGGTCTTAATGCTAATCTCATCAGCATAAGTCAACTATGTGATGATGATCTCTGTGTGAAGTTCAACAAAAACTCATGTGAAGTGTTCGATGAGACTGATACTTGTATCCTTACTGGCTTGAGGTCTTCTGACAACGGTTATCAATTTTGTAATGATCAACTTTGTCATAGGGCACACACGAATGACACTAATCTATGGCATCAAAAATTAGGCCATGTTATCCATAAAAAGCTAATGGAACTCGTGAAATTTGAAGCTGTTGTTGGTTTGCCTAAACTGTCTATAAAAAGTGTCAGTGTGTGTGAAAGTTGTCAAAGGGGTAAACAAAAGAGAGTGTCGCATCAAATGACATCACATTTCCATACCACTAGATGCCTGGAGTTAGTTCATATGGATCTCATTGGTCCTATTGAGGTTGAGAGTGTGGGTGGACGGAAGTACTCTTATGTGATTGTCGATGATTTTTCACATTATACATGGACTTATTTTCTACGTGAAAAGTCTGAAACTTTTGATTTCTTTAGAAGCTGGCATAAAAAGGTTTGTAACTTGTATAATTTAATTGTTGCCAAAATTAAATCGGACCATAGTAAAGAATTTGAGAATTCTTCTTTCTCGTCCTTCTGTGATAGAAAGGAGATTTCTCATGAATTTTCCGCACCTAAAACTCCACAACAAAATGGAGTGGCAGAAAGGAAAAATCGTACATTACAAGAGATAGCCCGTGTCATGCTTAGTTCTAAAAAACTTTCTAAAAGGTTTTGGGTTGAAGCTCTGAATCATGCTTGCCATATAGCTAATCGTGTATATTTGAGGCCTGGATGTTCTATGACCCCGTATGAAATACTTATGGGAAAGAAACCTAACCTCAAATATTTTCATGTTTTTGGGTGTGTGTGCTATGCCCTTAATGATCGTGATTTGGTAAATTCGATTCCAAAAGTGACAAGTGTCTTTTTCTAGGCTACACTTCGAATAGTCATGCCTATCGAGTTTATAATAATAGTACTAAGACGATCTTGGAATCTGTAAATATTGTCTTCGATGATCTCTCAGATATTGCAGGAAAGAGTGAAGAAGATCATGTGGATCTACTCGAATTTGTTGAGACTGCTCCAGCGAAGGATGTAGGCACATATGTTATGGAAGATGTGACTGAAGCTCCATCCACAGCTGTCTCAAATGCAGAACCAAATGTGATGGCATCTGAGCCCACATCCGTGTCTGCTGCTGCAGCTGAGTCGACTCGACTCGACTTTGAACCTGTTGAAGAAACTAATAATCCAATCGTGGATCGTGGCAGTGACATACCTACAAGGATTCAGAAAAATCACCCTACGTCTCAGATCATTGGTAACACTACTGATGGTATTAAGACAAGAGGGAAAGGTAGAGGGAAAGGTAGAGTGAACTATTGTGATATGGTAAGAATGGTTTGCTTGTCTACTGATTGTACCAATGTGAAAACATGTTGTTTTGTGCCCAATTTTGAACCTGAGAATGTTGTTGAAGCTCTCAAATATGAATTTTGGATACATGCTATGCAAGAGGAACTAGATCAATTTGTCAAAAATGATGTGTGGTTTTTAGTCCCTAGGCCAAAGGATGTTAATGTCATTGGAACAAAATGGATTTTTAAAAATAAAACAGATGAATCTGGAAAAATTGTTCGCAACAAAGCTCGATTAGTCGCTCAGGGGTACACGCAGGTTGAGGGGGTGGATTTCGATGAAACATTCGCTCTTGTAGCCAGTATTGAGTCCATACGTTTGTTGCTTGCAATTGCATATTACTTGGGATTAACTCTTCACCAAATGGATGTTAAAAGTGCTTTCTTAAACGGATTTCTAGATAAAGAAGCTTTTGTTGAACAACCTAAAGGCTTTGAGGACCCTTTTAAGCCTAACCACGTGTATAAGCTTAAAAAGGCTCTCTATGGTCTCAAACAAGCCCCTAGAGCTTGGTACGGTAGGCTAACTGAGTATCTTCTTCAAATTGGTTTTAAACGTGGTGAAGTTGATAAAACCTTGTTCATTCAAAGAAAAAAACACGACATCATGATTGCTCAAATCTATGTCGATGACATTGTTTTTGGTTCCTCCTCTGATAAATTGTTAAAGGAATTTATTGCTTGCATGTCCTCCACTTTTGAAATGAGTATGGTAGGTGAGTTAAGTTACTTCCTGGGCTTGCAAATAAAACAATTAAAGGAAGGAATTTTTATCTCACAAAGCAAGTATGCTAAGAATCTTGTGAAAAAATTCGAGCTTGAAAATGCCTCTCACTTGAAGACTCCCATGGGGTCGAGTCAAAAGTTGAGTAAAGAAGATGTGGCTGAAAGTGTTGACCACACCTTGTATAGAAGCATGATAGGGAGTTTGTTGTACTTAACTGCCAGTCGTCCTGATATTATGTTCAGTGTTTGTCTTTGTGCTGGTTATCAATCTGACCCCAAAGTTACTCATTTAAAAGCTTTAAAACATAATATTCGATACGTAGGGGGCACAACTGATTTGGGAATTTGGTACACTAAAGACACTAACACTAATCTTGTGGGATTTAGTGATTCGATTGAAATTTGGAGATGTTGTTGATCGGAAAAGTACAACTGGTGGATGTTTTTATTTGGGAAATAATTTGGTCTCATGGTATAGCAAAAAGCAAAATTGTGTATCTCTTTCGACTGCTGAATCAGAATATGTAGTAGTTGGGAGTTGTTGCACGCAACTTTTATGGATGAACCAAATGATTGAGGACTATGGTTTGCAAAGTGAAACACTAATTGTCTATTGTGATAATATGAGTGCGATTGATATTTCGAAAAATCCTGTCCAACACTCTCGTACTAAACACATAGATATTAGACATCACTTTATTCGAGATTTAGTTGAGAAAAATATAATTCGAATTGAGTATATTGCTACTGAAAATCAGCTTGCTGACATCTTCACCAAGGCTTTGGATTTTGAGAGATTCTCCAATCTAAGGAAGTCTCTCGGTTTGTGTGTTCTCTGAAATGTTACACAAGATGTCACAATATTGCACATCACATCCACTGTGACATCCAAACTCTGCATCCTTTCTCTTCTCCTCTATTTTTTTTGATTTTTTTTAGGCATCCCTGCATTGTAAGCTTTCATGCATATCTGCAAAAAGTGGAATTGATGGTTCGAACTAGTCACATATATTGTCTCCCTTGGAAAACTGGTGTGAGTCGATCTCTCCAATTCAAAAAAAATGATGATGATATTTTTCCCAGTAGCTGAGTTGTGAATAAAGTCTTAATCATGGTTGGAGGCCTTTAGGAAAAAGCTACCAACCCATTGTGTGAAGTTATTCCTTGTGACCAATTTCTTCAAGCGTACTGCTGTCTAAAAAGGCATGTTCATGTGAAAAAGAGTTACCTTTGGCATTTGAGTGAAAGCTCCCTGTTGGTTAACTCCCTCATGAGACTCGGAAAAATTGAAGAAAACTCGAAAGTTCTGATAAGTTGGGATTTCGGATTGTGATTCATTGAATCAGTTAGTACAGGTGTGACTCAAAATGGGACGACATTTGAACTTACATCCATTGTTGCAGCACTTTCTCCTCGTTCGTGTATTTTTTTTTATTTTTTTTGCATTAGGCATATTAGGTTTTGCATGTCCTGGTGATTTTGGATTCTTTGCTGAGATTTGGTTTCCATATATAATTTGAGGGTAATATTTTTCTCTCCCCAAAATCTTGAAAATCCTGATGGATATATTTTATGGGTTGAACCGATTTGGAGGATCGGGGTGAATCTTATTTTTGATTTTATCACAAGTTGACATAATTTGAACACTTTGTGAACCAGAGTTTGAGATTAATTGGGATCCTGATTCTTTTCTTATTTTTCGATTTTTACCATGAAGAATTCTTTCCCAATTAAAACTCTTCCTATTGTATCTTGATTTACGTGCCTAATTCTGACCCTATTTGAATCACTATTTATTTGCAGGCAATCAAGTGCATATCATCTCACCCTTTCTCACGTCTTTCGAAGTTTTTGTGTGGTTGGATTTTTTTTCAGGTTCCAAGGCTTTCTTCCTCACCATGGCAAGGTTTGTTTCCTCAATCAAGAATTTGTTTGGCAGCCCCAGTAAATCATCATCTTCCTCACACAATTCTGAAAGTCCAAAGTCTGAGAAATCTATTGAAGCGAGTACTATTGCAGATGCTGTCAGAGATGGAACCCCATCTGACACTGCATCTCCGTCTGCCCAGAATCCGTCCTCTTCTCCGATTAAGGAGAGTCCTTTACCACCAGAGGCCATTACAACACCCTCCTCCACTCCCACAGAGGTAATCGTAGAGACCATCACTCCTCTATCGCCAAAAATTTCTGCACCCGACTCTGTTCAAGATGCCCCTGCATCTGTGCCTGAAGATGTCCCTGCATCTGGGACTACATCTCCCACTGCTCCAACCAAGGAACCAGGTTTGGAATCCTCTCCTCCTGCAAGCACTCATCTCCTCCAAGTTCCACTCCTCTTCGCCATCATCCCAGTTCCCTTTCAAGACGAGGCCCTTGCCTCTGTTCTTCCCGGTGAGAAAGATAATGAAATTGACGTTGACAATCCTCCAGATTTTGAGGTTATTCGTACAGTTCATGGCCCTTTGGGAAACCCTAATGTGCGTCGCTCGAAAAGGCTTCGTGGTTACTCCCCAGCGGACTTCGAAGATTCCGACTCTACTCCTGAAATCTCTCCAAAGAAGCAAAAGACCATTGTTGAGGGTACTTCGACGACAGGGGAAGATGAATTGCCTATTCCTTTTGTCCCTTTTAGTGATTCCGAGGACAATGTGAACCAGTTTGTTGTTCAGCATAGAGAACGAGTGCAACCCGAGTCAAAAGATAATGATGATGATGTGCCTTTGGCACAAATGGTTCAGAAGGTCAGAAAGGGCAAAGGTGTGGCCAAGGATGTGACCACATCTAAGCCAACACCCGTTACAACTGAGTCAAGTTCTGAGTTCGATGACTCAAGTGATGAGGATTTTGATGCCTCAAAAGAACCAGATCCTGAGATTGATCTTGAAGCCATGGTAGATAAAGTAGGTGATGAACTGATTGCTGAAGAACGAAAAGAGGTTGCTGCTGCAGATGTCGAGGAAGATGTGATGTCATCCGACGACACATCTGATTCTGAGTTTGATCTTGAGAAGGCTCACTCTGAGCAATTTTACACAGCCTCTGCAGCATCCAGGTTTCATGCTTTACTTTCCCGTTCTTTTATTGATGAGAAAAATCGAGATTATGAACACTTTGAGAAGTATAACTTGAATCGATTTTTTGAGGAACGCAATTTGCTAACCACCATTGATACTGCTCTACCCTATATTGACTCTGTGGTTTGTGAATTTTATGATAATATGTCTACTCGTATTGCTATTCGTCGATCCCCTAAGTTTGGCAAAGTTTTTGTTCGCAATAAGATATATGAGTTCAATCCCTCCGTCATTAATTGGTTCTTTGACATACCTGATTTTGAGGAAAGTGAGGTGCCCTCCGATTACAATGAAATGGCTCATTTTCTCTCTGGTGGGCGTATGCAAGATTGGCCTGCCCATCCCAAAAAGCTTGTCTCCTCCCGTCTTACGTCCTTCTATGGGTTTTTGCACAAGATATGTTGTGCCAACTGGTCTCCTTCGAAAAATAACTCCATAGCCACAAGGACGCATGCTCGAGTTCTATATCAAATTGGGAAAGGCCTACCGTTCAACTTTGGGAAACTGGCATTCGAGGAGGTCACGTTCTTTGCTACCAGTGAATCGAAAATTTGGTCCCTACCATTCCCCAGTCTCATCTATAAAATCCTGGTATCACAAGGATTTGAGCCAAAGCAGGGTGATCACTTCACCAATCAGCCTAGGGTATTTTATGTGTCCAGACCACTGCTCAGCCCTCAAAATTGCATTGTTGATCTACCTCTTTTCTATCCAGGAGATGCTCCGCCTGCTCCTACGACTCCGACCTATGCTGCTTCTCCAGATGCTACCACCCCTGTCCCAGGGTCTGTCCAGGTTGTGGCCCCGGATGTGGTTCCGGATGTGGGCCACATTCCCGCTCCCATTTTCTCTAACATTCCCTCTGTACCTGTTTCTACTGCTTTCTTACAGGTTCAACTAGCTTTTGTTGAGCAACAGATTGCTCACTTCACTGCTCTCCGATCTCAATTGCAACATATCCTCGCTCTTGCTTTCGCCAAAAAGGGGAGAGAATACAATTTGGACCAAGCACTACTCTCGGGGATTTATGCCAACCGAGACACCCATGACCGATGCTCCAATTCTCGAAGATAATGCACTCAAGATGTCTTCTTTGCCGCTACACCATTGGTCGGGATGAATGAAGGCAATGAAGGCCTTGATTTGATTTTGAAGGACAAATGGACACGAATGTGTCTCGATGAACCTTATAATATTTGATCCGGGATGTACTAATACTACTCTTTACGCAGGTTTACTTGTTTTGTTTGTTGATAACCCGATAAACTCTCGTTTGTTGTTTTTTTCATAGATTATAAATGTGACCGAAATGTGATCGATCATCTGCATTTGATATTTTTACTCCGCATGATATTCAGGGGAGTTGTTACACTTAGGGGGAGTTTGCTTGATTTGTGCTTGATATGTGTTTTGTCCAGAAAGGCAAAAAGGGGGAGATTATTAGGGCGATTTTATTTGATCGCCTAAAATAATTTCCTAAAATATAAAGATTGGTTTTTTGATTTGTTTTTCCTTTCTAGACTTATGATATAATTAGGACTTTTTAGATAAGGGAAGAAATCATATTGATATGATATTGATATATTAGGATTCTTGGATAGTTATCTTGTTTCCTAACATAAGTGATTTACTTGACATATATTTGTATATATCTTCTTTCCTTGTGTATTAGGTATCTTGAAGGGTTTGGACGACTATATAAAGGGAAGAGGACGTCCATAATTGTTACACAAGAAATATACCAGAGATACAAGAGTCTTGAGAGAGTTAAGAGTCATTCAAGCACAAGGAGTCTTACTGCCCTGGATGCGATCTCGAATGTGACTACATCTGAGATCACATTCAGCCCTGCAGATTGTGTTTGTTAGCTTTTCATCCATTGTTTTAGTATTGTGATTAATAAAGTCCACACATGTCTATTGTTGGATGAGTTGAAATGTCTATTGTTGGATGAGTTGAATTACATAGATCATATATACTCTAGATAGGAGTTTTTCGTTGAGTTTCTACTAGTTGGATTTTAGTATTTTTGTATACGGAATCAAACAATTTTTACTAGTGGAAAGTTTTGCCATATTGGCACGTCTACAAGCTTGTTGGCTTGTAGATAATTTTTATTTCGTGTGTCTTATTATTGTTTTCAAAATTCCGCTGCATGTGATTGTGAATGTGACCACATCTGCAATCACATCCTTACTCTGCAAAACATTTGGTAAATATCCGTGCTATAATTCTTTCACTTTTGATTGATGAGCGATTCACATCAATCCATTGTTGATCAAAATGAGAAAATTCATGGGCTTTACATACATCTATTGAAAAATAAATGTCAAAGAATGAATATTGATATCAATTGTACTATTTCTATATCCTGTTTTCAGTTATATCATGTTTATGTTCGTAAGTTTTTTAGTGGATTACTATGATATTGTTGTAAAATTTATGTTAATACTACTAATGTTTATATCAATGACATAACAGTCCATTTTAAATTTTATTCACAATTTTTTCATTCATATTATTTTGAATAATATCTCAATTTACATTTTTGGTTAACAATGTGAAGTATTCATTTTTCTCAACAGTACAAGTACAATATAGAAATACATGTCTCACAAATTATATATAATTATTTATAGAGAGGTGTGTGAGAAAAAAAGGGATATCTAAAAAAAATAATTTAGCGACATGCCTAAATTGAGGGATAATTCTGAACGAGTTGAGTTAGACATTTAAGTTTATAGTTGAAAATATAAAATTGATAGATAAATTTTTATTTTTAATAACCTTATACGAATATTAGTATTAAAATAAAGTAATAAATACCAGTTCATGTAATTAATAGATATTATAAAATAATAATATTAAAATAAAAATATACGTGCAACACACTGGGTGAATTACTAGTATATATAATAGCTGAAGTTTAGTCCAAAAATTTTCCCGCTCATTTTTACTTCCTTAATTTGGAAATTATTTTATTGCAAAATCCTAATCGTAGATCTTGCAATCTATATTAAATAATAATCTTGAATTTTATATAGATAAATATGTGCATATATATATATATATATATATATATATATATATATATACACACACACACATAGTCAAAGATTATATACACAAATTGTCATAATAATTATTTATAGAAAATATTATTGATTAAGTAAATAGTCAATGATATTAAAAGCCAATCTTTTGTTCAAAGATTATTTTCATAAATTAAGAAAAAAATGTGAATTGTATTCCAACTTATTATTATATCAAAATTTTCCAAATTTTAGATACATCGCTTACCAACATAATTAACTATAGCCAATGTTTTGTTTCAAGGTATTTTTGGCAACTTATTATTTATGTTAACATGAGTATATTTTATACAAAATCCTCTCATGTTATAATATTTCAATTGCTTTAGAGAGACACCTCAACATTGCTGATCCTAAATTCGAAGCATGATCAGCAAATATCGTTTCACCTACACGTTTTTCTTTATTATTGTCTTCCTCGAATGTCCCACCAACATTAGCAAAATTGATCCCCGATTCTGCACTAAACAATAGTTTTTTTTATAATCTATCTTGTGGAACTACATGGATGTTTTTTGATTAGTCTAATAATAAATTTTACTTCTTTTGTTTATTCCTTCTATTTTAGTTGTACTTATTTTTTAAGTTATATTTTTATTTTATGTTTTGTTTATTTTGAATTATTCTCATGTGCAAATCAATATTTAAATTTAGATGGAGATAATAATTGATATTATTTTCCGCAACAATAAAATTATGTAACCTCTCTATACTGTATTATAGCATCAATTGTTTGATAGACACGATACGCAACTATTCTTCCAAAAGAGATTGTTGAATCTGATTTTACAACTCAACCATTTGGCTTATGGATTGAATTATTTTCTTTGATTAACAATTAACTAATTAGTATTTCAAATAAATCTGAATACCAAAGTAATAATGGTGGCGAATTAGTATTAAGTTTTTCCTACTAACAACATATTGACCATACAATAACATTTTAGTCTATGATATAATTCATGATGCCTTAATTGAAAGTGAAATAAGAAAATACAAGATACAAAATAAGATAGACAAATTCGGACCAATCAGCCAGAAAATTCTCCTAACCAACGCATGTGTTGGAGTTACTCAAAATTAGCAGTGTTTTGTTTTGGTAAGTCAATGACTATTTTTTTTTTAAATGGTATAATTTATCGGCTAATTGATTTTCCCGCCCATTTCCACTTACTAAATTTATAAATTATTTTACTGCAAAATCCTAACAGAAGATATTATAATAAATATTACATTAAAATTCTAAACATTAAATCGATATTAATATACATATATAATATATTAAAAAATACATTAAAAAAATCAAACCCCACACAATCTGCGACTTAATAAATCACCTCTAATTTCTTGTCAATTCACTCTCCATATCATCAATCAATATAGCCGAATTATAAGGGAAGAAATTCTTGAAATAAAATTATATATGTTTTTCTAAATTTAAAACTAATGATTTAATAATCAATAAATGGAAATATTTAAAATTAAATATTGGAAGTCGAATATTATTTCAACAATATACAATTTTGTAACAAAAATTAGAAAACTTTGATTTTTTTTCAATATATTTATTTTGTTAAATTCATTATATCAATGTAACAATTAAATATCAAATGCTAATTTAATTATAATTGTTCTATCAAATATCAAATGCTACTTTAATTATAATTGACAATATTTATTTGATTTGAGCCAATACATCTTAAAGAAACAACATATATTTTGTTATTCTATTATAATATATATAACTATGTTTATATCAGAAAATACAATAAAAGATTGGTGTACATATTCTGTAATCAAATCCTTGCCGAGTGGCTTTCTAAACAGATCATTATTCTTTAATTAAAAATAAAATGCATTGGTTATTCTTCTGATCTTTTAAGAATCTACTTTTGTTTTAGTAATATATAGTTTATAATTTACGAATTTGTTTAAATGTGCAAATTTTGTCACTTTAAAGGACAAAAATATAGCGGAAAATAATTTAATGCCCAGAATTTTTGTTATTCTATAATTTCTTGGCACAAGTTCTATTTGTGTTTACCATCCCACCTCTTACAGAAACAAAGGAAAAAAAGAATTTTCAGTGAAAATCTTACTCTCAAATTCTTTTCAACAAGAATCTTGATATGTTACTCAAATTCATTATTATAAATATAGATAAAATACTTAATATAATTGGACTCGTGCAACTCAAAAGAATTTGTAGTATTTATTTATATTTTTAATAGAATTTTACAATGCAATGTGGTTAGATAATTGAAAATACGTTTAAGAAAAAACTGATAAAATCTTACCTTAATGTAAAATATTCATAAATTTATAAATTTATTACCTTACAATAAAAGGACAACAATTTGTTCAACGAGATAACTTTTTCAAATTGTATAACACACAAAATGGACAACTATGTATTACCTTTAAGAAAAAAAATATTCAAATATTTACCAAAAATAAAATTCGTCCGTACATTGCATTTTTATATAAACTCCCATATACATTTTTCCAGGTTGTGAAAATTCCCATCGTATTCTATAATTTCTTTTGATTGATGAGTGATTACAACAATTCAATGTTGACCATAATGAGAAAATTCACGGGGTCTACAATTAATGGAAATAAATAACGGAGAACGAACATAGATGACGATGGTGCAATTTCTATTATATCATGTTTATATATTCCTAATTTTTTAGTGTATTATTATAATATTTTTATTAATTTGTGGTAATACAACTATAGTTTATATATAAGTAAATATTAATTTGCTATAAATTTTTATTTATGATTTTCTCTGCCATCTTATTTTGAATAATATCCCAATTTAAATTTTATCAATTGATTATAGAAATCTTTGTTCATTCTTCTTTTAAAAGCGTATAGTCAATAGCATAAAAAATACCTATTGTATAGCTAGCATATTCATCAACGCATTCTAGCCTTTTCTCTTCCTCATTAATCATTATAAAGAAAATAATATAATTGTACCATTAGCACCCTATTATCTTGAATTATTCACATGTTAATTCTATGATATGAGACCGATATAATTTATCTTTTTCCCTACTAAATTATACCATCAAATTAAAAATAGCAAGTTTTTCTGTAGGTGGGAAAAATGTGAATACCATTTTTTTGTATTTTTGTATTATATTTACAAATAAATTTATGAATTGAATACTGATTCTTGAAAATTCTATTTAATTGAGAATAAAAACACTTGAATGATTAGTTTTCACATGATTAATTAAAGTATTGAAAACACAATAATAATAATAATAATAATAATAATAGTATGTATTTAATTTATTATTATCTTTGCCTTTATATCCTTTGTAACGTTTTGTTACTTTGTATGTGTGCAGAAAAAATTGAATTATCATGATACATATCTACAGATCATCTCTCAGAAAAGTCTGAGAAACCTGTAAACGGTGAAAATTTTGAATTGAGCATTGTAAGTTGTAACCTATCCATTTTCAAGAACCCATTTCAGTGATATTTCAAATGATATTTATCCACTATATTGCTTGGCTTCAAACTCATTAAGCCGTCCATAATATATTTGGGAAAAATATTGAAAATATTTGTTGGATGATGTTTTCTACTAACAACGCCAACTGAGAAAATGTCAATGTATCAAGTATAGACAAATTGTTCTGATTAATGTTATTAAATTAAATTATTAAATTATGCTATATTTAATTGATCTTTCTAATTGCTTCATTTGATGTTTTCCAGAATTGAATTTCAAAATTAAGTTTATAATTGAAAATATAAATTTTATATATAAGATTTTGTTTTTTACTTTATATGAATATTTTATTATTAAAATAAATTAATAAAATACTTGCTCATGTTAATAGATAGTTTTAGTATAAACTAATAATAATAAAATAATAATACACGTGCAATGCACGTGCGAGATTACTAGTAGGATCGAAAGCCAACGTTAGCTCTATTTTATATAACCCAAGTGAGAGTAATGAGTTTGGGCCATTGGGGCACCAAAGTTTTTATAGGAGGGAGGACCTACAAGCTTGTGGGTTTAGTTCAAAACACACGTGTGCTGCCCCCCGGCCCGGCCCTGCCTGGTCTGGGTTGTGGGCCTGGTCCTGAGCTTCAAGGCCCTTATAGTTTTGGACAAAATTTATTTAAACCTTGAAAAATTAAATCTTTACTCAACTGGGCCGTCTAGCGCGCGCTGCGGTGCGCGGACGCGCAATGAGGACAAAGAGCTTTAAACATTTTGTTGTTTGTTTTAGGATCGACTTTTGCAAGTACTGCTAAGCCGAATCTGTAAAATCGTTGAATTTTAGAGAAGATTGCCAGAACCGTAAGTACTTTGTAATGGGACAATTTCGTCTTGTAGAGATAGTATCAAATACTAGTCTCGACTTTAAAATCTATCCCGTTTTGTATTCTATACACTCCACCATTTTCATTTTAAAATAGTATCACCCAAGCAACAAAACTTTGAAAATTAAAGAGGTTGAAGATGGAAGAGCATAATCGGCTAGGATTTGAGTTACTAAACGTGACAAAATTCTTTTAATTTGCAACTTTGAAACTTGACTCGCCACCCACTTTTCAATTCATCCAAATAAATTATAATCAAATAATAATTTGAAGTTGACCCCATTACAATATAACTTTACAAATTAGGGATAAATCCACTTTCGGTACCTGCTTTTTGGGGCTTATCATTATTAATACCCAACGTTTCAAAATCCACTCATTTTTGGCACGTTCCGTTAGTCAACCGTTAAAGACTAACGATTGACTGGTCGGAGTCGGAGCAACGTTGGACGGGGGTGGGGAATTCTTACTCAAAATTTTATCCTGAGCAACTTTGTCTTATTGACCGGAGGTCGATTCGGCCGGCAACATCGAGATACGGGCCTCTAAAAGTCGGAAAATCGATATTAAGATCCCTTTTTGTGCGTTTTTTGTTCGGGGGGCAAATCGGACCGATTGAGGAGTGGGCTTTGTGCGCCTTAAGATGAGAAAGACGATGGTATGCTCAATTTTGGATTTGGGGAAGTATCTTGGATGAAATTTGGCTTTGAATTAAACTTTGGGTTTTTCGAATTATCGTCAATTGGCATCGGAGACGAACTCAAATCATGAAATTGACCACTGGGCATTATAAGGCTTGCGGATACGCTCAAAATGAGTGGTTGCATGACACGGGGTCGCGGACCCGGAACGCCGGAGACGTCGTGAAGCATGCGCCAATTGTGGAAACCTGCTACAGTTGGTCAACCATTAGTCTTTAACGGTTAACTAACGGAACGTGCCAAAAACGAGTGAATTTTGAAACGTTGGGTACTAATAATGATATGCCCCAAAAAGCGGGTACCAAAAGTGAAAACCGCTAATACTTTGGGTACCAAAAGTGAATTTATCCGTTACAAATTACTATATATTATAAAAACTTTGAAAAGATGATTTCATAAGAAACACAAACAAACTGATTTTAAGGAATGATCAAGGTGAGTTTGTGGTTGCTAGGACTATGTGCTTTCCAGGATTATATTCTGTCCGAGAAGCTGAAGCTATGGGGGTAAGGGAAGCACTTTCATGGATATATGGCTTGGGGATTCAACAAGTTGTGGTGGAAACGGATGCAAAATATGTGGTAGATGGTTTATCGTCTTTGGAGAAGGGGATGACATAATATGATAGTATTCTACAAGAATGCCGTGTTTTATTGCACAAATGAACCGGCTTTTTTGGTAGATTTTGTCATGGAGTGCTAACAAAGTTGCTCATGAACTAGCAAAAGAGTCATTTTCTTTTGATAGTCCATCGAGTGTGGAGTTCACACTCTTTGCATTGTAAATTCTTTGTCGGTTGACGCATTACATTAATAAAATTGCCTATCTTTTCCTCAAAAAAAAAAAAAAAAGAAACACAAACAAACATAATTTAATATTTTTAAATAATTTTAATTTAAAAAGTTCTTCATCAAATATTTTCATATTTCCAGACTTGTATAAACTTTCATTTTCTTTCGTTGGATTAATTTTAATTGTAGTTCTCACACAAAAATCAGTACAAAATAACTTTTTTTCCTAAACATATTAAATGAGAAATTACTTCTTGGATAAATATGAATCAAAATTGGAGTGGTGGGCCGTTGCCGCTCCATAATGGAAAAGAATCCAATCTGTAGAAGCAACAAAGGAAAATGGCAAAATTTCTGCTCATTTATCTTTATTGCTATCCCTTTATCTTTCTCATTTGTTCGAAATCTTCAAATTAACGTCGTTTTCAGGTACGAATGTTTCTCCTGATATACACGGGAAAAAAAAGGAAGAAAAATATGTTTCATCAAATATTCATTTTTGTATCTATTTCACGATTAGTCAGATATTTATACTATGGAATTAAATTTTTTAAGGCATTTTGAGATTCTTGATCCTCTTAGCTGTCAATGCAAGTGGGTCACATGTCAGCAATTTATCATTGTCTGGTTTGAGATGATTGCCAAAAATCAAGAAATTCTATCCAATTTTGAATATTGCGTAGTCCCTAAAATGTTTCTCTAACAGGAATATTATTATTGCTTCCCAGTTTTTCATTTTTCTGAAGTTTAAGGAAGAACCTATTTGAATTGCGTGCTTTTACAACTAATTAGCTGTTTTGTCAATTGATATTCGTGGACCGAATTCTTAACTTAGTGGGTTGAGCAGTTCTAAGTCATAGTCTTATTGGTTGGCAGCTTGCTGGATAATATTCTGAGAAAAGGGATTGAGCATCAAATATTAAGACAGATCGATTTTGAGGTACTTGTTTTATATTATATGATGTAGAATTGTTTTCTTAATTTCCTAAGTATTTGCAGAGGTGTTTAAGTTTGTTAAATTGCGGTGTCTTTGATATAGTACAGGAAAAGAAGTTGAAATATGTAATTTATGCTGGTTGGAATGTGATGAAGTTTCTGGTAATTTTTGATTTGTTCTGTGTGGTGCAACTTGTAAATTTTTTGATGAGCTTGTAGTATTAACCGGCTGATTTTATTGCTGATGCAGGTGAATTTGATGAATATCAATTATCAAGAAGGGAATTGATGTTGTTCGAGAAATGATACTTTGATCTGCATTTTGCAGTGTAGAGTGCTCATACGGAATGTCTGCTTACGGACATGAAATGGAACGGGAATACTCTGCTCCAAGTCTTCCAAGTAGAGGGGGTTCAGGCATAAATCTTGAATTCTTAACCATCTTTTATCTTGTTAGTTTGCCAGAAAGAAGTTCACTTAATAAGCTATGATTATAGTAGTAGATTTAATCATAATGTGAGATATTGTATGAGCATGGCAGCGATCTTAAGCACTTTTTAATGTTAAACTGTAATAGTGAAAGTTTGTATGCCAAGCAAAAATTTGCAGAGTTCGTGTTTGTATTATGAAGTCTCTAATTGAATAGAAGGTTATTTATGAAATCACATGGTTTGAAAATTTTCAACCAAATTTTGTCTTTTAATTCAGAAAATAGAAATATCTGTTCGACATCCCTTCGGTTAGTGCCACTGGGTTAGCTATTGAATATTATCCTGTGCCTGTTTCAGAAATTGGAAGCCGTTATGCGACTGAGGCTGGAATTTTCATGTCATCTTTTGCTGCTACGGTCTTTATTTCTGGGCTTGTAACAGTTGGGGTATCACTAGTGTCACTGCTGGTTGCACTGACTGTAATGTTACAGTCCTGTGAAAATAGGAATTCCGGAGTTCTTGAGATGTATAGATATAAGAACAGTTACGATTATTGCAGGAATTTTGCTCTGCATGCAGAGTTGAACAGTTTAGGTCCAGACTCTTTACCTGCAATTTGCAAAGATGTTGATACACAATATATAAAAGAAGGTCAATACAGAAGAGACTTAAATATTACAGTTGGAATGGTTGAAGATTTCTTTAGCAGTTTTACACCACAATATGACGGCAGAGGAGTTGTGCTGATGGATGCTGATGACTTGGCGTATAAGTTGATATATAGGTAATTTCCTCTTAATTTTCTGCATGCTTCTACAGCCTATGTTAGTATCATAATGAGTCTACATTAAATTCTGCTATCTAGAGTGTCTGAATGGTCTTGTCCTGAAGGTCAATGCTCAGAACGAAAATTCTGTTTACAGATACACTTTTAATTACTTAAGCAGGACTGAAATGTGTTTAATTATCAAAATCAGTTGGGAATATGCAAAGCCGCTCCTAATGTAGTCGAGCGAGTCGGTCGACTAGGGCCCGAAAAAATTACAAAATTTAGGGGCCCAATTTTTTTGTTTACCTTTTACATAAAGACGTAACAAAAAAGTACATTATTGAACAAAGAATGGTAGTAACCTAGCGGTTGATGCCTGCCAAGCTTAGCATTTGCAAAAGCTGGGTTCGAATTCTCTTGGCTGCACATGTCCTTTTTCCTTTTTTTCGTATTATTTGATTTAGATAAAAAAAAAATTAAAAGCTCCATCCCCATCAAGAATGAAGGGCCCATTCGTATTTTTTGATTTAGATAAAAAAAAATTTAAAAGCTCCCTCCCCACCAAGAATGAAGGGCCCATTTTTTCCTTGAGCCTTGCTAGGTTCTAACATTTACCAATTTTAATTTTCCTTAATGGCCCAATATTAAATTTTCTCAATTTAAGTTTTAAAAGGCAAAAGTATCAAAAAGAAAAAAAATGAAGCCTAAAAGAATTGGAAAGATGGAAACAAAATAGAAAAGAAGCAGGTTGTTCGTCCGTGAAAAAGGAAAAAAAAAGTTCTCCAATCAACCACGCCACAAGAAATATGAATGCATTAGCTATGTTATCGATTGAGAAATGAATTATTGAACAACTTGATTATACTGATTTGATTAATACTTTTGCAAAGAAAGCGTAAGGCGGGTTATATTTAAATAACTATTTGGATTTTTGAACGTAGATATCATATTAGTTTAACTATATTCGAATTGTTCTATATATTGCACGGTATTCATTCTTTAATTGTTTTATGTTGTCTTTTAGTTTGTACAAAAAAATGGCCCAATTTTAAATGTTCGACTCAGGCCAAAAAATGATAGGATCGGCCCTAGGAATATGAAACAGACTTTTCAATAGAATCCTTTCATATTATTTGGCATGTAATGTTGCTAGCTAATATGCCAGATAACCGTCATTTGAATTCAGTTTGCTTTTGTTCATGCTAAACTTACCTGATGTGAAAGAACATCAAAGAACAAGCATGCAGTTATCAGCCATGCATATGAATAAAATAGTCTTTGCGTGTTTGGGTTTCGTTCCGTTCATTTCTATGTTTGGAGAGAATAGTGTGAAAAAGTTGTTTGAAAAAATAAGAATGAATTTTTTAGTGTGATTGGTTATGAGAAGAAAATGTAATGATGATAGTTGATGTGATGATTTTTTAATAAAATACTGGTTGAATGTGATTGGTGATTGGAAAGATAGAGTGAATAGTTGATGTGATACTTACTTTTTTAATAAAATTATTTAATTGGATGTGATTGAAAAAGTGAAAATGGGTGAATAGTGTAATTTTTGATTCTTTTGTAATATTTGGCATATTGGGCCAAGAAAAGTTTTTGAGGAAGTTTTCTACATAATAAGACAATCAACCATAGCATATAGTTTTGCCTTTTCAACTCTTCTATATTATACCTGAATTGACGTTAAAACCGTGGCCATGTATTGCTATATGATTTGTCAATATTACTTTGATTTATATCTTTTGCTGATGGGATATCCTGTTCTGCAGATTTAACTATCTCTAGTATGTTGATACCAAATCATGTACTTTTTTGGTGGTATTATCCTCAAAATCTTGCACATTCTGGGTATTTAGAAGAATAGTCTGGATTGAGTTATAATTATTAAATATGGATGAAGTGAAAGACATAGCGTGATGCATGTGCTTGTGTCCCTGCCATAATTACATATATTTTGTGATGAAAAAATAACAAAATTACCTATTCATGTTTTTGGTACAGAATGGACGAAGGTCCCTTGCATGACGGCAGTAGAGGCGGAGATTATTTAAAACACACTTTTGTCAGGAAGTTGTACCTGAAACTTCAATCTGGTGGGTGGCCATTGATTTTGTTTTCAAGAAAATCCGAGAAACTGCGTAATGCTACAGTAGAGTATCTTACATCAGCAGGATGTCGTGACTGGTCTTCACTTATCATGAGGTAATTGGTCCTTGCTTCCTATTGATAACTTCAACAGGTTTCCTAACAGAAAATGGTCAAGAAATCAATAAGAAAATTATAAGGATAGCTGCAAAAAAACCCGAGGTTTGGGCTAATTACAAAAAAAACCCAGAGATGTTTCAAAATTACAAAAAGCACCCCTCATGTTTGATTCTCTCTTAAATTTGAGAGGTAACTGTAATATTTCTATAATATCGGGGGGGGGGGGGTTCAAATGTTGATTATGAAGGGGGAATATGTAAGACAGAATCAAAGCTCAAGGTGTGTTTTGCAATTTTCAGAAACCTCTTAGCTTTTTTGTAATTAGCCCAAACGCCAGGTTTTTTGTGTAATTAGCCCAAAAATATATTATACGGGAAATATTTTCATAACGTTATACATATTATTTTATGATTTCTGTGGGTTTTTTTCATATCTTGGTACTTCTGTCATCATGTGTGCCAAGTGGGTGAGAGAGTTTTAGGATTAAGAGAAGTTTGAAGAAAATGACTTAAGAAAGGAGTTAAAGTAAACAACATAGAAGATGTTGTCATTATGTGCGTCAGTCGATAGTTTTACATGAGGAACTATTGACTCAATTACTTGTTGCCATTATTCCTCTGTTTTCTGGTTAAGGTTCATCTTGTAGAGGTACTTAAATTAAATAAGTGATCGATTTCTAGATTCTACCGTAAACCTAATTGGTTACTTCAAATTACGTAAATCAATATTTATTTATTTTTTCCTCGAAATAGTCGAAAATTTGTAATATATGTGCCTAATTTTGAGGCTTCGTCATCAGTTCACTATTATTGGCAACACACAGGCGATATTGGACCATTGAACCAGAAATCAGATAATTGATGTGAAAACCTACTAGAGTTGATTAGTGCTTCTATCTCTTTACTATATTGATTTAGTTGGTTATGTTTCCACACCTTTTTTTTTTCCTTTTTTTGTTTGGTTTACGTCACAAGATACGGGATCAAAAATTTGGGTATAAAATTTGTATAAATATAGCATGTGTCCTTGTGAAGAATCGTGCTCGGTGGCAAGAATAAAAAAATTACATAGGCCTTGTATGGATGTATTTCCAAGTTCAATTTCTAGTTTCTAGTGTTTGGATATGAACTTTGAGAAGTTATTGATTTTCGTGTGAAAAATGAAAATATGTTTGGTTTGTTGTTTGAATTTCTGTTAGCATATATGTTTGGAAATGAAATATGTTTGGTTATAGATTTTGAAGTGTTATTTGACATAGATTTGCTTGGTTATAGTGAAAACTTGTTGGGTTATAGTTTTTGAAATGTGTTTTCACATAAATTTGCGTGATCGTAGTGAAAATTTGTTTGGGTGTGTTTCCAAAAGAATATTTCCATAATAAAATTAAAACTGAAAATGACATCATTCCATTGAGAACTTCCCTGAACAAACATAACCCATTTTTGGGATATGGACCGAGGACAGTGAAACATGAAAACTGAGATCGAGTAATGAGAGTCAATTTTTTGGGAAAATGTAGCTCCAACAAAATTTATACTACTTAGGTTCATCACGATGCTGTAGACAATTTGACCCTCCCTTGTTCAATGTTAAACATCAAAATAGTTTTCTCGAGGCTGGTGGTTAAATAATGATCAGATAACATATTTGTCCTTTTGATTTCTCTTCTGTCGGTTTTGGTTACTATGGTTTAATTACCTTATCCTGAATTACATGGTATATATGTGGTTATTGGCTTATTGCTGCTGCAGAAATGAGAATGAAATGCAAGTAGATTTTCATGAATTTTTATCAAGACAAAGAGTCATGTTGCAAAGAGATGGCGTGCAAATTATAGCTGTGATTAGCAGCCAAATGGATGCTCTAAGGGGCCCATGTTTAGGCGACCGCGTTTTCAAGCTTCCTAGCCCTATGTTTAGATACAGTACGGAAAATCATGTCGAGAGTCAAATCCAGAAGAGTAAATAATTGCAGCAGGAATTATGACTTCGTTCGTTTTTGTCCAGAAAGCAAAGATAATTGATTCAAAATACATTGATGTATACTTTATGTGCATTTCAAGTAGTTACAATGTGTATATGGTAACTTCAAGTGACATTTGATCTATTTTATCATATACTGTTTATTGTTACAAGGTAATTTTATTCATATCTAGTTGAAATCTTGCAGTAGAGAACTTCTGTTACAGACTCAATTTTGAGCCTTCCGTTCTTCATGTTAGTAGATATCAACAGATTTACCAGGCCTTAAAAATCAAGGTTAATGAAATTGCTGAATGCACTTCTCTATATCCTCACAAGTTAGATGAATGGCTGTGATGCTTTATTTTGATTTGTCTACCTTAATTTGCAATGTAAATGCACTTTTACCCCTGCATATGCGCATAAGAATAGATTATAGACTCCATAACTGGTATAAGAGCAAATTACAAAAACTACGCTAAAGCTTTTCTAATTACAAAAAAAAATCTAGTTATTTTCCAAAATTATAAATAACACCTTGAAGTTTGTTTTATTAGTAACCATTTCTACAGGTGTAAGATGCAAAATAGAAACAAACGTCCAGAGGATATTTCCAACTATGGAAAAAACAGTGTTCTCTTTTTTAATTTTTAACAAGACTAAAATTAAAAGAGAGTTTTTGCAACTAACCCATTGGAAAAATTGCATTTTCGCTCCTCTATGTTGGCCAACTTAGGGATTTCGTCCTAAAATTTTGATATTTTACCAATTTACATACACTAGAATTCAATTCGCATATGTATGTAAACTGGAACCTAGCACATGTAAATTGGTAATATACCAAAATTCTGGACGAAAAGCCCAAGTCGGCCAACATAGAGGACCAAAAATGCAATTTTCCCATAACCCATTGGTGTACTACCAAAACATAGTGCTCAACATATACTCTCAAGTAGATGGAAGTGCTAAAAATGTTCCAAAAAGCACGAACAATTCATACAAATTACTCCAGGAACATACAAACACATGAACCACAGCGAAACCAACATATTACTTCCATCGAACAACTTCTACAAACACATTTTTGTCGAGCAGAATAAAAGAGTAAGATCCATAATTAGTAGTTGCTAGCATTTTGCACAAAACAGAGTAACTAACGTTTCGTCCAAAGCAGAGTCATATGTTACTTCCTAGTGAAAGAGTTAATTCAAAGGCAAAGGTGGACCAACAGACTGCAGCCTTTCTAACCAAGCAATCCTTGTGCTGGATTTTTTCAAGTTAAGGAAAATTTCCCTATATTCCTTCTTCAGAAATAAATCCAACGCGAACAAGTAAAGTTCACCTCCTTGTTCTAGCTCTTCGATTGAATCTAGGCACTTGATGCATTCTTCAATGCTATAGTTGAATTTGAGCGGTGGAGATTGCTCAGTAATAGCACTTTTCGACTCAACTGCATCGTAACAACGCTCAAATTCGCTTTCAGTTCTTGCATCCAATGGCTCTACTAGCAAAACTTTGTCGGCGGATCCAAATAGGTGGTGTGTGTAGTACGTGCCGTAGGTTCTTTTTCAGCTGCATAATCATTGTGCCTTCTTCGTCGAGTAACGGGCTCTGCTCCAGTAAAACAATTGGCCTTTTTCCGATGATTAAGTCTTTGTGTTACTACAGAATCTTCGGTTCCATCAAACACAATGTCCAATTTGTCAGCGAATAGGAGCTCCTTATCTCGAAATTGTGCAGCCTCTGGATTTTCCTGTAATTGAGGCAATCACCAGGCCGATAAGACAACAACAGACATTGAAAGTTTCAGCCGTGATTGCTTGTCAGAAAATTTTGTATAATTCTCGTTAAAGACATTTTTGGTTCCAATATATGATTGCTTGTGAATATTTTTGAAAAGAAAATACTGTAGTCACTCATTCCCAATTTTCAATCATCTCTTACATAAAATTATACTTTCACTAAAAGCCATCACATATCATTATTACACTTTTACATCACAAATACACTATTCATTTTCTCTTACTTTTGCAGCAATCAGTCACATCCAATAACTATTTTACTAAAAAAACCATCACATCAACTTTCATTACAATTTCAACTGTCAAAGTTTATTCTTATTTTTCCAAACAACTTTTTAAAACCATTCTCTCAAAAAACAGAAATGAGCAGAACAAAAGGCCAAACAATCACACCCTTCATGCCCATCTTTACAATGCATTAATACAGAAGTAAAGAGTTATACCTGTAAATATTCGTCCCATTCTTCTTCACTGGCTCCAAAACGACGTCTGTCTGGATCCCATTTCAATCTGTCATCAGAAACGAGATAATGCCAGACCTTCCAGTTTTTCTTGGTCATATCCCAGTGATTCTTCAACTGAATCCTGTCATATTTCAGATCTGATATTGAGTGAAATGACTCCAAAATATTTCTCCAACCTTGTGCAGTAAAATGTGTGCCAGGTTTATTTCCTTTTGATATCTGTTCAAGGCACAAGTCGATGAACAGTTCATGATTATCAGGTGTCCAATTGGCTTTTACTTGATTACTCCTCTGGCTTCCCATTCATAAAAGCAGTTTTACAGCCACAGACAAAGCTGCATGAATTACTTCATAAGTTGGAGACTATTCAGTGTTCTCAAAATATTAGCTTATGAATTCGAAAATAACTACTACATGCAACAGAAATAATGAAAACCGAGTAGTACTGTTTCATGTTCAGCATTTAGTTCCAGTAATGTTCAGCACCAACATTCATCTACCTTTCATGGAAGTATAAAAGAAAGAGCTTTGTACACCTTAACATTCGAAATTTTGATTACATTCACGAAGATGAAAACCCGCTTATGGGGTTAAATAATGCGTTAAAAATATAAGTATTTGAATGTCAACCTCATCAATATCATCCATATCAAACCAAGTCCCATCAATCAAAATTCGAAAGGATGAACGGAAATTTTCTGGCTGTTGTCACTATTATTACTCAAAACAAAAAAGTTATAAAAAGGGCAGTTATAGAGAAACAACAATAAGAAACAAAATTCTAAATGTTGCTTAAGTAATTGCGTTTATCTAGGCCTCGAATTAAGAATAGGAAATCAATTTTCGCAATGTAAACCATCTTCAACATTCACAGCCAAATGTAAATGGACGACTTTAATCAAAAGGATACATTTCAATTCATCAGAAAAAGAAAAAAAAAAGGATTCAAACGAGTATAATAAGAATCAAGGATGTAAGAAATTAAGAAGATTCCATCAGAAAACTCACAAAATTGAAGCACATTCATCAAAAACTCAGTTCCAAATATAGGCAAAAACATTTAAACGATCAGTAGAAACCAGAAATAGGTCAGTAAGACTTTCATGAACAACAACAATTCATTGGAATTCGTGAAACGGAGTCTACAAACAGGAAAAAATGGTTGATCATTTACCTCAAGAAATTATCAAAACACACACACACACACACATTGGGATGTGGAAAAGAACTTCTAAAATTTCGGAGAAAATAACATTAGAATGTAGAAAATAATGAAGGGGAGAAGAAAAGCAGCAGACTTACCATACGAAAGGGATTTCTGAGTGACTGAGAAACGGACTACGAAGAACAATAAACGATTCTGACAGAAACATTGGGAAAAGAAGAGATGAATGGGCTGGGCTCTTTCAAATTGGGCTATTGAAACTGGGCTTTGAGTTAGCATTTTTTTTCAATTGTTTATAATTTAAATAAAGGGGAAATTACACAAAATACCCTCAATTTTGAGGGAAACCCAAAAATACCAACACATCCCATTTATACATTTTTATTACTCTTTTTACGTTGTTTTTGAATTTTTCCCTAAAATACGCTCCAAGGTCTTTTCGTGTCCAATCCATCTCGTTTTCTCTCTCTCTCTCTCTCTCTCTCTCTCTCTCTCTCTCTCTCTCTCTCTCTCTCTCTCTCTCTCTCTCTCTCTCTCTCTCTCTCTTCATCTCGCATGTCTGAGTTTCCGCGCTGCATGTCCACCATTTTTGGTGAGCTCGGGTTGTGATTTTCTGGCAACTACTTGTTAATTTCCCCGTAATCATCGCCAAAAACCGTCAGAACCGGCTTGTTTTTTTTTTCCGTGTGTTTTTGGTATCGAATTTATATAATGGCTTCGAAGAAACCCCTTCTTCTTCGTCTGAAAGTGGAGAAAAAGGCTCAGGGTAGTTCAACAGTTTTGAGGAGCGGCTCGAAATCTGAAGCCCTAGTTCCTGTATCTTCTAAAAAGAGAAAAATGAAACACGACGATGATGTTGGAAAACAAGTTGTTAAGGGTAAATCTCCCAAAAAAAAGGCTGCTGGGTTTAGAGGACTGGACGTTGCTGAGATATGTTGTTTTCATCTTTATTTTACTGGTTATATTTTTGTTATTTTACAGTTGTACAATTTTTATCTCTTTTTTGTTCTGTGTTGTTTCTTGTATGTTTCTATGCTATTGATCTATTGTTTTTTTTACTTTTCAAATTTTATGTACAAGATGTGTTGTTTATTTCTTGTTTATTTGTTGTTTCTTTCTTGTTTCTAGGGTTATGAGTATTTGATTGATCCGGAGGACTGGAACACTGCTAGGATAAACACTGGGTTTTCTTTTGAAGTTATTAAAAATTTGAAGGAGAAGTTATCACAACCGCAATTAGATGCGTTTAGGCATACCTGTTTCGGTTATTTTCTAGACATGCATGAAGTTGATTTCCAAAATCAACTAGTGCATTCGTTGTTGAAGAGACATGTTGTCCATTCGCGGAAGGATGATATTCTGGTGTCGGCTTGTGGTAAAATTCTGAGGTTTGGTATTGGGGAGTTTGCCCTGGTGACGGGGCTAAAGTGTGTTGGGAAAAGGCCCGCTGTTCGTGGGGATGGTATTACTTCTGAGTTCTATCAGAAGTATTTTTCTGGCTCAATGAAATTCTCTAGGCAGTCTATTGAGGAGTGTTTTAGATTACAAGTGTGGGGGGAAAATAATGATGATGCCTTGGCTTTGTTGTATTTTTTGCATTTTTTTCTGTTTTCTTCTACTGGAACTTCTGTTAACATGGAATTCTTTGATTTAGTTGACAGTGGAGATTTTAACTCATATCCCTGGGGAAGGGATTTGTTTGAACTTACAATCGTGAGAAGGCGGGGAACAAGTGCTCCAGAGGAAGCAACCTCAGGATGAGGACTTGAAGCCGACTGCTAAACGCACCAAATATTACAGAATTAAAGGCTTTCCTCTTGCTTTCCAGATATGGTTCTACGAATATTGTTCAGAAGTGAACAATAAAATTTGCAAACCGTATCGGGCACAATATCCTCGCATTAATTGGGGTTGTCCGTTGTCGATAGAGATAAGAATTTAAGATCGATGATCTCGATATGATGATTTTCAAAATCGTAGAGAAATGTAATACATTTTAGTTTTTTATTATTTTGTTTCTCTTTTGTTTCAAAACTGTTTCATATATGTTTATGTGTTGTTTCTAACCTTTTTTTTGTTTTGTTTTTTTTTCACTTTGTTTTAGTTGAAGTTGATGAATATTTGGCCATCAGATGAAGAGAGGTTGCGGTGGATATTGGAACCTTTTTTGATGAGTCCAAGTACTCATTTGATTCTGTTGATGGGGATTATGTGATTGGTAATCGGAAGAGGAAGGAGCCGGATGTCGAGTTGGGATCGAAGTACACGTTGGAGGATGTTGTTTGGAGGCAGGATAAGTTGGCCAAGGAGTTGAAGGTTTTCAAGAACTCCGTTAATAAAATCTTGGAAGAGTAGTTTAAAAACTTCATCTCGAGTTATCCGCCATTAAGGGAAACTTTAGGTAACCTTACTTGTGTTTGTCCACCGTTGTGTTTCATTATTTTTCTTTGTATTTGTTGCTTATTTGTTTCGATTTATAATGCTTTTCACTTTTGCTTTTTAATTTGGTGATGGGTTGGATCAAGTGACAAGGTTGTTGGGGTGGAAGATGATAAAATGTTGTTGTCGGTTTCGGCGAGTCCGAGAAAGTGTCAATGGGAGTGGATGAGCAACATGTTAAAACTCATGTTGTACCATTTTCCAAGGATGTTGTTGACCCTGCTTTGGAAAGGATTGAGGTAACCAGTAGTCCCCGTCCCGGCGGACATGGGTTGAAAAAAATCAGAGGCTTTTGAAGGTGGCAACATTGGTGGTGTTGTCGGGGTTGAGGCTGTTGCTGAAGGGAATGTAAATGAGGGTGAGGGAATTAGTGTTGGCGGGGAAGTTGATTTGTCGATGGATAAAGGGGTTGGTAACGACGGTGAGGGACTTGCTGTGAGTGGTTTGATGGAGTTTGCAAAAAATACCGAGAATATTCCGTTTGATACAAGTAAAGTTTCAGAAGAGGTTGGTGTTCATGCTGAACATGGATTTACTGGCTCTCAAGAATTTGATGATCTCACCCAATCTCAGTTTGATTCCATTGTGAATGCAACAACTCAAGCTGTTGCTGGAATGGTTGGTTCCTAATTTTTTTGCCTCTAGTTTGTTTTTTGACATTGAATTTGTCATTTATTTTTTGTTTATTAGAGTTTTGTATCTTGTTTTATTGCAGGCTGGTGTCAAGGGGTCGGATGCATCACCTGTTCCTGAATCCCCTGCTGCTAAGAGGGTTTCAAAACCCTCCGTTGTTGTGAGAAGTCTTTTCACCACTTTCTTTGAATCGTCTGGCGATTTGAGTGGAAAAATAGTTGTGGGTTTTCAGTTGGGGGACATTGATTTGGAATCGACCCCTCAGGAGAAAGATGCGACCCTGGATGCTGGCAAGAAGCCTCCGGTAGTTTTGGTTAAAGAAAGGTGCCCATTGGATGATAGCCTTGGTGAAGGCTATGACGGTTTGGAAGATTTTAATGGTGGTCTGAGTGAGTGGCTTGCAGAAGGTTTTGTTTCTCAAGGGTAATATTTTTCTATTATGTTTTGCAAAAATTACGAAATATTATTGTAATTTTTTAAATTATTTTTGTTTTAAGCCAAAACGTTATTTGGAAGAGGATGACAAGATTGATCCCTCGTTAAAGCTTGCCATATGCGAGGTCAAGCAAAACTCATGGTTTCATAGCCTGTACTATGTGGACGAGTACCTGTCTTCTTTAGTAAGTTATTATTTTTTAAGTTGCTGTTTTTGTAATTTTGTTTGTGTTCTTACTCTTTGTTTTGGTTCCTTTTCAGCATATGGACGTGTTGTTCTATTACATACGGAAGAAGTATATGTACGGGCATTGTGCTGTGAGATTTACTACCATGGACCTGATCTTTGATAGATGCATGCAGAGTATCCACAGCCGGTTCACCCTTGTCAACAAGAGGAAGAAGAAAAATTTTGACACTTCCATGATTAACTTGAATACTTATGTGGTTGTCTATATTATGGGTTTTGATATAGGTTATGGAAAACCGTGGTCCGAGGTTGGTCATGTCTTGTTTCTGATTCACTGCGTCGACATGGAACACTGGATCCTGAGGAGGCTGAGCATTCAAGAGAGGATTATTTATCTGTACAATTCCCTGTGGACTCCGGACTCTGTTAAAATAGCTAGGAAAGCTATTGAAGCCTACAACGTGCTGTTGCCCCATTTTCTTTCAATGGTAGCATTCTACGAAGAGTGCCAGGACATTGCTCTTGGTTCTGACTCCTACTATGCTGACATTAACTCCCCAATAAAGATTGTGGTTGTTAGGGATATTCCTGTCCAGACAAAAAAAGTAATATTCTTGTCTATGTCTTATTTTATTTCTGTTTTATTTTTTATTTGTTTTTATATTATGTTTTTAACCTGTCCCCCCACCCCCTTTTTTGTTAGTGATTGCGGAGTATTCGTAGCTTGGTATGCAGAGTATTTCATCTCTGGGAAGCAAATATCGGTGGAAGACTTCGACATTGAAAGAGAACGGATGAGGTATAGTCATCTGCTATACAATTACGCAAGGCTTAAGCAGCAGAACGGAGATGAAGACGACAATGATATTGAAATCATCCCCTCACTCCCTAATGAAGCGAGGACATTGTTGTTGAAGAAAAATTCTGAATGATATTTGTGTTATGGCCACATCGAACAATATGCTTTTTATTTTTATTTTAATGCTTTAATAGTATAGTTATTTTGTTACCTGTCTATATTTCTAGTTAGTTTCTTTAGTATTTTTGAAGTATCTATGTGACAGAATCTGAATGACTATGATGTTTTGTGGAACAGTTTGTATGATTTTGTTTTTGGCATTCATGGGTGTTTGCAAGGTTTTAGTTTTTTAGTTTTTGTATGCTTGTTTTTTGTGTTTTACAGGATGTGCAGCAATGTAAAGATATTGGAAACAAATAAGAAACATATAAGAAACCAAAAAGCAACATGAATGAGTTTTTATTGAAACAATTGTGTTGTGTTCCATTGTATTAATTTGTCTAGCTTGACATGTATGTAAGCAAATGGAATATGATCTTATTAAATGCATCTTGTTTTTGGTTGATTCATGCATGTCTGTCTATTGTGTCCATGCTGCCCACACCTTCCACATTTATTTTGAAGATTTTCTCCCAAGCTGCCTTGTGTCTTCTTTTCCTTGGCCTTCCAGCCTTGCCTTCTGGTGGAAGGGTCCACATTGTTTCAATTTCAGGTGTCAGTATCCAGTTATCTTCATGCGGGATTGGATACACTGTTTCCGAATAAGTGGTTTCCATTGTTTCCTTCATGTAGTATGCCGAGCAGTACTAGTATGGATCATCATTCAATTCTTTTAATACTGCTATAGCATGTGGACAAGGAATTTCATCCATTTGAAACCTGTTGCATGTGCAAGTCCTTTTCTCAAGGTCCACAACAAATAATTTCTCCGATTCTGTGACTTTAAAGAGAAAATCATTTGATCTTTTCACCTGGAAACAAAAATGAAACATGTGTGAAACAATTTTAAAACAAGTGCCCTGTTTCAGATTTGTAGTAAATTACCCTTAAATTTAGACAAATGGTGTAGTTTTTTCCCATGTACTCTTCAGCTGCTTTTGTCATTCTTGTAAATGTTGATCTTGCTTCGTTTCGATGCCTGCATGTCCAATCTTGAACTAATGATCTAATGTACTCGAGCAATGTTGTTACATGTAGGTGTCTCCCTGCTACAGTTGCTGCATTCAACGACTCTGCAATATTGGATGTCATGAGAAAGTACCTTTTGTTGCGACAGTGCAGTCGTATCCATTTCTATTATCCGATGGCGGAGAAGTAAGGTACGATTTTTGTCGCTCACTCGGTCAAAGGACATTTGTTTTTCAAATTCGCCCTTCGCCAGGCTTTTTTTCTTTGCTATGAATGATTCCCTTATTTCGTTGCTTTTCTTTTTGAAGTTTGCCTTCAAATTATTTAGGAGATGATACATGCACAGTCCATGGGATACTTCAGGATACACCTAATCATTAAAATAATGTTTTTTTTCTTTTTCAGAATGTTTGTGACTGAAAATATTTTTGAAATCTCTATGTGAAACATTAAAGAAACGTATTTGAAACATCTATGAAACATAACTTCATGAAATATTTTATAATTTGTACCTCATTTATTGCTGTTTCTATGCTGATATGCCTATATGAGACTATGCACATGCTTTCCCTGAGACCAAAAGTTTGTCTGAACTTTGTGAAAAGCCATACCCAAGATCTATCATTTTCAGAATCCACTGTTGCAAAAGCCAATGGGAAAATGCTCCCATTCCCATCCTGCGTGCATGCAGACAACAAAGTCCCTCCGTAACTTGCTTTTAGAAATGTACCATCAACAACAACCACTGGCCTACAGTGTTTCCATCCATTTATTGATGCATTTATAGCCATGAACAAGAATAGGAATGTGTTATCGCCCTTTCTTACTAATTCAAGAATCGATCCGGATTTGTTTTCTCCAACATGCAAAGATAAGTGGTAGTTTCGATAAGATTCATCCGCCTCCCCTCATTATTTCGAGTGCTTTCTCTTTTGATCTCCAAGCTTTTCTATAGTCGAGACTTATTCCATGCTCATCCTTCATGTCTCTTATTATATATGTTCTTTGTGTACACTTTGTTTTGATGTTGTTTAGGTACTTTGATTTGATAATGTGTCCAACCATTTTTGATGTAGCTTGTCATGTCATTCATTCTCTTATCGAGTGGACAAGTATGGTTCTTTGTTGTATTTTCTTACTATGAACTCGGGTTGTCCTTGTTCTTGATGATGCTTTCA
This sequence comes from Rehmannia glutinosa, assembly GCA_016081115.2. Classification (NCBI taxonomy): domain Eukaryota; kingdom Viridiplantae; phylum Streptophyta; class Magnoliopsida; order Lamiales; family Orobanchaceae; genus Rehmannia; species Rehmannia glutinosa. Next base: position 85,775,485 of record CM071936.1, on the reverse strand, counting down.
AGTGCCAATTGCAATTTTGATCCAGGCACTTTATGTGGTATTGCTTGTTGCAGGATTTATTGACCTTATCTTTGGAAGTGATTTTTCAATGCAAAAGAGCTGATGTGTTTGATCAGTTCGTCCTTGTTGTTGTAAACATTCCCTATTTGGATTTGTTCTTCACAATTAATAGATTCTTGGACTTGCATTGTTTCTTGTACCACATTCTTGCTGATTAGGTTTGCATAGTCGATGTAGTCGATGAGGTTTTGTCCCATATTTTCCATTGTTGAGCTCTCTTCTGATATGCTGTTGGTCCCCTCCATTGCATTTTGATGCGTTGTTTCTTGCAAGCTTGTCTCTTTTGATTTCAAGAGTAGTTGGTTTTCTGAATTAACTAGTAGGTCTATGCATAGAGGAAACTTCATCCAATCTTCTTCTTTGCTTTTTACTTCCAAATAGAACTTCAGGTTGAAGTCATTTTCAATCTTTAATGGTGGGGATTCTCTCAATTTGTACTTAATCAGTATTCTTTCCTCATCTACTGACCTGTAATTGTTGTTCTAAAATTTCATGCAGGGTGCTGAACGTGCAATCCATTGGAATCAGGATCCCCGTTATCTCGAAGTTGATATAATCGGTGTTCTCTGTCCATTCTCCCTTGTGGTATACTACTGCTGGAACTTTATCCATGGTACTGTATAATTTTATACTATTTGAAACATGAATGAAACATAGTTGAAACAAAGATGAAACAATCCCCCTGCACAGGGGAAGCAATGTGCTTCCCATGCAGAATGTATACTCTTTTGAAACAACAACGAAACAATAACGAAATAACTTTGAAATAATTATCTAAATAATTGCATGCAGTTTTTTGAGATCCAGACATTTTGATGGTGTAGATTTTCATGACAATCAAACTTTTTAGGATTTTGTATCAATTTCGAACAAAATAAGCATTTTATAATATTGAATCACTCATTTTGATCAAATTTTGTATTTGCAAATTCGATGTACAATCACAATTTGATATGATGTATATATATATGTTCAATTATAATTTTGCATGTGGAAATAGATGCGCAGTGATGTGAACAATAGTTTTTTAGAGTAATTAATTAATATTTTTTCGAGATTGGTGTTTTGTACCTTGTTTTTTGTTCTACTTTCTTCTTTATTTTACTAATTTGGAGTTCGATTCTTCTTTCTTTGCTTGTTCACTCGTATTGTTTGTTCTTCTTCTTCGAAAAGTGTCTGCGCACTTGGTTGCGGCTGCTGCGTTGTGGATCTACAAGTCTGTTTTGGTGGTTGTCAGCGTATTGTTTGGTAATGTGCTGGGTTTGAGCGTATCTGTTGGTAATTAGAATGCGGCAATGTATTCTTAGGTAATTTTGGTAAAATCTTAGTATTTTGCAGGTACCGGTCAAAAATAGGTGGGCAATTGTGTCATTTTCCCTTAAATAAATAATTTAGTAATTGTAGCCGTGAATTCAATGTGTCAGAGTTATTAGATTTTATGGTAAATTACAACACCACCCTACCCTCCACCCCTGAACTTGACATATGTCTTATTTATTCCCCTAAGCTTGTCAAGGTAACACGTATCTCTGAATTAAATATGAGTTTAATGTTTAAATAAATTTCCCTCAATAACAAGAGCTCACTTGTGAGATGTTAGATTCGTGAGATGGAGCCCCAACACACTAACCCAAACTCAAATCTAAACTCAAACCCAAACTCAACCTAACCTAACAACATCATATATAAATTATAATACAAATCCATGCCTTGTAGAATGAAATACGTATAGATATAAGAGAAAGAAGAAACGCAATCTGGCGTGGATCCTCTACACAAGTCCATCTTTGGTTGTGTTAGTTTTTTTTTCTTTTCTCTAAAATGATAGTAGATTTATTACTCAACAAAATTAATAGTACAAGCCTGATGGTCAACTGACCATAAAATCCCCTTGGTTACACAATGGATCCAAGGAGTAAAGAAGGTGCCAAAATCAGTGGCTACCCATAAAAGTATCAATACAGTCCCAAATATCCGTAGAGACAGCATCAATAAACACAAAAGAATAACTAACAAAACCATTATATAATAGAAAATGTCTTCAGCTATTGTCGAACACGAGGATTCAAAGGGTAGTTGTTGGGCTTTGGTCCAACATCCTCCTTGCAATGGGCTTTAAAAGAGGCGCGAGGCACGGCCCATGATTCGAACTCGTGAGCGCTGGATTGCACAGTTAAAGGAGAGCTTAAAGGATTTGATATGGACTACCTATACCAACAGATGCATCTTTTTTTTCTGGTGTTCATTACATAGAAACTCTGAGGTTAAGCATGCTTAGCCTGGAGTAGACATGGGGTGGGTGTCCCCCTAGGAAGTTTTTCAGGGAGCGCGTGAGTGAGGACAAAGCGTGCTAGAAAAGACTCGTGTTGGTTTCTAGGGACAATTGTCAATCCAGTAAAGCGCTTGAGGCCCAACAAGTGGTATCAAAGCGGTTGGTTGATTAAGCCTTCCGCACTGGTTACTGAATTAGATCTTATTCTCTTTCAAAGAACCAACACTTGATTTTTTAAAGATTTTATTTCAAAAGCAAAGTTATTACCATGGAAGCAAATCTAACTCGCATTCTAATGTTCACTGTTGAAGAATTTGATGATTGGAAAATACGTATGCATGCTCATCTATCAGCCTCTACATGATGAGATGTGGTTCATGATTGAGGATGGGCCACTACAAATCCTAAAGATTAATACAATGTAAGAAGGGTTGCTCTGCTTTGAAGGAGAAGATGAAGCACTGCGAGCTGACTGACCGCCATGGTGGAGAAACCATATTTGTGAGTGGACAAATGAAGATCAAAAAAGATATAACTTGGACAATGTTGCAAAGGATATACTTTATAAAACTCTTGATAAGGCCATGTTTAATAAATTTAAATCTTGTAAAATGGCCAAAGAGATTTGGGAAAAACATACCTTAATTTGTGAAGGGTTGGATCAAATTAAAGAAAATAAGTTAATTGTTGCTGTTCAAAATTTTGAAAATTTTAAATTGATTGCAGGTGAAAGTCTGGATCAGCTGGATGCAAGATCCACATAGATTACCAATGAGCTCTCAGCTCTAGGGAAAAAATATACACAAAAGGAAATGTGTATGAAAATTCTAAGGTCTCTCCCAGCTGAGTGGAAAATGAAGGTTATGGCTTTAAGACACTCCATGGATCGAACCAGAACATCCAACCATGAATTATTCTCTGACCTAAAAGCCTATGAGCTTGAGCTAAGAAGGAAAGAACAAGAAGAGACATCTATACCCAAGACAGTTGTACTCGTGGCTGGTGAAGCAAAGAGAGCTGAATCCAAGGAGGCTATAGACCAAGAGGAGATTGCCCTGATGGTGAAAAAGAATCAATAAGTTCTTCAATAAGAACTACAAGAGAAACAAGGGTGAATCATCTAGGAGACACTCAACACCTTCCAAAGCAAGGGAGGACATACCACCCAAAAGAGCTGATCATCAAGAACTGAGTATCAGAGAGTTGAAAGAGCTGACTTGCAGAGAGCTGAGAACCTGTGTTGGAATTGCAGGCAACCAGGACACTTTGCTGTTGACTGTCCTTATCCACCAGTCAACAAGTACAAAAATGAAGAAGAAAGAAAAGTCTTCAGAGAAAGAAGATAAGAAAAGAAGAAAGCCACAGCCAAATGTAATGAACCAGCAGAGTCAAATAACAGTGAAGCTGACTACTCCAGTGACACAGAGGAAAAGGATTTGATATGCCTCATGGCCAAAGAACAAGACTCCAAAGATCAAGAAGATGAGGTACACTCAAACTCATCTCATGCAAATTCAAGTGATAGTGATAGTGACACAAACACTTCATCACCCACAGATCTCTATAATTCTATTGGCAAAATGATGAAAGATTTTAACCACATAAAAACCTCACACACACACTTCTAAATGAGGAAATGAGCCAGCTTAAATTCCAAAATATACAGCTGACTAAGAAGCTGAGTACTCTAAGTCAAATAGCTGATGAGAATACAAAGCTGAAGGCTGAAATAGCCAACATCCAAGCAGGCTTAGCTGCTACAGAAAAGAGGGAAAAAGATCTTATAAATATGATTGCATCATCACTAAGGCATCCAAATCATTGGATGAATTTATAACGATTCAGAAAGAAAGTGGAGACAAGACATGCATTGAATTTAATTCCTTTGTGCATGTCCAAGTCCCAAGAGTTGTTATGGGGAAAGGATCCTCAAGTAATGAGGCAGTCGAAAAATCCAAAGCACCATATGTTGCACCTACACCCACTCAAAAACACAATCACAACCATGATGGCCTTGGATACAAGGGAAAAGGCAAGAAGCCAGCTGAGTATGCTGAAAGGACAACTGAAACAAAATTCAGAAACGTCCACCAGCAGACTCCAAACAGAAATACCCTGTAAAATCCAAACAGAGCTACCAACAGCCCTAGAGATTTCAACAAAGATAATCATATGATGGGAATGGGGTAGAAACTACCCAAGCCAGGCTGATTGGAATAATCAAATGAGATATCATCTAAGACCAATGGGATATAAGCTTAAGTGACAAAGACCTCAGACTCAACATAGGTCATTCCTAAGGCAAAAGAGCTATAATCAGCACACATATGCACCCAAGCACAAAGCCCAATATGCACAAAAGTTCTACTATCGCCCCAAGAAAGCAAATGCTCAAACACACACACATACACACACATGTATATAGACAAAAGAGACAGCTGCATGAGCCTAAAGCCCCTAAGCAATTTGCAAATATTCATTATGATTATGGAACTGATATGTGGAAACCTTTTAGAGTCAGATCATTTGGCTATAGGTAGGTTGGATCACCTTCTAGTGCTAACCCTTCAGGACCCATGCAAGTATGGGTACCTAAAAATTAATTTCCTTGATTTCATGTTCAAGGAACAACTGAGTGCCAAGGAACCTGATAAATGGATAGTGGCTGTTCTAGACACATGACAGGAAACAAGAAAAATATGTCAAAGTTCAAGGAAATCAAATGTGCTAAAGTCATATTTGGAGGTAATAAAGCTCCAAGGGAAATCAAAAGCATTGGATCCATCAAGAAAAATGGACTAGAGATCACAGATGTAGCATATGTTGAAGGCCTCACTTCAATCTTCTGAGCATCAGCCAACACTGTGACAAAGACTATAATATGGGATTCAACATGGGTGTATGCCAAATCAAAGATGCTGAATCAAATGAGATTATGATACAAGGATCAAGGCAGAAAAACATGTATGTAGTGGATTGGTCAACTGCTACACCAAGCACATGTCTGCTAGCAAAGAGTACATCCGAATCAAGTTGGCTGTGGCACAAGAAGCTGAGTCACCTGAATTTCAAGACAATCAACAAGCTTGCAAGGAGTCATCTTGTGGAAGGATTGCCTGACTCAGTATACAAGAAAGAAAGCATTTGTGATGCATGTTAGATGGGAAAACAAATTAAGTCTTCTTTCAAGGACAAGCCAAGTCCTTCTTCAACTAGGATATTACATTTATTACATGTGGGTTTATTTGGTCTTGTTGAACCAACTAGCATCAATAGAAAGAAATACACTTTGGTAGTGGTAGATGATTATTCAAGATACACATGGACAATCTTTATGTGTAAAAAGAAGGAAACCTTGCAGGAGCTCCCTCAGCTGATGAGAAGAGTTCAAAATGAGAAGAGTCAAACAATTATAAAGATAAGGTCTGATAGAGGAACTGAGTTTGTCAATGGGATTATAACTCAGTATTGCATTGAAAATGATATTACTCATGAGTTGTCAGCTGCAAGAACTCCACAACAGAATGGAGTAGCTTAAAGAAGGAATAGAACTCTCAAGGAAGCTGCAAGGACCATGTTAGCTGAAGCCGGTTTGCCTAAGAGATTTTGGGGGCTGAAGCCATTAATATTGCTTGCTAGACTCAGAATAGGTGTATGATTAACATGCAGGTGTTTGAAACCCCCTATGAAATTTGGACAGAGAGGAAGCCAAATGTTGGATATTTTCATATCTTTGGATGTGAGTGCTTCATTCACAACAATGGCAAAGACAACTTGAAAGCTTTTGATGCAAAAGCTGATGAAGGTATCTTTTTGGGATACTCAGCTGAGAGTAAAGCTTATTGAGTGCTGAACAAAAGGACTATGGTCACAGAAGAGTCTATCCATGTGGTTTTTGATGAATCCAATGTCAATGGAGAAGACATAGATGAGTTAGCTGACAATAGGAATCAACCAACTGTTCAGAAAAGTCCTTATGTTGAGGCAGATATAAGAGGACTCAAATCTGATGAAGATGAGATAGCTGAATCTCAGAGACAGCTGGAAGGTCTACAGCTGAATGATAACGAGGAAGCTGTTCAAGACAACTTAAAGACGACTGAACCCAGCAGACTTACTCCAACCAGATGTGAGATGGCTGAGAGACCATCCACCTGAGCTTATCATTAGAGATGTTAGAGATGGAGTGAAAATCAGATCCAGGACTCAACATGAAGCAATGTTCAATTGTTTTATTTCGCAAATAGAGCCTAAAGATGTGTCACAAGCATTGGATGACACACATTGGATTCTAGCTATGCAGGAAGAGCTGAATCAGTTTGAAAGAAATAGGTTTGGAAACTAGTTCAAAGGCCTGCCCACCAAAATGTTATTGGTACTAAGTGGGTATTTAGAAACAAGATGAATGAAGAGGGAACTGTAGTAAGAAACAAAGCAAGATTGGTATCCAAAGGGTATTTCCAAGAGGAAAGTACAAATTTTGATGAAACCTTCGCACCTGTTGCTAGATTGGAAGCAATTAGGATGTTTCTTGCTTATGCTGCACACAAGAACTTCACTGTTTATCAAATGGATATGAAGAGTGCATTTTTAATGAACTTTTAGAAGAAGAAGTCTATGTGGAGCAACCTTCAGGTTTTGAGCAGAAAACTATTGGAGATAAAGTCTACAAGCTCAAGAAATCATTGTATAGATTGAAACAAGCACCAAGAGCCTGGTATGACACATTATCTCAGTTTCTTATTGACAATTGATTCACCAAAGGCAAGGTTGATAGAACACTCTTCAGAATTTAAGATGGGGAGAGTATATTGCTTGTTCAAACTTATATGGATGACATTATCTTTGGATCCACAAACAAAGAGCTGTGTGACAAAGTTTCCAAACTCATGCAAGGAAAATTTGAAATGAGTATGATGGGAGAGCTGACTTTCTTCCTAGGTCTTCAAGTCAAGCAAATGAAGGTGAAACCTTCATAAGTCAAACCAAATATACTAGAGATTTAATGAAGAAATTTGGTATGGAAGAGAAATCATTAGTGAAGATTCCCATGAATACATCTGTCAAGATGGATATGGATGCAGATGGCAAAGCTATTGATCAAACCAGATATAGAGCCCTTATTGTATCTTTGCTCTATTTAACAACAAGTAGGCCAGTCATCACCTTTGCTGTAGGTGTATGTGCCCGATTTCAATCTGCACCAAAAGAGAGTCACATGACTGCAGCCAAGAGAATCGTAAGGTATTTGAAGGGATGCCAAGATGTTGGCTTATGATATCCAAAGGATGGAGGATTCAAGCTAGTTGGCTACTCAGACTCAGACTATGCTGGATGTAGAGTAGACAGGAAAAGTACATCAGGTACCTATCAAATGCTTGGAAATAGATTAGTTTCTTGGTTCAGCAAGAAATAAAATTCAATAGCTACATCCACAACTGAAGCAGAATACATAGCTGCAGGCAGCTGTTGTGCCCAAGTGTTATGGATGAGGCAACAACTGAGAGACTATGATATAGAAGAAAAATATATTCGAATTATGTGTGATAACACAAGTGCTATTGCAATTACTCAGAACCCAGTATTACATTTAAGAACCAAGCACATTGATGTCAGATATCATTTCATAAGAGATCATGTTGAAAAGAAAGACATCACATTGGAATACATATCAACTAATAAGCAGTTAGCTGATATATTCACTAAGCCATTATGTGAATCAAGATTTGAAGAGCTTAAAAATGAGCTTGGATTGATTGAGCTGAGTTAGAAGGCTTAGGAGACTCAATCAGTCGAGTCAAAGAAGAGAGTATTGGAAATCATCAAAGTTTTCATTTTTCAAGAAAGTGAAACAGTCGAGACGACTAGTCAGCTGTATCGAGTTAGCTGGTTCAATCTTATTCTGATTACAGGGATAAAAAAAATGTCTCATTGAGTTGGTTCAATCTTATTCTGATTACAATGAATTTATTCATGGTTGGTTCATTTTATAACTATGATGATCAGATTGGTCTTTATTAACAATGTTTTCATATTCATTCAGCTTATGGAGAACATATGAGAGACTGTTGGTATAGGGAAAGGTACTCCAAAAATTTACGCCACCGTCGATCTAGAGAAATCAAGAGTTGGACGAACAAGAATGATTGAAAACGAACCCAACAACCTAAAATGGCACGAGTCGTTTCACATTTACTGTGCACATAATGCCTCAAACGTGATATTCACTGTCAAAGACGATAATCCCATCGGCACAACTCTAATCGGCAGAGCTTACATCCCGGTTCATGAGCTAGTCGATGGCGAAGAAGTCGATCGATGGGTCAAAATACTAGACGAGGATAAAAATCCCGTCACGGAAGGATCTAAAATCCATGTCCAGCTTCAACTCTATTCTGATTAGGTTTGCATAGTCGATGTAGTCGATGAGGTTTTGTCCTATATTTTCTATTGTTGAGCTCTCTTCTGATATGCTGTTGGTCCCCTCCATTGCATTTTAATGCGTTGTTTCTTGCAAGCTTGTCTCTTTTGATTTCAAGAGTAGTTGGTTTTCTGAATTAACTAGTAGGTCTATGCATAGAGGAAACTTCATCCAATCTTCTTCTTTGCTTTTTACTTCCAAATAGAACTTCAGGTTGAAGTCATTTTCAATCTTTAATGGTGGTAGGGATTCTCTTAATTTGTACTTAATCTGTATTCTTTCCTCATCTACTGACCTGTAATTGTTGTTATAAAATTTCATGCAGGGTGTTGAACGTGCAATCCATTGGAATTAGGATCCCCGTTATCTCGAAGTTGATATAATCGGTGTTCTCTGTCCATTCTCCCTTGTGGTATACTACTGCTGGAACTTTATCCATGGTACTGTATAATTTTATACTATTTGAAACATGAATGAAACATAGTTGAAACAAAGATGAAACAATCCCCCTGCACAGGGGAAGCAATGTGCTTCCCATGCAGAATGTATACTCTTTTGAAACAACAATGAAACAATAACGAAATAACTTTGAAACAATTATCTAAATAATTGCATGAAGTTTTTTGAGATCCAGACATTTTGATGGTGTAGATTTTCATGACAATCAAACTTTTTAGGATTTTGTATAAATTTTGAACAAAATAAGCATTTTATAATATTGAATCACTCATTTTGATAAAATTTTGTATTCGCAAATTCGATGTACAATCTCAATTTGATCCGATATATATATATATATATATATATGTTCAATTATAATTTTGCATGTGGAAATAGATGCGCAGTGATGTGAACAATAGTTTTTTAGAGTAATTAATTAATGTTTTTTCGAGATTGGTGTTTTGTACCTTGATTTTTGTTCTACTTTCTTCTTTATTTTACTAATTTGGAGTTCGATTCTTCTTCCTTTGCTTGTTCACTTGTATTGTTTGTTCTTCTTCTTCGGAAAGTGTCTGCGCACTTGGTTGCGGCTGCTGCGTTGTGGATCTACAAGTCTGTTTTGGTTGTTGTCAGCGTATTGTTTGGTAATGTGCTGGGTTTGAGCGTATCTGTTGGTAATTAGAATGCGACAATGTATTCTTAGGTAATTTTGGTAAAATCTTAGTATTTTGCAGGTACCGGTCAAAAATAGGTGGGCATTTGTGTCATTTTCCCTTAAATAAATAATTTAGTAATTGTAAGTGAATTCAATGTGTCGAGTTATTAGATTTTATGGTAAATTACAACACCACCCTACCCTCCACCCCTGAACTTGACATATGTCTTATTTATTCCCCTAATCTTGTCAAGGTAACACATATCTCTGAATTAAATATGAGTTTAATGTTTAAATAAATTTCCCTCAATAACAAGAGCTCACTTGTGAGATGTTAGATTCGTGAGATGGAGCCCCAACACACTAACCCAAACTCAAATCTAAACTCAAACCCAAACTCAACCTAACCTAACAACATCATATATAAATTATAATACAAATCCATGCCTTGTAGAATGAAATATGTATAGATATAAGGGAAAGAAGAAACGCAATCTGGCGTGGCATCCTCTACCCAAGTCCATCTTTGGTTGTGTTAGTTTTTTTTTCTTTTCTCTAAAATGATAGTAGATTTATTACTCAACAAAATTAATAGTACAAGCCTGATGGTCAACTGACCATAAAATCCCCTTGGTTACACAATGGATCCAAGGAGTAAAGAAGGTGCCAAAATCAGTGGCTACCCATAAAAGTATCAATACAGTTCCAAATATCCGTAGAGACAACATCAATAAACACAAAAGAATAACTAACAAAACCATTATATAATAGAAAATGTCTTCAGCTATTGTCGAACACGAGGATTCAAAGGGCAGTTGTTGGGCTTTGGTCCAACATCCTGCTTGCAATGGGCTTTAAAAGAGGCGCGAGGCACGGCCCATGATTCGAACTCGTGAGCGCTGGATTACAGTTAAAGGAGAGCTTAAAGGATTTGATATGGACTACCTATACCAACAGATGCATCATTTTTTTCTGGTGTTCATTACATAGAAACTCTGAGGTTAAGCATGCTTAGCCTGGAGTAGACATGGGATGGGTGTCCCCCTAGGAAGTTTTTCAGGGAGCGCGTGAGTGAGGACAAAGCGTGCTAGAAAAGACTCGTGGTGGTTTCTAGGGATAGTTGTCAATCCAGTAAAGCGCTTGAGGCCCAACAAGTGGTATCAAAGCGGTTGGTTGATTAAGCCTTCCGCACTGGTTACTGAATTAGATCTTATTCTCTTTCAAAGAACCAACACTTGAGTTTTTAAAGATTTTATTTCAAAAGCAAGATCCACATAGATTACCAATGAGCTCTCAGCTCTAGGGAAAAAATATACACAAAAGGAAATGTGTATGAAAATTCTAAGGTCTCTCCCAGCTGAGTGGAAAATGAAGGTTATGGCTTTAAGACACTCCATGGATCGAACCAGAACATCCAACCATGAATTATTCTCTGACCTAAAAGCCTATGAGCTTGAGCTAAGAAGGAAAGAACAAGAAGAGACATCTATACCCAAGACAGTTGTACTCGTGGCTGGTGAAGCAAAGAGAGCTGAATCCAAGGAGGCTATAGACCAAGAGGAGATTGCCCTGATGGTGAAAAAGAATCAATAAGTTCTTCAATAAGAACTACAAGAGAAACAAGGGTGAATCATCTAGGAGACACTCAGCACCTTCCAAAGCAAGGGAGGACATACCACCCAAAAGAGCTGATCATCAAGAACTGAGTATCAGAGAGTTGAAAGAGCTGACTTGCAGAGAGCTGAGAACCTGGGTTGTTATTGCAGGAAACAAGGACACTTTGCTGTTGACTGTCCTTATCCACCAGTTAACAAGTACAAAAATGAAGAAGAAAGAAAAGTCTTCAGAGAAAGAAGATAAGAAAAGAAGAAAGCCACAGCCAAGTGTAATGAACCAGCAGAGTCAAATAACAGTGAAGCTGACTACTCCAGTGACACAGAGGAAAAGGATTTGATATGCCTCATGGCCAAAGAACAAGACTCCAAAGATCAAGAAGATGAGGTACACTCTAACTCATCTCATTCAAATTCAAGTGATAGTGATAGTGACACAAACACTTCATCACCCACAGATCTTTATAATTCTATTGGCAAAATGATGAAAGATTTTAACCACATAAAAACCTCACACACACACTCCTAAATGAGGAAAACAACTAGCTTAAATTCCAAAATATACAGCTGACTAAGGAGATGAGTACTATAAGTCAAATAGCTGATGAGAATACAAAGCTGAAGGCTGAAATAGCCAAGATCCAAGCATGCTTAGCTGCTACAGAAAAGAGGGAAAAAGATCTTATAAATATGATTGCATCATCACTAAGGCATCCAAATCATTGGATGAATTTATAACGATTCAGAAAGAAAGTGGAGACAAGACATGCATTGAATTTAATTCCTTTGTCCATGTCCAAGTCCCAAGAGTTGTTATGGGGAAATGATCCTCAAGTAATGAGGCAGTCGAAAAATCCAAAGCACCATATGTTGCACCTACACCCACTCAAAAACACAATCACAACCATGATGGCCTTGGATACAAGGAAAAGGCAAGAAAGCGGTGAGTATCTTTGAAAGGACAAATCGAAACAAAATTGAAAAAGTCCACCAATGAGACTCCAAACAGAAATACCCCGTAAAATCCAAACAAAGCTACCAACAAAATTACTAGAGATTTCAACAAAGATAATCATATGATGGGAATGGGGTAGAAACTACCTAAGCCAGTGATTGGAATAATCAAATGAGATATCAACTAAGACCAATGGGATATAAGCCTAAGTGACAAAGACCTCAGACTCAACATAGGTCATTCCTAAGGCAAAAGAGCTATAATCAGCACACATATGCACCCAAGCACAAAGCCCAATATGCACAAAAGTTCTACTATCGCCCCAAGAAAGCAAATGCTCAAACACACACACACACACATGCATACAGACAAAAGAGACAGCTGCATGAGCCTAAAGCCCCTAAGAAATTTGCAAATATTCATTATGATTATGGAACTGATATGTGGAAACCTTTTAGAGTCAGACCATTTGGCTATAGGTAGGTTGGATCACCTTATAGTGCTAACCCCTCAGGACCCATACAAGTATGGGTACCTAAAAACTAATTTCCTTGATTGCATGTTCAAGGAACAACTGAGTGCCAAGGAACCTGATAAATGGATAGTGGCTGTTCCAGACACATGACAGGAAACAAGAAAAATCTGTCAAAGTTCAAGGAAATCAAATGTGCTAAAGTCATATTTGGAGGTAATGAAGCTCCAGGGGAAATCAAAAGCATTGGATCCATCAAGAAAAATGGACTAGAGATCACAGATGTAGTATATGTTGAAGGCCTCAACTTCAATCTGCTGAGCATCAGCCAACTCTGTGACAAAGGCTATAATATGGGATTCAACATGGGTGTATGCCAAATCAAAGATGCTGAATCAAATGAGATTATGATACAAGGATCAAGGTAGAAAAACATGTATGTAGTGGATTGGTCAACTGCTACACCAAGTACATGTCTGCTAGCAAAAAGAGTACGAATCAAGTTGGGCCGGGCACAAGAAGCTGAGTCACCTCAATTCCAAGACAATCAACAAGCTTGCAAGGAGTCATCTTGTGGAAGGATTTCCTGACTCAGTATACAAGAAAGAAAGCATTTGTGATGCATGTTAGATGGGAAAACAAATTAAGTCTTCTTTCAAGGACAAGCCAAGTCCTTATTCAACTAGGATATTACATTTATTACATGTGGGTTTATTTGGTCCTGTTGAACCAGCTAGCATCAGTAGAAAGAAATACACTTTGGTAGTGGTAGATAATTATTCAAGATACACATGGACAATCTTTATGTGTAAAAAGAAGGAAACCTTGCAGAAGCTCCCTCAGCTGATGAGAATAGTTCAAAATGAGATGAGTCAAACAATTATAAAGATAAGGTCTGATAGAGGAACTGAGTTTGCCAATGGGATTATAACTCAATATTGCATTGAAAATGGTATTACTCATGAGTTGTCAGCTGCAAGAACTCCACAACAGAATGGAGTAGCTGAAAGAAGGAATAGAACTCTCAAGGAAGCTGCAAGGACCATGTTAGCTGAAGCCGGTTTAATATTGCTTGCTAGACTTAGAATAGGTGTATGATTAACAGGCAGCTGTTCGAAACCCCCTATGAAATTTGGACAGAGAGGAAGCCAAATGTTGGATATTTTCATATCTTTGGATGTGAGTGCTTCATTCACAACAATGGCAAAGACAACTTGAAAGCTTTTGATGCAAAAGATGATAAAGGTATCTTTTTGGGATACTCAGCTGAGAGTAAAGCTTATAGAGTGCTGAACAAAAGGACTATGGTCACAAAAGAGTCTATCCATGTGGTTTTTGATGAATCCAATGTCAATGGAGAAGACATAGATGAGTTAGCTGACAAGAGGAATCAACCAACTGTTCAGAAGAGTCCTTATGTTGAGGCAGATATAAGAGGACTCAAATCTGATGAAGATGAGATAGCTGAATCTCAGAGACAGCTGGAAGGTCTACAACTGAATGATAATGAGGAAGCTGTTCAAGACAACTTAGAGACGACTGAACCCAACAGAGCTTATCATTAGAGATGTTAGAGATGGAGTGAAAATTAGATCCAGGACTCAACATGAAGCAATGTTCAGTTGTTTCATTTCGCAAATAGAGCATAAAGATGTGTCACAAGCATTGGATGACACACATTGGATTCTAGCTATGCAGGAAGAGCTGAATCAGTTTGAAAGAAATAGGTTTGGGAACTAGTTCAAAGGCCTGCCCACCAAAATGTTATTGGTACTAAGTGGGTATTTAGAAACAAGATGAATGAAGAGGGAACTGTAGTAAGAAACAAAGCAAGATTGGTATCCAAAGGGTATTTCCAAGAGGAAAGTAAAAATTTTGATGAAACCATCGCACCTGTTGCTAGATTGGAAGCAATTAGGATGTTTCTTGCTTATGCTGCACACAAGAACTTCACTGTTTATCAAATGGATATGAAGAGTGAATTTTTAATGGACTTTTAGAAGAAGAAGTCTATGTGGAGCAACCTTCAGGTTTTGAGCAGAAAACTATTGGAGATAAAGTCTACAAGCTCAAGAAATCATTGTATGGATTGAAACAAGCACCAAGAGCCTGGTATGACACATTATCTCAGTTTCTTATTGACAATTGATTCACCAAAGGCAAGGTTGATAGAACACTCTTCAGAATTTAAGATGGGGAGAGTATATTGCTTGTTCAAATTTATATGGATGACATTATCTTTGGATCCACAAACAAAGAGCTGTGTGACAAAGTTTCCAAACTCATGCAAGGAAAATTTGAAATGAGTATGATGGGAGAGTCACATGACTGCAACCAAGAGAATCGTAAGGTATTTGAAGGGATGCCAAGATGTTGGCTTATGATATCCAAAGGATGGAGGATTCAAGCTAGTTGGCTACTCAGACTCAGACTATGTTGGATGTAGAGTAGACAGGAAAAATACATCAGGTACCTGTCAATTGCTTGGAAATAGATTAGTTTCTTGGTTCATCAAGAAATAAAATTCAATAGCTACATCCACAAAGGAGAATACATACATAGGCGCAGCAATTTACAGCCCAACCCAGTATTGCATTTAAGAACCAAGCACATTGATGTCAGATATCATTTAATAAGAGATCATGTTGAAAAGAAAGACATCACATTGGAATACATATCAACTAATAAGCGATTAGGCGATATATTCACTAAGCCATTATGTGAATCAAGATTTGAAGAGCTTAAAAATGAGCTTGTATTGATTGAGCTGAGTTAGAAGGCTTAGGAGACTCAATCAGTCGAGTCAAAGAAGAGAGTATTGGAAATCATCAAAGTTTTCATTTTTCAACAAAGTGAAACAATGAGACGACTAGTCACCAGTCGAGTTACCGGATTAGCCGAGTGCTTATTATGTGAAGAGAGAAAGCGAGTCAAGTCACATATAGAAGATAATTGAGTTATTTAAGAGCTAAGTGACAGAACATAGTCATTTTCTACGAGCGGGAATGTTTTGGCCATGACATCAGCAGTAATTATGGTGTCAGTAAAAAGCCTGTACCTGTTTTGTCTATGATTAGATATAAATGATGCTGCATTTAATGCAGGGAAATTAATGTGGTTTCAAGACTTAATCTCAACCATTGATTATTTTTGAACTTTTTGAATTTCAAAACCGTCCCCTCACATCCCATATATACTCAAATTTATTTTCTCTCTCCTCACAAAGCATTCATCTCTCTCTCAAGCAAAAAGAAGTTTCCTCTGCAACTAGAAGCAAATTCACTTTTCATTTAAAGTTTCAAGCTCAGATCTCAGAAATGGCACCGACATACGACTTTGTGAAGATGGCTGAGAAGGTCCACTCCGGAGCTATGGTGGATTTCAATGGAATGATCAAGCAAGGGATTGATAAGGCTCTAGTCAAGAAAATAGCTGATAAACTAGAGAAATCCGATTTGAAGGAGTTTTTCTCTATGGAGTTCTCGCACACTTATCTCGAAGAAGTGGCGTTGTTTTACGTGAACACTGAGGTTCACACAACGAGATTTGCTCGTCCGTCCACAACACTGAAATCAAGATAACTGTTGTGGACTTAGCTGAAACCTGTCATCTGCCTTCATTTGGGTTGAATAAGATTACAGGATTGTGAATTGGTGCCTTGTGATGTTGTCTCTTGCATATCAAGACATACAAGAGAGGCTTAAAATTTGGAGGGCCTGGAAGTTGAGCTTGGCTAGGCACCAATTCACAAGCCTGTAATTCATCGAGGAGGAAGAGTACCTCCTAGAGTTTTTGGGGGACGTTGGTGTACCCAAGGGTCTGGATGAAGACAACTGCATCAACATTCTGTTTGATAGGAAGGAGAATGAAATGCTTAAAGCTATTGAGAAGGCTAAGGCTATTGCTGAATCGGAGAAGCCTCATTCTTGTGCCTTCATAGATGCCCGGGAACATGCTTTAGAGCCAGCTGACAGCAGTGATAGTGATGTGGAAGAAATAGACCCTACTGCTAAAGTGGAGAAAGCTGAGCTAAAGCAAGCTCTGAAAGAATCCAAAGAGATGACGAGAAGAGATTGCAAATGGGCCCCAAAGAGTCTTCTTCAATTCTAATATCTCCTAGGCCATACATCATGGAAATGGTGAGGGTGATTGATGCCACCATTTCCCCAGTGCACTCAGAGGAACAAGAAACAAGGAGAATTGGCGATGAAGCTAAGGACGGAGTAGAAGAGGGCACCTTAGCCAAGCCTAATCCTGAAGAAGGTGTTGAGACACCTGCCTTATCGACTGTTCACTCATTTGGACAAGAAACCGAGTCTCAGGTTTTCAGTGACCCCACTGCTCAAGACTCAGCTGGTGCACCAGCTGAGAGAGAAACTC
This sequence comes from Rehmannia glutinosa, assembly GCA_016081115.2. Taxonomy (NCBI): domain Eukaryota; kingdom Viridiplantae; phylum Streptophyta; class Magnoliopsida; order Lamiales; family Orobanchaceae; genus Rehmannia; species Rehmannia glutinosa. The sequence goes on along the minus strand of CM071936.1, from coordinate 85,758,216 downwards.
AAACCACCACAGCTGGGTCGGAGGAGGCTGTGGGAGACAACACCCAAAAGAAGATTGGAGGCGAAGGTGAGAACTTAACCGTACAACAGAGTGGGATTGATGAGGTTCAGATGGTTTTGACTGTCTCAACTAAAATCCCAGCTGCCCTATAGGCCGATGAAACTGCTGATGCAGCCAAGGCAAATGATGGAAGTGAAGCTAAGGGAGTTAAGACTCCTGGCTCTAAAAGTGCAATCCGCAAGGTTGAGACCTCAAAGGATGCCATAGAAGACCCCAAAGCAGCTCAGACTGTTGAAGGATAACTGAAGACTCTGCTGCAGTTGAGACTGCAAAAGGGAGTGCTGGCCCATCAGTGGTTGAGACTGCTGAGGGTAAAGAAGACCCAGTGGAGATTGACACTTCCATGGGTAAGAAAAGAGTAGAAGAAATGCCTACCCCTCAAGAAGAGTCAGTGGAAGAATAAGAGATAAGTGCCCATCATGACTTGTAGGAACACGTCGACATCGAATTTTTGGAGACGGATGACGAGGCTGAGTCCAGTCCTAAAGACATATCTGAAGAGGACCCAACTGCTGAGGATGCCTTGGCACAAAGAAAGGGTAAAATTAGTGACAAAGTTGCCCCTGTAAATTTTACATTGGTTGATGGCCCACCACCCATGGTGCCATCACCTTCCCATGACGCTGATAAATCAGCCGAGGAACAGACTACTCAAATGGAAGAATCAACTGATGCCAATGAAGTCATTAAGACAATTGAGGTAGTCACTCAAGAGCTAACACAATTTGCAGAATCTGCGATGATACTTAGACAGCTGAGGCGCACAAAGCTGAGGAACACTTGAAGGAAAAGGGTAAAGCTCCTGAAGTAGAAGGGGAAGAAATTCCCTTGTTTCCAGAGTATCTATTCGTTGAGTACTTCCCATTTGTGGCTGAAGTCCCATTGGAGACAGGGTCAGCTATTGAGAGTGCTAAATACACTGTCCAAGTCCCAGTTGAAGAAATTGGAATTCCTGATGACTATACAATGGTACCGTTTGGTTTCGACTTCAATGCTGTGTGGTCTGAAGAGCAGCCCACTGATGCAGCCGACTTCTGAAAAACCTTCAAGACCATTTGCAATGAAATAGAAAACATGAAAAAGGGATTCGCAGCACTCAACCAACGGTTGGACAACAGAGATGCTACAATCACAGGAGACACCCAAAGCACAATTTTGAGAATAAAAGGATTGGACAACACAGAAAAAAGCACTGAGGCATGAACAGGTTATGTATTTCAAATCTCTATTTGCCAACATGGTAATATGGTTCTCAGAGAATGCCAAATTTCAGCAGAGAGATGGATCACATTTTCAGGATGGACTAGTCACACAAAATGAATATGGAGTTGCTGTAGGCACAACATAAGGCAGACCTTCTAAAGATAGACGCCACCATGCGTACACACATAATGATGCTGCAAACAGAGATGAAACTGATGGCAGTTGACTCTACCTCCTGGTGATGATGCCAAAAAGGGGGAAGATGAAAGTAGAGCTGAAGGAAGTAAGGGGGAAGCTAGCAGCAAGGGGGAATGAAGTGAGGTGAAAAAGCCACCGTTGAAGATAATTCTTGCCCAAACCCCTCGACAAGGCAATGTCACTGCCTCTATCATGAGTCAGCTGCCGCAAGATCTGTCTGTAGAAGAGAAAGCTGAATTGACTTTTAAGAAGTCTCGAGAAGCCATTGAAGCTGACTTTGAGAAGGTAGTTGAGAAGCAGCAATGCAGGATTAAAAATATTAAAGCAAAGCTCGATGGCCCTCCAGTTGGACTTTTGAAGGATTAACCTACTGTGAAGCCCTCAAGAGAGTTAGCTATTCCTAATGCAAAATCTGAGCCGAGATCCATAGAGGAATTTCAAACTCTAACATCAAAAGGATTTTTCAGGAATATGACTCTACCTCAGGCGTGGGATCTATACTGGGAGAAGGGATTAGAATTGTACAAATTAGATGAGGACCTCAAGTAGTTAGAAGATTATGAAGGCGCCCATACATTACACTTCAAGAGGAGGAATAGAGTCTGGAAGGGGAAGGGGAAGGCATGGTAGCGGTTGAAGAGGCAGAGGTACTTCACCACAACCAAGGCCTAAAGATGTTCGCTATGTGGATCCTCAGAAGAAAGGGTTGATCTACTAGGCTGGGCTGGATGAGCTATCCAATTTTGGAGATAAAGAGGAGGAATGAAGAAGAGAGAAGGAGGCATGAAGAAATAAATGCTAGGCTTGACCGTAAATAGAAAGAAAGGCAACAACATGAGGACCTTTTTGCAAAAAGAGCCTACAAAAAAGACGAAAAGAGAAGAAGATGATAGAAAGAGGAGAAGAGCTGATGAGGATCATAGAAGAGCAGAAGAGGATGCTGAGAGAATAAGTAAGTAGCCGAGGCGTTGAAGACAACTGAACCTCTTCATGTTGGATTATACTTAACTATAAATACACATACTTGTAAGTACACTATATATACCTTGTTATACGTGAATGCTCTGATACCTAGCTGTTGATGCTTTGATACATGTAATGCTCTGATACGTTTGCATAGCTATGATACTTTATATAGATTTGTACCTTGTAAAAGCATTGTAAAATGCAAAGAATGATATGTTCAATAAAATGACATATTATACAATCATTCTTTATTTTCTGCACAATTTGATTTGCTATGTTTATTTAAGTTTTTGGCATCATCAAAAAAGGGAAAATTGTTGGAAAAATTTATGTATAGATTTTGATGATACCATATAAAACCTAGATTAAGAAATTGGCACCCCATTTCAAATGTAATTCAACTTGTAATAGATAGGGCTGTATGAGCTGAGTTGAAGACATCCAAGTTGAAGATTACTAGACCCGATTGAAGATTGAGGTGAATACCCAGCTGTGTGGCAGATGAGTGAAGTGAAGTGAATAATCAGTCAAATGGTAGAAAAGTTGTCTCAGTCAGCTGACTGACATCAAAGTCATTCCAAAATGATTGGAATCAAATGTCAAAGGGGTATGCAACAAACAAGACTCGAGAAAGCTGAAAGAGATCCGTTGTCAAGACAAGTCAAGGTTTTGCTGGAAATAGGCTTGTGTCAGGCTGCCAGCAATAAAACTGTTTTGCTGAAAGAGTGTAAACAACAAGGGACCAATGGGAAGCACTTGAAATTATTCAGAGTTTAAGGAAAGGCTGCAGAGCATTAAATTCAAGGTACGGTCTCCATAAATGCTGCAAGACAAGACAAGCCAACAACCTACGAAGTGTTATTTGAAAATTGTGTCTATCTCTTTAGTGGACATATTTTTAAACGTGCATTATAAAAGGCTGAGTAGTCATTTGAGAGATGGTTACCCAATCTACGAACAAACATACAAACAATTACCTGTAAATATCTCTCAAGCTTTCAAACAAATCCTCAATCCTAAACTCAAAGGAAATTGATCCAACACACTCAGTGAAGGAAAGACAACTTCATCAATTGAAGAGAAAAAATTGTTTTCAAGATCAAAGGGGTAAGGTTTAAGGAGAAGTAGTAAGGTTCCATCGAACCAGAGCTTTGAACCTGTTGGAGGGCTACGTGATCAAGTCCAGAGGTTTGAAGGAAGCTAAAGTAGTAGGACAACCGTCTTGTGAAGAAGCTGAGTCCCAGGAGCAGCAGGATGTGTGATCAAAGTTGAGTCGGACTATTAACTACTTTGTAACCAATTCAAGTTACCTAGTGGATTCCTCCAGGAGTTGGAAAAGAGTGGACTAGAGGAATTACCCCATCCTCGAACCAATAGAAACTGCTTATGTCTATTTACTTTTAGCGCACTTTATTTCTCGCATTATTTTCATATCTGCTGATTAGTTAAATTGCTTAAGTCTGTTGTTAATATCAATGCTAAAACAAGTGTTGAAAAAATACTAAAAACTCTAAGGGTGAAAGTCTTCCGCTGGTAAAACCAAGTCAACTGCATTTCTAAGTGTTAGCTGAAAACAACTAAGTTATACTATCAACAACTCAGTCGAGTATGTTGAGTGGGTAACTTTGCTGTGTAAGCCAACCTAGCTGTTCCTCAAGGACTTAGCTGACTTGAGGTAACTCTAAAATTATTTCAAAGTTCTAAAATCAAAAAATTGGTAAAGTTTATTCAAACTCCCCTTCTAAAATTTACACATCACCTATTGGGACCTATAGAATGTATCAGAGCAGGTTACGAGTTCGAATTCCCTTGGAAGCATGCTGCAGAGGGTTGCCAAGAGCGGTGGAACTGAGATGCTGGTGCAGCGGAGGTAAACATACCAGAACTGAAGGTAGGTTTCAGTCTGCCGGAACCGAGGTAAATGGATCGGAATCGAAGGTGTAGGTTCTTGGGTGTCGGGTGTCCAAATCGAGAGGTCGACACATGACGCAATGCTTGAACTGAAGAAATTGGCGTTAGAACTGATGAAGTTTGGCGGGCAGCGGAAGTTGCCAAGCACGGGAGCTGAGATGCTGGCAGGTGGTGGGAGGGGGATTCTTGGGCTTTGGCCATCACCCTGCCTGCAATGGGATTTAAAAGAGGCGCGAGGCGCGACCCACAATTCGAACTCATGAATGCTAGATTGCACAGTTAAAGGAGAGCTTAAAGGATTTGATATGGACTACCTATACCAACAAATGCATCTTCTTTTTGGTGTCCATTACTTAGAAACTATAAGGTTAAGCGTGCTTAGCCTGGAGTAGACATGGGATAGTGACCCACTGGGAAGTTTTTAGGGATCACGTGAGTGAGAACAAAGCATGCTAGAAAAGACTCGTATTGGGGATAGTCGTCAATCCAGTAAAGCGCTTAAGGTCCAACAACAGTCTCTTTTGCAATTTGATGACAATATCTTTAAGATCTAACCTTTTAATAAACCTTCATCAATCACCACAGAGAGCTTCAACTATAGCCAATCGAACAACAAATAGAACTGCTTCCACTAGGTTCGAGGCGAACTCCCTAAAGTCTTTCCATACATGACAAATAGTTTTTGAATTATCAATAGCAATTTCACCCAACCAAGATCTTCCTCTGAGCATGAAAGAAACACTGACACACGTGGAAAAATGTCGTACTTCCACTTGTTCACTAGGAAAATATCTAGGCTGAAAAGAAAGATGGGGAATGGGACTGCCCAATAGTAAGGGGAAAATCCACTTCATTGGATTCAACTCATTCCCTCAATGCAAGATTAATGACTTCCAATTCTGATTTTCTAACTTATTGGAAGACCCATAAATTCCGAGATTTTCAGAGTCACCAAAGTAAATAAACATAAAACTAAATTCTGTTATGACTAGCAAGATGGCTACACAAGCAAATATTATTCCACCAACTTGAGAACGGCGTAGCCTCCTGATCAATCCCAATCCACAGGCAAGCCTCCACACAAGTTGGATCTTAGAATAGTGAAAGAACAAATGCGCCAAACTTTCTTCCATCTCACCACAAAATTTACAAATGGGATCAACCTGGATTCCTTTTTTTCCCAAGAACATCAGAGGTAGGCAAGATGTGATGTAAGCACTTCCACAAAACAATGTTTGAGTTTGTCTTTAACTTGCAGAGACCAAAGAACCCTCCAGTCATTAAGACTTTGAGGTTTGTTCTTGCTAGATTCCAACACATCCAATTTCAAACATTGAACCAATAAAGCATGTGAATATGCAAATTTTAGAGAGAATAAATATTTTTCTTTATCAAAGTTCCAAACAATTTTATCCTTTTGCACAGAGAGACTAATAGGAATGTGGAGAATATTTTCAACATTTTGTTTATTAAATATTCTGCGAACCAAATCGAAATTCCACTCATTCCCCTCATGATTCATAAGCTCTCTAACCCATATAACATCAACCTTATCCCCGCCATCCATTTTTTCTGGTTTAAATTTAGGACCAAGAGGGATGCAAGCGGAATCCCAACTCTTGATCAATATCCCATCCCCAAAGGTCAGAGACTCAAGATCACACATTTTATTCATAATTATCCTGGTAATTAGCATATTGCATCCTAGAATTACACCCATCTAGCACTATGCACCTAAAAGTTAATTTTTGGCAGATTACACCATTGAAATACATTTATCTTGCCACTTTCCACCCTCAGCACATTTTAAGCTAGATTATAAATATAAGATTAACTAAATAAATTGCAAATGGGTATTTGTCTTTTTAGTTCATTTATGTTACGCTGGCAATGAAACATATCTCCGACCTTTCCTTTTATTTATTTATTTATTTATTTATTTTTGCCCTGCTTTGCAGATTCCCCCTCCCCTTCTCTCTTCAGATTTTCCCACTTCAAAGCCAACAATGAGAACTCACTCAACTATAAATATGCTAATGACATTGGTGCCCTCCGACTTCCAAAGTACTCAAGGGATCTACAACCAAAAAAAATAAAAATTGACCAATGTTTCGATAAATTCTACTAATAATATTAATTTTTGGTTCTATTAATTCAGTTAGACCTATATACTTCTAAAGAAAGTCAAAGATAAATGAATCACAAAAGAGTACTACCTTCATTGGCAGGAACAAAATTTCTTTCCTCAACTCAATTCTATTCTATATTACTATAAAAATTATTAAAAGATAAATATCATATTTAACAACATTAAACCAGAGAAAATGTACACTAAATAGAGCTTGACATTTTCTAAGACATAAACGCCCATGTATTGTTTCTTTCGTCTCTCAAAATTCCTGACATCATTTTGGGTAAAAACAATTTAGAGTTCAGAAAAGGTGGAAGATGAATGAATATATTTTTTTCCCATTAGTTCTTTAAAGGGTAAATCTCACTTTACCCCCCATAATCTCATTAAATATCACTTTCTCCCCTTGTACTATCTACTTGTATCACTTTGTCCCTTTATGTAATTAAAATATCATTTTATCATCATATTCCTTTATAAATGACCTAATTGTTCCTCCTATTATTTTTAATTTAACTTAATCATTAAATATCTTTTTTGTGAAATTTGTATTTGTTATTTATTGTTGGGAAATTATTTTGTAGATTTTGATGAATGCCATGTAAAACTTAGATTAGAATGTTGGCACCCCATTTACCTTGTAATTTCTCATTGTAATATATAGGGCTAAATAAGCTGAGTCAAGTCAGCTATGCCCAGGAATACGAAAAGTCAACTGAAGAAGTGAAGTGAAGACTCCGCTGCGGAACATCCGAGTATGGCCAAGACAGGAAGACCAAGGACTCGATGAAGATGTAATGGTGAGGGACAGCTGTGTGAAGAGTCAGTTAAGTCAACTAAAGAAGCCATGTCACAAGTTGAAGTGACAGATGAGTCTTTCAATGAATGGAGCAGACTCAAGTCACCTGGGGAAAAGGCAGCTGCAAAGAGGAGTTAACTGAAAAGAATCCATTGCACAGAAGTCAAGAACTTTACTTAAATAAGTAATACTTCCATGCTGCCATGTCTTAAAGTGCTCAGTTCCAGAACCGTGCAAAAGGAATAAACCAATGGGAAGCACTGCACCTCGTGTCGAACCTCGAAAAAGTGGACATTCATTTAATACGAGGAAAGGTCTACATCTCAAGTCTGAAGACCAAGAAAAGACAAGCCAACGAACACAAGTGACTTTTGAAATTCAACCTATCTCTTCAACGGGCAGATTTTTAAAAGTTCACTATAAAAGGCTGAGGAATTTCACTGAGAAAAGGTTACCTTGCACACCTGAGAAATCAAGCAATATTCAAAATGTAACCTGCAAAATATTCTCAAGTTATTCAAGCAAAATCCTCAAGACTAAATCTCGAAGGAAATCGATCCAACACCAAGCTGTGAAGGAAAGACAACTTCAAACTGTTGAAGAGGGAACTTCTGAAGAATAAAAAAGGGGTCTACTTTCCAAGGAGGATTGTAGAAAGTTTCAAGGTCAAACCAATCTCAAGTTATTGGAGGGCTTCGTGATCAAATCCAAGAAGCTTGAGAAAGTGAGTCAAGTAGCAAAGCGCAACCGCCTGTGAAGAAAGTTCGAGTCGGACGAGAAGCCACCGTGTGTGACCAAGGCATCTCTAGACTGAGTCCAAGGAGCAAGTCAGCTACGTGACCAAGACTTGTCTCTAGACTGATAACCACTTTGTAAACTGATCATTACTTAGTGGATTCCTCCAGGAGTTGGAGAAGAGAAGAGTAGAAGAATTATCCCATCTTCGAACCTCTATAAAATTTACTTGTGTCATTTACATTTCAGCATATTTACATTTTTGCACACATATTTTATATCTGCTGATAATTTGCTATCCAACTGATAAACTACTAAGTGCTAAAATCAAGTTTTAAAACAAAGTTAAATCAAATTCAAGGGTGTCAAGTCTTCCGCTGAAAAACTTATCACAACCAAGTTAAGGTTTAGACTAAACAGCTGAGTTATTCTATCAACAGCTCTATCAAGTCTGTTGAGTGGCTAACTTAGCTGTGTATTAACTCTGTAATAAATTTAAAAGGACTAAAATCGAAAAGTTGGTAAGGTTTATTCAACCCCCCCATCTAACCCTTACTTACACCCCTTGGGACCTACAAGTGGTATCAGAGCGGTTTGTTCATTGAGGCTTCACCGGTAGTTCGAACTAGATCTCCAATCTTTCAAAGAAACTTTTAACACTTGCTCTTTCAAAAATCATCTCTTTTATTCAGCAAAGTTATTATCATGGAAGCAAATTTGACACGCATTCCCATGTTCACTATTGAGGAATTTGAAGACTGGAAAATTCGTATGCAGGCTCATCTATCTCGCTTTACATGATGAAATATGGATAGTGATAGAGGATGGGCCATGCGAATCCGAAAGTGAACACAAACAGACGAAGAAGAGCGTGCGGCAAGGAGAAGAAAGTCGCCATCGAGGCAAGACAGATTTCTAGTTGAGAAACCAAGGACCGAGTTGACAAACGAGGGCAAAAAAGATACAACTTGGACAATGTAGCCAAGGACATACTTTACAAAACCTTGGACAAAGCAATGTTCAACAAAGCCAAATCATGCCAAACTGCAAAACAAATCTGGGATAAATTAACTTTAATTTGTGAAGGGTCTGAGCAAATTAAAGAAAACAAATTTTCTGTTGCTGTACAGAAATTTGAAAATTTTGAAATGCTTGCAGGTGAAATCTTGGATCAGCTGGATGCTAGATTCACTGAAATCACAAATGAACTATCAGCACTTGGGAAAGAATATACACATAAGGAAATGTTTATGAAGATTCTGAGAAGCCTTCCAGCTGAATGGGAAATGAAGGTCATGACCTTGAGACAGTCAATGAACCTCACAACAACAACCAATCACGAGCTATTCTTAGACCTCAAAGCCTATGAGTTTGAGCCGAGAATAAAAGATCAAGAGGAGACAACTGTACCCAAAACAGCTGCACTTATAGTCAAGGATGGGAAGAGAGCTGAGGTCAAGGAAGCCATTGACCAGGAGAATATTGCCCTGATGGTTAAAAGATTCAACAAGTTCTTCAACAAGAACTATAAAAGAAGCAAGGGTGAATCTTCCAGAGACATTCAAGCTCCTCCAAGTCAAGGGAAGATAGGCCACCCAAGAGAGTCGAAAGCATCAAAAGGTTGAATATCGAGAGCCGATAATTCAAGGATCAAAGAAATGATCAAAGAGCCGAGAACTGTGTTGGAACCGCAAACAACCAGGACACTTCGCTATTGATGTCCATATCCAGTAGTCAATAAATACAGAATGAAGAAGAAAGAAAAGTCTTCAGAGAAAGAAGACAGGAAAAGAAAAAGACTATGTTGGCTGCTGAGACAGCTAAGTCTAAAGAAGCAGCAGACTCAGAAAGTAATCAAGCCGACTACTCAAGTGATTTTGAAGAATAAGCAATGATCCGTCTAATGGCTAAAGAACAAGATCAACTGGACCAAGAAGATGAGGTACACTCTAACTCATGTCACTCGATTCTAGTGATAGTGATTGTGATACACACACTTCATCACCCACGATCTTTATGATTCATTAGGCAAAATGATGAAAGACTTTGAGCACATTAAATCCTCACACACACTATTAAATGAGGAAAATAGCCAATTAAAAGCCAAATCTCACGGTGACTAAGAAGCCGAGTACTCGAGTCACATAGCCGATGAGAACAAAGAGTCAAGGTCTGAAAATGCTAAACTAATAGCAGAGATAGCTGCTATAGAAAAGAGGGAAAATGATCTCAAAAATATGATTGCATCATTTACAAAGGCATCTAAATCATTAGATGACCTTATTATGAGCCAAAAATAGTGTGGAGATAAGACAGGCATATGATTCAATCCTTTATGCACAGTCAAGCTCCTAGAGTGATTTTTGAAAAAGGATCTTCAAGTAATGAAGCATCTCAAAAATCCAAGACACCAAATACTGCACCCACATTCACTCCAAAGCACAATCACAAACAAACTGGACTTGGATATAAAGGAAAAGGAAAACAGCCAGTTGAGTATGCTGAGAGGACAGCTGAGAAGAAATCCAACAGAGTTCCTCAGCAATCTCCAAATAGGAAGTACTCTGTGAAGAATAAACAGAGATACCAAAAACCCCAGAAGTTTTATCAAAGAAACACATATGATGGGAATGGTAGAAACTACCCAAGCCAAGATGATTAGAATAATGTGAAATATCAGCAAAGACCTATGGAATACAAGCCTAAATGGCAAAGACCTAGAACTCAGCAAAGGTCATTCCAAAGGCAAAAGAGCTACCATCAGCACACATATGCACCCAGGCACTACACTCAGAAATATCACAACTACCCAAAGAAGGCAATTGCTAAAACACACACATAGGTATACAGACAAAAGAGACAGCTGTATGAACCTAAAGCTCCCAAGCAATTTGCTAAAGTGAGTTATGATTATGGCACAGATAGATGGCAACCTCTTAGAGTCAAGTCATTTGGCTATAGGTTGGTTGGATCATCTTATAGCACTAACCCCTCAAGACCCAGACAATCATGGGTACCTAAAAACCAATTTCCTTAATTACAGGTTCAAGGAACAACTGAGTGCCAAGGAACCTGGTACATGGATAGTGGCTGTTCCAGACACATGACAGGAAACAAGAAACATCTGTCAAAATTCAAGGAGATTAGAGGTGCAAAAGTTATATTTGGAGGAAATTAAGCTCCAGGGGAAATAAGAGGCACTGGATCCATTAAGAGAAATGGATTAGAAATCACAGATGTTGCATATGTTAAAGGCCTCAACTTCAACCTGTTAAGCATCAGCCAACTCTGTGACAAGGGCTACAATGTTGGATTCAATATGGAAGTGTGCCAAATTAAAGATACTGAATCAAATGAAATAGTGCTACAAGGATCCGCATGGAAGAACATGTATGTGGTGAGGCGGTCTCTTCGCCACACCAAGCACTGTCTATTAGCAAAAAACACATTTGAATCAAGTTGGTCGTGGGCACAAGAAGCTGAGTCATCTGAATTTAAAGACAATCAACAAGCTTGCAAGGAGTCATCTTGTGGAAGGATTGCCAGACTCAGTGTACGAGAAGTAAAGTGTTTGTGATGCATGCCAAATGGGAAAGCAGATCAAATCATCATTCAAAGAGAAGCCTAGTCCTTCTTCAACAAGAATAATACATTTGTTGCACATGGATTTATTTGGTCCTGTTGAACCAGCCAGCATAAGTGGAAATAAATACACTTAGTGGTGATGGATGATTATTCAAGATGTACGTGGACAATCTTTATGGGCAAAAAGAAAGAAACCCTGCAGAAACTACCTCAGCCGATGAAAAGAGTTCAAAATGAAAAGAGCCAAACCATTATAAAGATAAGATTTGATAGAGGAACTGAGTTTGTCAATGGGATAATAACTTAGTTCTGTGTTGAAAATGGTATTGCTCATGAGTTATCTGCAGCAAGAACTCACGTGAGAATAGAGTAGTATTTGAAAGAAGGAACAAAACTCTCAAGGAAGTTGCAAGGACCATGTTAAGTGCCGGACCGCCTAAAAGATTTTGGGGTGAAGCCATCAACACCGCATGCTATACTCAAAATAAATGCATGATAAATAGACAAATGACAAAGACTCCTATGAAAACTGGACGGGAGAAAGCCAAATGTTGGGTACTTCAGAATATTTGGATGTAAATGCTTCATCCACAACAATGGCAAGGACAACCTAAAGGCTTTTGATGCTAAACCTGATGAAGGTATCTTTTTGGGATACTCAGCTGAAAGCAAAGCCTATAGAGTATTGAACAAGAGGATTATGGTCACCGAAGAATCTATTCATGTGGTTTTTGATGAGCCCAATGTGAATGGAGATGACATTGAAGAGTTAGCTGATAAGCTAAATCAGCCAACTATGCAGAAGAGTCCTTATGTTGAAGCTGAAGCAGGAGTAATCAATCAAGATGAAGAAGAGATAGTGAATCTCAAAGACAAATTGAAATATCTGGTGAATGATGATGAAAGAGTGCTCAAGACAACAGTGCAAGACAATTTGAACCCATCTCGATTTACTTCAACCTCGATGTGAGATGGTGAGAGACCATCCACCAGAGCTAGTCATTGGAGATGTGAGAGATGGTGTAAGAACCAGATCCATAGCTCAGCAAGAAGCAATGTTCACTTGTTTTATTTCTCAAATAGAGCCAAAAGATGTGTCCCAAGCATTGGAGGAGACACATTAGATTCAAGCCATGCAAGAAGAGCTGAATCAATTTGAAAGGAACAAGGTATGGGAATTGGTGCAAAGACCAACCCATCAAAATGTTACTGGCACAAAATGGGTTTTCAGAAACAAGATGAATGGGGAAGGATCTGTGGTAAGAAATAAAGCAAGATTGGTAGCCAAAGGGTATTGCCAAGAAAAGGGAATAGATTTTGATGAAACATTTGCCCCTGTTGCTAGATTAGAAGCAATAAGGATGTTTCTTGCCTATGCTGCACACAAGAACTTCATTGTATATCAAATGGATGTGAAAAGTGCATTTTTAAATGGATTGTTGGAGGAAGAAGTCTATGTTGAGCAACCTTCGGCTTTGAGCGAAGACCATTGGAGATAAGGTGTACAAGCTTAAGAAAGCTTTATATGGATTGAAACAAGCACCCGTGAGCATGGTATGACACATTGTCTCAATTTCGATCGACAATGGATTCACCAAAGGCAAAGTGGATGTAACACTCTTTAATTCAAGATGGAGAGAGTATAACGCTTGTTCAAATATATGTGGATGATATCATTGTTGGATCCACAAACAAAGAGCTGTGTGATAAGTTCTCAAACCTCATGCAAGGCAAATTTGAAATGAGCATGATGGGAGAGCTGACATTATTCCTAGGACTTCAAGTTAAACAACTGAAGGATGGAACCTTCATAAGTCAAACAAAGTACATCAGAGATTTAATGAAGAAATTTGGTATGGAAGAAAAGTCTTCTGTGAAAATACCAATGAATACATCAGTCAAGATGGACATGGATGAAGATGGTAAAGCTGCAGATCAAACAAGATACAGAGCACTTATTGGATCATCGCTTATTTAACAAAGAAGGTGCCAAACATCACCTTTGCAGTAGGTGTATGTGAAATATTTCAATCTACACCAAAGGAGAGCTATATGACTGCAGCTAAGAGAATCCTAAGATATTTAAAGGGATGCCAAGAAGTTGGCTTATGGTATCCAAAGGAAGGTGGATTCAAGCTTAATGATTACTCATACTCTGACTATGCTGGATGTAGAGTTGACAGGAAGAGTACTTCAGGTACTTGTCAAATGCTTGGACACAGATTGGTTTCTGGTTTAGCAAGAAGCAAAACTCAATAGCCACATCCACACGGTGAAGCAGTAGTACATACATGCGGGCGCCTATTGTGCCCAAGTCTTATGGATGAGACAACAACTGAGAGACTATGAAATTGAAGAAAAAGAGATTCCAATTATGTGTGATAACACAAGTGCTATTGCAATCACTCAGAATCCTATGTTGCATTCAAGAACAAAGCACATTGATGTCATATATCATTTTATAAAAGATCATGTTGAAAAGAAAGACATTACTTTGGAATATGTCTCAACTGATAAATGATTAGCTGACATATTCACCAAGCCCTTATGTGAATCAAGATTTGAAGAGCTTAAGCATGAGCTAGGGTTAATTGAGCTGAGTTAATACTCAGAAGACTCAATCAGAAGAGATGAAAGATAGAAAGTAAGAAATGAACGAGGCTTTCAAATCAGCCAAGTGAATCACCGTGATCGTAAAGTCACCAGACGAGTTAAGCCGACAACTGAGTCACCAAACGAAAGGAGAGAAGAAGAGTTGAGTCATTTATGGAGTAAGCTGAGTCATTTATGAGCTAAATGATAAAAACACAGTCGTTTTTACTGAGCGGGAATGTTTTTAAGGATGACGTCGGCGTAATAATGATGTATACAATCAAAAGTCGCGCGATAAGCATATGATTGGATATAAATCGCCGCATTAAATGCGAGCAATTAAATGTCGATCGTGCTAAACGAGCCGTTGATCTCGATCAAATTTCAAAAACCAAAAACACATCCTTTCATAACCCCTTATATACTCTTTCTTTCAGTTTTCTCTCTCACACCTAAAACTATTCATCTTCAAACATTCGAAAGCAAGTTCTTCTCTCTAAAAAACCCTACGAGTTCACAAGCAAGTTCATCAAGATTTAGATGGTAGAAACTTCTAAAAATGGCACCAAAGATTAATTTCGTCAAGTTATCTAAGCAAATCCACTCTGGATCGACTGTGGATTTTGAAGGAATGATAAAGCAGGGTTCCGATGAAACCCTAGTGAAGAAGATAGCTGATATGCTGGAAAAGTCTGGTCTCAGGCCTTTTCTTACTTTGGAGTACTCACACACCTAACTGGAAGAGGTGGCGCAGTTCTATGTGAATGCCGAGGTGCAGGATGAAGGTATCAAGTCCTCCGTCCACCGCAAGGACATCATGATTACTACTAAGGACCTTGCAGAGCACTGTTTGCTGCCATCTGAGGGCATGACATAAATAAACGAAGCTGATGTTGACTTGGCTGCTACATGGAATGAAGTAGGCAAACCGGAGTGTGCTGCGAAGGTAGTCTACAAAGGCGAGAAGAATTCTTTGTCAAGGACGATTATCACAAGCTGATGGATGTCGTCCCAAAATGTGTGGACATGAAGTTTGGAAGTTTCAACCAGCTATCAAAGACTAAGCTGATCGTGGCTACGATCATTCGAGGAAAGAAAGTTAACTAAGCTGAGTTCGTGTACAACAGACTCTGCCAAAACGTTGTGAATAAATCTTTCAAGGAAGACGGATCCTTTGGAGGATCACTTGGCTATGGCCTAGTTATTGGGCATTTGATGGAAGTGAAGGGCATTCCCCTTCAACATGGAAAGCCCTTCCATGTAAACAAGAAGATGTTCAGGGCTAACCTTTCAGGAGCCCAGAAGAGAGCCCATGCGAAAAGGGCGGACACAAGTGAGGGGGAATTAGCTGACCCCGAGGACACAACTGTTTTCTCCCCTCCCAAGAAGAAAGCTGCAAAGAAGAAGGCTGCCCCTGCAGCAAAGTCAATGGACACCCCTGCCCTTGCAGCCGAGTCAACTTCCCGAGCACACGTGTCTCCTACCCCCCCAGGAAGCCCAAATACCTTCTCCAGCCATATGAAAGAAGAGGACTGCCAAGCCTAGAAAGGCAGCTCCATTCAAGAAAGATGCTATGGCCCCTGCCGCTAAGGAACCTGAAGAAGAGGAATCTGAACCAGAAATTCCTTTGGTGAGAACCAAGAGAAGAAGAAGAATCTCCAAGCTTTCATAGCTTGAGAAGACAGTTGAGTCTGGAACTCAGCTGGAGAAAACTCCTGAGACTGCTGACGAAGTGCAGTCTCCAGAAATTGTTGATGAAACCGCCAAGTCTGCTGAAGGTGATCAACAGAGGCCCCTAGAAGACCCAGTTGTGGAGAGGACAACTGAGGATAAAGAAGCAGCTGAGACAACAGAATCTCCTGTTGAAAGGATTGTGTCTCCACCTGCCACAGATGCTTGTGAAGGCGAAACGCAGCAGAGTATGCTACCTTCCATTCCAGAAAAAGAAGGTCAAGAAGAAGAAAATAAGGATGATGATTTCATCATGTACTTACGTGTATATCCAGACATTCAGCGCCGTCTGCGTGAATGAAGGGCATGGAAGCTAAGCAACTCCAGGGTGCAGTTCGGACGCCCTGAATTTATAGCAGAGGAAGAGGAATTAATGCAATTCCTAGGAATTACCACTGCACGACAGGCTCTCGATGAAGAGAATTGCATGGAGATCCTCCGTATCGTAAATGCGAACGAGAAAGACCAAGCTGAAGAGCAAGCCCGCGCATTGGAGAAGGCAAACATATGTCCTTTCACAGGAACTCTAGAACACACTCACCCTCATTTTGATGTGTTTTCCGAAAGTGATGAAGACATGGACCCCGCTGCTGCACAAGAGAAGTCAGAAATGTAACAAACTCTAAGGGAATCCAGGCCGATGCACGAGCAACAATTGATGGAAGGACCAGGAGAGTCCTCAAAATCTCTCCTGGAGATAGACCCGTTGGGAGTGGTGCAGCATATTGCCACAGTTATTGCTGCGACCACATCCCAAGTACACTCAGAAGATGGGTCCAAGGGACTTGGCAATGAAACTGGGAATTTGGGCACCCAAGTTGAGCCAACCCCTACTGAAGGTGTTTTACCACACCGCCCATGGCCGAGCACTCAACGGAGCAGGGGGTCCGGGAGAAGTGTGACCCCACCATCGGTCACCACTCGGGTGGTGTGCACCGGTGAGGGGAAACTCACTCCACTGTAGCAAGACAGCTGAGGCTCAGTCAGCTGGGCAAGAACAATCAACTGCCCCATCTGCAAAAACTTCAACTGCGCAGGCTACCAGAGCTGCAGCAGTGAACACCTCGCACGCAATGTCTCACGTGCGAGATGATGCATTTGAGGAAAGCGCTAGGCTATGTGCCTGTGCTAGAACTCAATGTTGTAAAAAGCGCTAGGCGGCAGACTGGGGCCTAGCGCCTAGGCAGAGCCTAGGCGGGGTTAGGTGGGACCTGGGCGGGGTTAGGCGGGCCTAATCAGAAAAAAAATCGTAGGCGGGGATTAATCGGGGCTAGGCGGGGATTTTTACAGCAGAGGCTAGAAGAAGAAACTGCGAGAGAACAGAAGCGCTACACTGCATGCAAGAAGAACCCATAATTCCTACCGACTCAATTGTGTGCAGTGATTTCAACTTCGATGCAGTGGCCGTGACCGACTCAAGTCGATTAACCGAGTTGCGTGAAATCTTCAAGAAGATCTGTGAAGAGAGTGAGAAGATTGAATGGCACCAAGCCTCTCTCGGCATGCGCCTGGACAACAGAGATGCTACTCTCACACCAGACTTAAGAGGAGTGGTGGTCAGGATAAGGGAATGGTCTCAACAGCAGAGTGCCATGCGTCTCGAGCAAGTTCGCTACTTCAAGGTACTATATAACAGAATGCTACTCTGGAGTGCTGACAATGCTGACATGAAGCAAAGGATACAGACCTATATGGAGAGATTGCATGCCTCTCATACAACTAAAATGGAGTTACTACATGAATTTCATCGAAAAGAAATTCTGCGTGTTGAAGAGAACATGAATACGAAGTTCAGCCTTCTTATGGCTAAAATAAAACTGGTGGCAGCTGAATCAAAGGTCACTTGCTCAGAATTTCGAACCGCACATGCTGCAACAGACTCTAAGCAAAACTCAGCTCTCAGCCGACTGGATTTTATGCTCGCAGGAATGTTCCCTGGGGTTTCTCTCTCTTTTGATGGGGGAGGAGGAATACCTGAGGAAACTGAAGGAAGAAACAACTGAGAAGAAAAAGGAAGAAACATCTGAGAAGCAAAAGGAAGAAACAACTGTTGAGAAGAAGAAGGGAAAAGTTGTTGAGGGGGAAAAGTCAAAGGATTTGACACTAATGATTGCTAAAACCCCTCAGCAAGGTCATGTCACAGCCTCAATACTCAGCAAACTTCCAGTAACTCTGCCGATCGAACACTCTGCTGGGCCTATGTCAGAGAAAAGAAAGATTGTAATAGCAGATCAGCTGGAGTTCGATAAAAAGACGAATGCCCGTGTTGAAGCAGTGATGAAATAATTCGGTGGCATTTTGGTAGGGAACGATCAAGATGCCATTCCAGATGACGGAGACGAGCCAAGATCAGTGGAAGAATTTAAAACTCTCAAATCCGAAGGTTACTTCAAGAACATGTCGTAGCCCAAGCCTGGGGATTTGTCTTGGGAGAGAAAGTGGTCCGAAGTTGTGCGAAGAAGTCGATATGCACAGACTACTAGCAGCCCATTCAACTAGTAAGAAGAAGACTCCCGTACAATATACACCCAGAGGAGGAGGAATAAGTGGTGAAGGAAGAGGTTTCCAACCTAGACCTTTACCCAAAAGCATTGAATATGTAGATCCAGGCAAGAAGGGAAGGATCTACTGGGCTGGGTATGATGAAGTAGCAAATCGGGAAGTAGCTAAAAAAAAATGCTGAATACGCAAAAAGAATAGAAGAGGAAAATAAAAGGCAAGATCAACTGTGGCAAGAAAGGCAAGAAAGATAGGGCTAAATGTAAAACTTAGATTAGTATGTTGGCACCCCATTTCCCTTGTAATTCTCATTGTAATAGATAGGGCTAAATGAGATGAGTCAAGTCAGCTATGCCTGGGAATACAAAAAGTCAACTGAAGAAGTGAAGTGACGACTCCACGGAATGAACAATTTGAGTATGGCCAAGACAGAAGACCAAGGACTCGATCAAGATGTAAATGAGGACAATCGTGTGAAGAGTCATTTAAGTCAACTCAAGAAGCCATGTCACAAGTTGAAGTGACAGATGAGTCTTTCAATGATTGGAGCAGACTCAAGTCACCTGGGGAAAAGACAGCTGCAAAGAGGAGTTAACTGAAAAGAATCCGTTGCACAGAAGTCAAGAACTTTACTTAAATAAGTAATACTTCCATGCCGCCATGTCTTAAAGTGCTCGATCCTTAAGCGTGCAAAAGGAATAAACCAATGGGAAGCACGCACCTCGTGTCGAACACGAAAAAGTCGGACATTCATTTAATACGAGAAAAAGGTCCACATCTCAAGACTGAAGACCAAGAAAAGACAAGCCAATGAACACAAGTGACTTTTGAAATTCAGCCTATCTCTTCAACGGGCAGATTTTTAAAAGTTCACTATAAAAGGCTGAGGAATTTCATTGAGAAAAGGTTACCTTGCACACCTGAGAAATCAAGCAATATTCAAACTATAACCTGCAAAATATTCTCAAGTTATTCAAGCAAAATCCTCAAGCCTAAATCTCGAAGGAAATCGATCCAACACCAAGCTGTGAAGGAAAGACAACTTGAAACTGTTGAAGAGGAAACTTTTGAAGAATAAAAAAGGGGTCTACTTTCCAAGAAGGATTGTAGAAAGGTTCAAGGTCGAACCAATCTCAAGTTATTGGAGGGCTTCGTGATCAAATCCAAGAAGCTTGAGAAAGTGAGCTGAAGTAGCAAGGCAGCTGCCCTATGAAGAAACTGAGTCGGACGAGAAGCCAGCTGTGTGACCAAGTCATCTCTAGACTGAGTCCAAGGAGCAAGTCAGCTGCGTGATCAAGACTTGTCTCTAGACTGATAACCACTTTGTAAACTAATCATTACTTAGTGGATTCCTCCAGGAGTTGGAGAAGAGAGGAGTAGAAGAATTACCCCATCTTCGAACCTCTATAAAGTTTACTTGTGTCATTTATATTTCTGCATATTTACATTTCTGCACACATATTTTATATCTGTTGATAATTTGCTATCCAACTGATAAACTACTAAGTGCTAAAATCAAGTGTTAAAACAAAGTTAAATCAAATTCAAGGGTGTTAAGTTTTCCGCTGAAAAACTTATCACACCAAGTTAAGGTTTAGACTAAACAGCTGAGTTATTCTATCAACAACTCTATCGAGTCTATTGAGTGGCTAACTCTGCTGAATAACTAACTTAGTTGTCCCTCAAGGACTTAGCTGTGTATTAACTCTGTAATAATTTTAAAAGGACTAAAATCGAAAAGTTGGTAAGGTTTATTCAACCCCCCTTCTAAACCTTACTTACACCCCTTGGGACCTACATTTATTAAATTTTAAATAGTTCCTATTAAATAACTATATTGTAGGTCATTTTTTGTAAAATAACATATTCATACATATTTATTGTTTCATAACATATATAAATATTATGTATTATATTGAAAATAATATTTTGTATTAAAAAACTAACAAGTTAAAATGACTCCATTTTACTAGTTAACATGGTTTGTATGAAATTATAATTACTCAATCAATAATTAAAAACTACTAATAATATTTCACATCTTTAATAAAAATGTATTTGATATGTATTATATAATTTAAGTTTGTAATGAATAAAAAATTAAAAGTATAAATGTATTAGCTAATAGAAAGAGTCATATTATATACTAATTGAATAGGACTATATTAAAGTTAAATAATTAGCAACTAAATGTGAATATAATAGATTTAATATAAAGCGTTACAAATAAAGTTACAATTAAAAGTTTAAATAGAAAATAAGTACAAGTTTATTAATATTAAATACTTTTAAAATGAATTTGTTATTGAACTAAAACTAATATGTAAGGATAAAATGATCATTGTTTTGGGTATATGAGTATAAAATAATATTCTAAAAGTATAAGGAGATAAAATGATACTAACTGAGAAAGGGGGTAAAGCGATACAATTGAGAGTACAAGGGGATAACATGATAATCAAGTAGAATATAGGAGGAAAGTGAAATTTACCCTTTTTTATATTCCCCTTTTTGGTCCACTTTTCTGTATGGGCTACGAATTTTGTTCTTAAGGGAATAAATTTAAAAGACAAATGTATCCCTTGCCATTCATTTGGTTTACTCTTTGTTGTTTACAATGGTACTATAATCAGGAATGCCTTCAAAATAGCAAAGTAAAAACAGAAACAAAAAGTTACCAAAAAAAAAAACAATAACCTAACTATTACAACTGTAGTACTGTAATCTTTAAAATTTAAATAGCCAAGTCGAGACTATGTCTCTGTCTGCAAAAGCAATTACGTCCTAGCTAGTACTCACGGTCTGTCGTACAACTTTCAAAAATAAAACAACTTACGCATTTTGTGTAGTAGTACCACTAACACAAAAGCTCATTCGAACAAGAAGGTGTTAGACTGGATGATGGACTCAAATGCAGAGAAGCAGAAAAAAGTGTAATACTATTGAAGTAAGAATGCTTAATGTTCTACGTAAAAATTGCAAAGTCTAGCCAAATCTTTAAATAGGCAACATATCCAATACCTGTAGGGGATAACAGACAAGTTACTAGGCATTAAACGGATGTAACAGTCAAGTGTTACATTGTTGGGAAATTTATTGTATAAATTGTAGGTCCCAAGGGGTGTGGTGTAAGGTTTAGAAGGGGGGAGGGGTTGAATAAACCTTACCAAATTTTTACTTTTTAGTCTTTCAACAGAGTTGACTCAAATCAGCTGTGTCCTTGGGGGACAGCTAGGTTGGCTATCTTTAGCTAAGTTACCCACTCAACAGACTCGACTGAGTTGTTGATAGTATAACTTGGCTGCGTTAGCTAACACTTAACTTTAGTTGATTTGGTTTTTAACAGCGGAAGACTTAACACCCTTTTGATTGATTAAAGCTAATTTTTAACGCTTGTTTCTGCACTTATTATTTGTCAGTTGGATAGCAAATTAACTTAACATCAGATATGAGAAATATAAGCAAGAAAGTAAATGCTGAAAGTAAATAACACAAGTAATTTTATAGTGGTTCGAGGATGGAGTAATTCCTTTAATCCACTATTCTCCAACTCCTGGAGGAATCCACTAGGTAATATATCAAGTTACAAAGTAGTTCTCAGTCCAGAGACAACTTTGATCACACAACTGGCTTCTCCTGCGACTCAGCTTCTTCACAAGACAGCTGTCTTGCTACTTCAGCTACCTTCAAGTCTTTGGATTTGATCACACAACCCTCCAACAAACTTGAATCTCCTGGTTCGACCTTGAACCTTCCTACAACTCCTTCAACTTGGAGAGTAGACCCTTTTTTGTTCTTTAAACATTTCATCTTCAACTGGTTGAAGTAATCTTTCCTTCACAGCGTGTGTTAGATTAAGTTCTTTCGAGTTTTAGGCTTGAGGAATTTTCTGGATAAGCTTGAGAATATTGCAAGTTATACTTGCTTGATAATAGCTTGATTCGATCGTGCTAGGTTCAGGTAATCTTTTCTCAAATGCTTCCTCAGTCTTTTATAGTGCTCATTTGAAAATTTGCCGGTTGAAAAGATTGGCTATTTTCAATGACACTTCTTATTCGTTGGCTTGTCTTTTCTTGGTCTGCAGCACTTGATGTTGACCCTTCCTCGTATTAAATGGCTCTGCATCTTCACAGGGTCTGACACAAGCTTCAGTGTTTCCCATTGACTTGTTTCTTTTGCATGTTTCTGGGCCAAACACTTTAAGACCTGGCAGCTTGGACATATTACTATATCGAGTAATATTCTTGACTTCCTTCCAATGGATCAATGTCAGTTGTCTTGACTTGACTGCTGCCTTTACCCCTTGTGACTTGAGTCTGCTCCAATCATGAGAATGACTCAACTGTCACTTCAACTGTTAGACTTGGCTCCTTTGATTGACTTGACTGACACTTCCTCATACTTCACACAGATGTTCCTCAGCTGGCTCTCCTTTAGTCGAGTCATTGTCTTCCTTCTTGTCCATACTCAGCTGACACACAACAGAGTCTTCATTCTAGCCCGCAGCTGACTTCTTGCATTCCTTGACTTACCTGACTTCACTCAGCTCTTTGAGTCTTATCTATTACAACATAGAATTACAAGGAAAATGGGGTGCTAAATTCCTAGTCTAAGTTTTACATGGTATCATCAAAATCTAACAAATAAAATTTCTAATAATTTTCCCCTTTTTGATTATGCCAAAACTTAAACAAACAATTAAACAACAAACACAAGCAGTTGAGTAACAAAGAATGTATGCTTTGAATAATCAGTTTTATTGATCATAGTATTCTTGTCCTTTACAAAGCTGTTTACAAAAATATAACAAAGCTTATACAAGTACAATATTACAATGTGTATCTGAGCTAGGCTACACCGAAGATATTAGAGCAAATATTCTAAGGAAATATCAGAGCTATATTACAGGAAAAATTTACAGCTATGTATTTACAGCTAAGTAAAATACATGAAGGGGTTTGCAGCCATCTTGAACGCCTTGGCTGCTTCCTTCTTCTCTCTTCTTCATCAGCTCGTTTCCTTTCCTCATCAGCTCTTCTCCTTTTCCTTTCCTCTTCCTCCTCCTTCTTCTCATATGCTTGCCTTGCAGCAGGGTCATCCCTATGCTACCTTTCCTCCCATTTTCGCGCTGTTCTTTTATTTTCAGCCTCTTGCCTTCTTATTGCTTCAACATTCTTACGTGCAACTTCTAAGTTATCAAGATGATCAAATCCAACACAGTATATGAGTCATATCTTCTGCGGATCCACATACATGATATCTTCTGGTCTTGGCCACGGTTGATTGCTTCTCCCACTGCCACCATGTCTTCCCCTTCCCGACTCAGCTCCCCTTCTTCTGGGAGTGTATTGTACTGGAGTTTTTGATTTTCCAGTCCAGTGACTGCTGGAACTTGGCTGCTTATCAGTCGATTTGCACAATTCAAGTCCCTTCTCCCAATACAGATCCCAGGCTTGCGGTAGAGTCATCTCTTGAAAATATCCTTCTGCTTCAAGAGTTTGATTTCTCTAGCGACATGGGCTCAGATCCAGCATCAGGCATGACAATGTCTCTTGGGAGTTTTATTGCAGGATAATCTTTTCCGACTGGAGGACCATCATACTATTTTCTGATGTTCTGAATACGCGCAGATTGCTTCTCATCTATCTGGTCAAACTCAGCTTCGATGGCTTTTCTCGACTCTTTGTATGCCATCTCAACTTTTTGTTCTACAAACAGCTCCTTTGGAAATTTGCTGAGAATCGAAGCTGTGACTTCTCCTTGCTGAGGGGTTTTGGAAAATATAAGTTTCAAAGGGGGATTCTTAAAGCTTCCTTCCCCTTTTGCAGATTCTCCCTTCTTCGCCTCCTTATTACTCTCTTTTGCTTCTCCTTTCAGTTCCTTTAAGGCATCATCTTCCCCCTTTTCGGCATTATCACCAAAGGATAGGGTCAGGCCAGGGAACAAACCACTCAAAATGAAGTCTAGTCGGCTGTTTGTTGAATTCGGCTTGATATCTTCTTTAGAGTAGGCTGTCCGGAACTCTGTCCGTGTAGCCTTTGACTCAGCTGCTAGCAATTTCATTTCTACCATAAGAAGACTGAACTTCTGGTTCATGCTCTCTTCCAGTCTGGCAATTTTGCTCTTATGTTGCAGCTTGACCAACTCCATGTCCGACTTGTGAGATTCTTCAATTCTAACCATGAATTCCTTCAGTCTCTGCTAAAATTTGACATTATCCACACTCCAAACTAAAAGTTCTGCAAACAATGCTTTGAAGTAACGAGCCTACTCTGAGCGAATTGCAGTTTGCTCTGCAACCCATTCCCTGATTCGTAAGACAACCCCTCGAATATCTGCGCTGATTGTTGCACACGATTGTCCAAATGGAGATCCAATGATGTATGGTAGCATTCCATCTTCTTAATTTCATCACATATTTTCTTAAACGTATTATGGAACTTGGCTGTGGAAGTCGAATCTTCTTCGGGCCATACGACATCGAAGTTGAATCCCATCAGCACAATCGTATCAGATGGAATTATGGTCTCTTCCTGCACAGTGTATTTCTCCTGTTATCGGGTAGATTTTGCATTCTTATCAGGCAGTTCAACAGTGAAAGGAAAGATGTCTTCAAAAACATCATCTCGAGCGAGAGGGATTCCTGAAGGTCCGCGCTGGGAGGCCTTTCCCTTCTCTTGTTGCTTTGTATCAGCTCTCTATGCCTCGATTGAGCCAACATCATTGGCATTCAGTGCAGCTGTGGGAGCCTGTGGTTGAGCTGTTTGAGTCTTTCTTCGAATGCTTGTTGTGGTAGCCTTTCACCGATCAGTGTTCATTGGAGCAAGCTTGTGTCGGTCGCTTTCGGTGACCGAGCCTCAACTGTGTTAACAACTTCGTCTGTCTCAGTGGGTTTTTCCTGTTGAGTCAACGGGTCCTCAACTGTCTTAACAACATCATCGGAGTATGATGTGGCTAGTAGGGATGGGTTATCATCAAAATTTTATCTCATTGGAACTGTTTTATCACTAACATTGCTCCATGAGTTATGAACATCCTCAGCCTCATCCAGCATAGAATCTCCAAGATGTGTGGACTCGGCTTCATCCTCTGATCCCAGAAAAGTTGTATCAATGTGTTCTATGGAATCACGAAGGGCACTAATTTCCTCTTCTTCACCAGCTCCCTCCATTTGAGGAATGTTCTCCTGTTTCGGCTCTTTACCTAATGAAGTCTCAACCTCCTTTAGGCCTTCATTACCCCCAGCAGTCTCAACCGCTGTAGGGCCTTCGACATTTATCCCTTCGGCAGACTCAGCTACCTTAGGGTCTTCTGTGGCATCCTTCGGAGTCTCAACTCCTAGGATGGCACTTTCATGGCCAAGAGTCTCAACTCCCGTGGCCTATTTCCCATCCTTTTCCTTAGCTGCATCATCAGCTTCATCGGCCTGCACATCAGAGGAATATCAGCTGGAACAATCTCAACCATTCGAGCTTTGTTAATTTAACTCTGCTTATCAGTTGTTTGCTCTTCTTCTCCTCCTAACTGTGTAGTTTTGTCTCCCACAACATCCTCCAACCTAGCTGTGGTGGAGTGAGTTTCCCCCTCAGCTGGCGCACCAGCTGAGTGAATGGTTGTGGGGTTACTTAGCTCCTGAGACACGACTGTGTGTCCTTTTGAGTAATCAACCATTTGGGAAGGTGTCTCAACAACTTCTTTGGGGGTAGGCTTGGCTAGGGTGCCTGTGTTTCTAGCTTCATCGTCGTTCCCCTGAGAGCCATCTTGAGATTGCATATGGGATGTGGTCACAACAATATCAGTTGCAATCTTCTGCGCCACTCCCAAGGGATCAGATCAAGGAGAGATTTGGGAATAATCTCCTGGACCATCCTGAAGATGTTGCTCGTGCATGGCTTGGGATTCTTTCATGTCCTGTTGGAACTCGGCCTTTTCAACTGCCGCAGCTGGGTCTATGTTCTACAGGTCGCTGCTTCAGTTGATTCTGTGATATGTTCATGACTTCCTGTAAACATACACATTTTGATTTCTCGAGGGCTTTGGCTTTCTCGAGGGCTTTATCCTTCTCATCCTCTTTAATAGCACGGAGTGCATCCATGCAGTACTCCTCATTCAGTGCATATTGAACGAAAACATTTCCGAGGAAGCTTAGGAGCTCATCCTCTTCATCAATGTACTCAGGGTGAGCGAACTGCTGTCTGGAGTAGTCTAGCTTCCACCTCCTCCATTCCCTTAGCCTCTGCTGGATGTTCGGATAAACTGTAGAATACATTATCACGTCGTCATCATCTTCTCCGTCCTCTGGAATTGTAGCCAATGGAGCTTGCTCCTCCTTATGTTCATGGGCATCAGTTTGAGGGGATGAGACAACTTTTTCTTCATGTGTCTTGGCTGTCTCAGCTCCATCCATTTCCACAGTTTGTCTCCAGGCGGCACTGGGTTCGACACTCTGCTGATCTGCATCATCAGTCTTCTGGGTATCATCAACTTTTTCTTGAGACTGCTCCTCTTGGGCATCAGCAGTCTATTTGGGCTTCTCTGGCTGAGTGTTGGACTCGGCTGGCTTCTCCAGCTCTGACTTCTTAAACAGTCGCTTTCGCTTTGTAGGAACCAGGGGAATTCTGGCTCTACATTTTGAGGCTCTTCAAGAGTGAAGGCCTGTGTTTCAATATCCATTTTCTTGAACGTAGCTTCCTTTTGAGACTTGGCAGTGCGTCTTTTCTTCACAACTGGAGAAGGAAGTAGGGGTTCCTTCTCAGTCTCGGCTGTGGGGGCAGGGGCTTGTGACTCGGCTGCTTGGGCAGGTGCTTAGGGTTTGGTTGCTAGGGTAGGTGCTTTCTTGGTTTTGGCTGCTGGGGCAGGAGCAGGTTTAGCTGCTGCAGCTCTCTTCTTCGAAACAAGCTTAGGGAAGAGAGCTGGAGCGATTGCAGCTGTATCTTCTGTAGGGTTAGCTGATTCCCCCTAACTGGTATCAGCTTTCCTGGCATGAGCGTTCTTCTGAGCTCCGGAGAGGTTTGCCTTAAACATACTCTTGTTTGCATGAAAGGGCTTCCCATGGCCCAGGGTTATCCCCTTATCTCCATCAAATGGCCAATCACTAGGCCATACCCCAGGGAGCAATCGAAATTCCCATCCTCCTTGAAGGACTTGTTTATTACATTTTGACAGATTCGGCTGAAGACAAACTCAGCCCAATTTACTTTCTTTTCCTCCATTATAGCAGCCATCACCATCAGCTTAGTCCGTGAGAGCTGGTTGAAGCTCCCAAATTTCATGTCTACACACTTGGACACAATGTCCATCAGCTTGTGGTAGTCGTACTTAATCAGCTTCTTCTTAGCTGTATAGATAGCTTTTACAGCCGACTCGGGCTTAGCGATTTCCTTCCACGCTGCAACCAAGTTCACGTCCTTCTCAGCTCTGTCATTCAGTTCTTTGGTAGGCAGATCGCAGTGGTCAGCAAGGTCTTTTGCAGTGATTTTGATGTTCTTGCCATGAACAGATGAGCGAATCCCATCATCGTGTACTTCATCATTGATGTAAAACATAGCGACCTCCTCCAAGTAGGTGTGGGTGAACTCCATAGAGAGAAAGTCCTTTAGACCGGACTTCTCAAGCTTGTCATCAATCTTCTTTACTAGGGCCTCATTAGCGCCCTGTTTTATCATTCTTTTGAATTCACTAAAGCACCGGAGTGGATCTTATCTGAAAGCTTAGAGAAATCATGTGTAGCAGCCATTTTTAGAGAGAATAAACGGTGAAAGATGCGAAAATCTTGATCTTTGAAGGTAGGGTTTCGAACAGTTGCAGAGAGAATTTCTTTTTGCTTGTTGAAGACGAGAGTATTTTGTGAGGAGAGAGAAAATGTATTTCTGGTTTATATGGGACTTGAAAGGACGAATTTTTGGAATTTGAATAACTTGATCAAAATCAATGGTCACGATTGAGCCTACAAAACCGCACTAATTTCCCCACATTAAATGCAGCAACATTTATATCCAATCATGAGTTTTACTGTGCAACTTTTGTACTGACAGTCATAGTTATGATGATGTCATCCTTAAAAACATACCCGCTTGAATAAAACAACTGCGTTTTTGTCACTTAGCTCATAAATAATTCAACTATCATCCAAAGTGACTCAACTCTGCTTCTCTCTTCACATAAGATCACTCGGTTGCCGCCTAACTCGATACAACCGATTTCCCGACTAAGGTTTTTTCACTTGGTGATAGGTGAAACTTGCTCATTTTCTATTCTCTCTTCTTTTGTCTCTCACGATTGAGTCTTCCGAGTATCCTAACTCAACTCATTTAACCCTAACTCATTCTTGAGCTCTTCAAATCTTGATTCACATAATGGCTTTGTGAATATGTCACCTAATCGCTTATCGGTTGAGATGTATTCCAGGGTGATGTCTTTCTTTTCAACATGATCTCTTATAAAATGATATCGACATCAATGTGCTTTGTTCTTGAATGCAACACTCTTTGGATTCTCGAGTGATTGCAATAACACTAGTATTATCACACATAATTGGAATTTCTCTTTCTTCAATATCATAGTCTCTCAAATTTCTTTGTCTCATCCATAAGACTTGGGCACAACAAGCGCCGCATTTATGTACTCTGTCGGCGAGTGGATGTAGCTATTGAATCTTGTTTCTTCTTTGAACCAAGAAACTAACTGCTTTCAAGCATTTGACATGTACCAAGTACTCTTCCTGTCAACTCTACATCCAAAGATACCGAGTCCGAGTATCCTACCAGCTTGAATCCTCCTTCCTTTGGATACCATAAGCCAACTTCTTGGCATCCCTTCAAATATCTTAGGATTCTCTTAGCTGCAGTCATGTGACTCTCTTTTGGTGCAGATTGAAATCTAGCACATACACCTACTGCAAAGGTGATGTCTGGTCTGCTTGTTGTTAGATAGAGCAATGATCCAATGAGGGCTCCATATCTAGTTTGATCAACAACTTTGTCATCTGCATCCATGTCCATCTTGACTGATGTATTCATAGGAATCTTCACTGATGACTTCTCTTCCATACCAAATTTCTTCATTAAATCTCTGGTATACTTGATTTGACTTATGAAGGTTCCATCCTTCAATTGCTTGACTTGAAGTCCTAAGAAGAAAGTCGGCTCTCCCATCATGCTCATCTCAAATTTTCTTGTATAAGGTTTGAGAACTTGTCATACTGACTCTTTGTTTGTGGATCCAAAATGATATTATCCACATATATTTGAACAAGCAAGATACTCTCTCCATCTTGAATCTGAAGAGTGTTCTCACAACCTTGCCTTTGGTGAATCCATTGTCAATTATAAACTGAGAAAATGTATCATACCATGCTCTTGGTGCTTGTTTCAATCCATACAATGCTTTCTTGAGCTTGTAGACTTTATCTCCAATAGTTTTCGCTCAAAACCTGGAGGTTGTTCAACATAGACTTCTTCCTCTAGTAGTCCATTTAGAAATGCACTCTTCACATCCATTTGATATACAGTGAAGTTCTTGTGTGCATCATAAGCAAGAAACATCCTTATTGCTTCTAATCTGGCAACATGAGCAAAGGTTTCATCAAAATCTATAGCTTGTTCTCGGGAATACCCTTTGGCTACCAATCTTGAGTTGTTTCTTATTACAGATCCTTCCTCATTCATCTTGTTTCTGAATACTCACTTAGTACCAATAATATTTTGGTGGGTTGGCCTTTGAACTAATTCCCATACTTTGTTTCTCTAAAACTGATTCAGCTTTTCTTGCATGGCCTGAATCCAATGTGTGTCTTCCAATGCTTGAGACACATCTTTAGGCTCTATTTGGGAATTAAAACAAGTGAACATTGCTTCATGTTGTGCTCTGGATCTGGTTCTTATGCCATCTCTCACATCTCCAATAATTAACTCAGGTGGATGGTCTCTCAGCCATCTCACATCAGGTTGGAGTAAGTCTGTTGGATTCAGCCATCTTGCAGCTAGTTGTCTTGAACAAATTCTTCATCATCATTCAGCTGCAGACCTTCTAGTTGTCTTTGAGATTCAGCTATCTCATCATCATCAGGGTTGAGTGCTCTCACTTCTGCTTCAACATAAGGACTCTTCTGCATAGTTGGCTGATTCTGCTTATCAGCTAACTCATCAATATCTTCTGCATTCACATTAGGCTCATCAAACACCACATTGATAGACTCTTCTGTGACCATAGTCCTCTTGTTTAGCACTCTATAGGCTTTACTCTCAGCTGAGCATCCCAAAAAGATACCTTCATCAGCTTTAACATCAAAAGCCTTCAAATTATCCTTGCCATTGTTGTGGATGAAGCATTTACATCCAAATATCTTGAAATATCCAACATTTGGCGTTTTCTCCGTCCAAATCTCATAGGGAGCCTTGGTCAATTGCTCGTTAATCATGCATCTATTCTCGAGTATAGCATGTTGTATTTATGGCTTGATTTTAAAATCTCTTAGGCAATCCTTGACTAACATTGTCCTTGCACTTCCTTGAGAGTTCTATTCCTTCTTTCGCCTACTCCATTCTCGATGTGGAGTCCTTGTCTGCTGATAACTCATGAGCAATACCATTTTCAACACAATACTGAGTTATAATCCCATTGACAAACTCAGTTCCCCTGTCAGATCTTATCTTTATAATGGTTTGACTATTCTCATTTTGAACTCTTCTCATCAGGTGAGGTAACTTCTGCAGTTTTTCCTTGTTTTTACACATGAAAATTGTCCATGTATATCTTGAATAGTCATCCACCACCACTAAGGTGTATTTCTATCCACTGATGTTAGCTGGCTCAGCAGGACTAAATAAATCCATATGCAACAGATGCAATATCCTGGTTGAAAAAGTACTTGGCTTATCCTTGAATGATGATTTGATTTGCTTTCCCATCTGGAATGCATTACAAATGCTTTCTTTCTTGTACACTGAGTCCGGCAATCCTTCTATAAGATGACTCCTTGCAAGCTTGTTGATTGTCTTGAAATTCAGGTGACTCAACTTTTTATGCCACAACCAACTGGATTCGACTGTACTCCTTGCTAGCAGACATGTGATTGGTGTAGCAGTAGACCAATCTACTACATACATTCTTTTGTCTTGTTTCTTGCAGCACAATTCAACATCTTTGATCTGGCATATCCCCATGTTGAATCCTACATTGTAGCCTTTGTCACAGAGTTGACTGATGCCTAACAGGTTGAAGTTGAGACCTTCAACATAAGCAACATTTGTGATCTCTAGTCCATTCTTTTTGATGGAGCTTCATTTCCTCCAAATATGACTTTAGCACCTTTGATCTCCTTGAATCTTGATAGATTTCGTTTATTTCTTGTTATATGTCTAGAACAACCATTATCCATGTACCAGGTTCCTTTGCACTCGGTTGTTCCTTGGGGGTTAGTGCTATAAGATGCTCAACCAACCTATAGCCGATGATCGACTCTAAGAGGTTGCCATCTATCGATACCATAATCATAATGCACATTAGCAAATTGCTTGGGGGTTTTAGGATCATACATTTGTCTCTTTTGTCTCGTATGCTGTGTGTTTGTTTTAGCAATCGCTTTCTTGGGGTAATTGTGAAATTTTTGAGTGTAGTGGTTGGGTGCATGAGTGTCTTTGATAATAGCTCTTTTGCCTTGGGAATGACCTTTCTTTGAGGTTGAGGTCTTTGCCATTTTGGCTTGTATCCCATAGGTCTTTGTTGATATTTCACATAGTTATTCCAATCAGCTTGGTTTGAAAAGTTTCTACCATTCCCATAATGTGTATTTCTTTGATGAAATTTCTGGGGCTTTTGGTAGCTCTATTTGGCTCTTACAGAGTATTTTCTATTAGGAGTCTACTGATGGACCTATCTGAATTTCTTCTCAGCTGTCCTTTCAGCATACTCTACTGGCTTCTTTCCTTTTCCCTATAACCAAGGCCAGTATGATTGTGATTGTGTTTTTGTGTGGATTTGGGTGCAACATATGGTGTTTTGGGTTTTTGGATTCCTTCATTGCTTGAAGATCATTTTTCCAAAATCACTATTGGAGTTTGACTATGCACAAAGGAATTAAATCCTTTGCATGTCTTGTCTCCACACTCTTTTTGCCTCATAATAAGTTCATCCAATGATTTGGATGCTTTTTTAAATGAGACAATCACATTTTTTAGATATTTTTTTTTGTCAGTAGCAGCTAACTCTGCTAAGATCTTGGCATTTTCAGCCTTCAACTTAGTGTTCTCATCAGCTATATGACTCAGAGTATTCAACTCTTTCGTCAGCTGTGAGTTTTGGCTTTTAAGCTGGCTATTCTCCTCATTCAAAAGTGTGTGTGAGGTTTTAATGTGCTCAAAATCTTTCATCATTTTGCCTAATGAATCATAAAGATCTATGGGTGATGAAGTGTGTGTATCACAGTCACTATCACTTGAATCAGAATGAGATGAGTTAGAATGTACCTCATCTTCTTGATCTTGTTGATCTTGTTCTTTGGCCATGAGGCAGATCAACGTCTCTTCCTCTGTATCACTTGAGTAGTTAGCCTCACTACTATCTGAGTCTGCTGCTTCTTTGCACTTGGCTGGCTCATCAGTCTCAGCAGCCAACATAGCTTTCTTCTTTTCTTGTCTTCTTTCCTCGAAGACTCTTATTTCTTCCTCATTTCGTATTTGTTGATCGGGCCGGATAGGAAAGTCAACGACAAAGAAAGTATCCTGGTTGTTCGCAATTCCACCACAGTTTCGGCTCTACGATCGGCTCTCTCTCGGTCCTACGATTATCGACTTTCGATAGTCGGCTCTCGATGTTCGGCTCTCTTGGCGACTGTCCTCCCTTGCTTTGGAAGGTCTTGAATGTCTCCTAGAGGTTTCTCCTTGTTTCTTTTATAGTTCTTGTTAAAGAACTTTTGAATCTCTTTACCATAAGGGAAATTTCCTCCTGGTCAATGGTCTCTTTTGGCTCAGCTTTCTTCCCATCATCGGCCGATAATGTATCTTAGGTACAAATTTGTTTCCTCCTGCTCTTTCCTTCTCGGCTCAAACTCATAATCTTTGAGGTCTGAGAATAGCTCATGATTAGATGTTCTTGAGAGGTCCATTGAATGTCTCGGGGCCATGACCTTCATTTCCCATTCAGCTGGGAGGGCTCTTAGTATCTTCATGCACATCTCCTTCTGAGTGTACTCTTTACCAAGAGTTGAAAGCTCATTTGTTATCTCTGTGAATCTGGCATCCAGCTAGTCCAAACTCTCACCTACAAGCATTTTAAAGTTTTCAAATTTTTGAACAACAACAGTTAATTTATTCTCCTTAATTTGTTCTGATCCTTCACAGATCAGGGTCAACTTATCCTAAATTTCTTTGGCTGATTTGCACGACTTGACTTTGTTGAACATCGCCTTGTCCAATGTCTTGTAGAGAATATCATTGGCCACATTGTCCAGGTTATATCTCTTTCTATCTTCATTAGTCCACTCAGTGCGTGGTTTTTCAACCATGGCTGGTCTAACTTCGCAGCAGCCTTCTTCTCCTTCACCGTGATCTGCTCTTTTCTCACAACAAGAGTATTGACTTTGAGTATTTCCAATGGCCCATCCTCTATCACAAGCCACATTTCATCGTGTAAAGAAGATAGATGAGCCTGCATACGAATATTTCAGCCATCAAACTCTTCCACAATGAACATTGGAATACGAGTTAGATTTGCTTCCATGACAATAACTTTGCTTTTAAAGATGAAAGACTTTGAAAACACAAGTGTTAAACCTTTGAAAAAGATTGAGATCTAGTTTAGTAACCAGTGCGGAAGGCTCAATGAACCAACCGCTCTGATACCACTTGTAGGTCCCAAGAGGTGTGGTGTAAAGTTTAGAAGGGGGGATGAATAAACCTCACCAAATTTTCACTTTTTAGACTTTTTAAGAATTTCAACAGCGTTAACTCAAACCAGCTGTCTTCTTGGGGGACAGCTAGGTTGGCTATCTTTAGCTAAGTTACCCACTCAACAGACTCGACTGAGCTGTTGATAGTATAACTTGGTTGCGTCAGCTAACACTTAACTTTAGTTTATTTGATTTTTAACAGCGGAAGACTTAACACCCTTTTGATTGAATAAAGCTCATTTTTAACACTTGTTTTTGCACTTGTTATTTGTCAGTTGGATATCAAATGAACTTAACAGCAGATTTAAGAAATATAAGCAAGAAAGTAAATGCTGAAAGTAAATGACAAAAGTAATTTTATAGTGGTTCGAGGATGGGGTTATTCCTTTAATCCACTCTTCTCCAACTTCTGGAGGAATCCACTAGGTAACATATCAAGTTACAAAGTAGTTCGATCTAGAGACACTTTGATCACACAAAGTGGCTTCTTCTCGCATCTTCGGCTTCTTCACAAGACAGGATTTGCCTTGCTACTTGACTCCTTCAAGTCTTTGGATTTGATCACATAGCCCTCCAACAAACTTGAATCTCTTGGTTCGACCTTGAACCTTCCTATAGCTCCTTCAACTTGGAGAGTAGACCCATTTTTTGTTCTTTAAACGTTTTCTCTCAACAGGTTGAAGTAATCTTTCATTCACAGCGTGTGTTGGATTGAGTTCCTTCGAGTTTTAGGCTTGAGGAATTTTCTGGATAAGCTTGAGAATATTGCAGGTTATACTTGCTTGATAATAGCTTGATTCGATTGTGCTAGGTTCAGGTAATATTTTCTCAAATGCTTCCTCAGCCTTTTATAGTGATCATTTGAAAATTCGCCCATTGAAGAGATAGGCTATTTTCAGATGACACTTCTTATTCGTTGGCTTGTCTTTTCTTGGTCTGCAACACTTGATGTTGACCCTTCCTCGTATTAAATGGCTCTGCAGCTTTACAGGGACTGACACAAGCTTCAGTATTTCCCATTGGCTTATTCATTTTGCATGTTTCTGGGCCAAACACTTTAAGACCTGGCAGCTTGGACATATTACTATATCGAGTAATATTCTTGACTTCCTTCCAACGGATCAATGTCAGTTGTCTTGACTTGACTGCTGCTTTTACCCCTTGTGACATGAGTCTGCTCCAATCATGAGAATGACTCAACTGTTAGACTTGGCTCCTTTCGTTGACTTGACTGACACTTTCTCATACGTCACACAGATTGTCCTCAGCTGGCTCTCATTCAGTCGAGTCATTGTCTTCCTTCTTGGCCATACTCAGCTGACACACAACAGAGTCTTCTCTCTAGTCCGTAGTTGACTTCTTGCATTCCTTGACTTTGCTGACTTCACTCAGCTCTTTCAGTCTTATCTATTACAACATAGAATTACAAGGAAATGGGGTGCCAACTTCCTATTCTAAGTTTTACATGGTATCCTCAAAATCTAACAAATAAATCTATGTAAAATTGCAAAGTCTAGATAAATCTTTAAATAGGCAACATATCCAATACCTGAAGGGGATAACAGGCAAGTTAGTAGGCATTAAACCAGATGTAACAGTCAAGTGTTACATTGTTGGGAAATTTATTGTATAGATTTTGATGATGCTATGTAAAACTCAGATTAGGAAGTTGGCCCACATTTTCTATTATAATTTCAACTATGTAATAGATATGATCTATGAGCTGAGTCAAAGCAGCCAAGTTGAGGATTGCAGAAGTTGAATAAAGATCAAAGTGAAGATTCAACTGTGTCGTATTTGAGTATCGAAGATGAAGTTTCAGTCAAGTACCAAAAAGCTATGTCTGACAGCTGACTGACTCACATATGTTTGGAGAAGACTCACAAATGGGTTAAGCATAAAAAATGACTCAAGAAAGCTCAAGATGTCCGTTGATAAGTAAAGTCAAAACATTACTGCATGATGAAAGAAGACATACTACAACCTTAAAGTCATTTTGCTTAAAGAGTGCAAAAGGCTGGGAACCAATGAGATGTTCCTGCGCACCTGTAGTGTTTTATTCAAACCTGCAAACCATTAAACCAAGGTTGGGTCAACATCAGTTGCTGCACAAAAAGACTAGCCAACGACCATTAAAGTGGAGTTTGAAAATGCATCTGTCTCTTCAACGGATACATTTTCGAACTGCCACTATAAAAGGCTGAGGAACCTATGTGAGAGAGTACGAGATACAACAGAGCATACAAGCAATCTGACCAAATAACATTCAAGCAAAAATACTCTAAAGCAAACACTCAATCCTCAAGCTTAAAACTCGAAGTATATCGATCAAACACACTTAGTGAATGAAAGAAAAGCTTCAAACTATTGAAGAGGAAACTTGTTTAAAGACAAAGGGGTCTGCAAATTCAAGGTTGAAGGAAGTGTCATAGGTTCAAGTTAGAACCAGACTTTGGATTTGTTGGAGGGATTAGTGATTAAATCCAAGAATTCGAAGGAGCTACAGTAGCAGGACATCTGTCTTGTGAAGAGCTGAGTCCCATGAGTGAAGTCAGCTGTGCGATCAAGGCTTGCTCGGATTGTTCATCCTTTTTGTAACTCGTTGTTGCATTAGTGGATTACTCCAGGAGTTCGAGAAGAGTGGAGTAGAGGAATTACCCATCCTCGAACCACTACAAAATTGCTCTGTGTCTATTTACTTGCAGAACATTTATTTCTTGCATATTATTACTCTGTTGATTGATAAATTTGCTAAATCAACTGATACTAACTAAACCAAAAACAAGTGTTGGAAAACATATTTCAACTTAAGGGCGTAAGACTGCTGTTGTTTAAGAACCAAGTTAGCTGAATATTTAAAAGCTCACTTCACTCAGCTGAGTTACTCTATCAACATCTCAGTCGAGTCTATTGAGTGGTTAACTCTTCTGTTGAGGTTGAACCTAGTTGTCTATCAAAGTCTGATTCAAAGATAAAAATAAAAAATTGGTTAAGTCTATTCAACCCTCACCCTTCTAGACTTAACATAAACACCCCTTAGGACCTACATATATCCCACTACAGTTGACCACTGCTGCAGAAGTTATGGAATCCAATAGTCACATGAATTTTTACACCTGCAATGGCCAGATTCATTAGGCCCCAATAGTCCGACAGTCACTTGAATTTGGGCTAGCCCATTTTCGACTGACAAAATTATAGTGGACCCAGGCCCAAAGGGCTGGACCCAAGCCTAGAGGGTGGGCGCGAGCGTAAGTGTGGCCTACTTGTGATCATCTACTTGTGTTATAGTATATTTAACAAATATACCTTCTAGTATTTATACTAGGATAAACTATGCTTTATATTCTATGCGGGACAAGGCTAAAACCTTTCAACTCCCTTTACATAATTCCTATTCGTATGGACAACTTCGTGTATTAATTTCTAACTCATTGAAATTCGGTTTTGAGAAATAAAAAGTACTATGAACATCTATTCAAAACGTAGATTAACAATTTACAATTTATATCCTCCAGAATTAAACACTTAGCCACCAAATATTTGGCCAAAGTTGGGTTGACAACCACTTTATCAAAACCAACACGCAAACAAGTCCTCAAGAGACAATATTGCATCCGGGAAGGTAGCTTATGACTTTGAACCTTCTGTAGTTAATACAATCGGCTACACTAACGACTTAGTGGATGCAATATCTTTAACTATTCCTCCAAGGTGTATATGAGTCAACGATATTAACACAATAAGGTCTAACACCTTATGTAATCATGTTTTATGCCCGTTTCGACCATGGACACCTCTTTGAATTCATAATCGTTACTTTAAAGTGGCCCACACTTCTAACTTATATAGGTGATCTCCTATCCAAGTATCCTACCATACTCTACTTCATATAGGTACATGAATCATTAAACGTCAAATGACTTAGCCTCGCCACAACTTTGCAGGTGTTTTAACACTTGGTATTGCTTTATAGGGATGGGTTGAAACATTATTTCCAAGTGTTATAACATAACCTTCATAGCTTAGTTTTTCCATTGAACCATGTTCTTAGGATCCCCAGTCATCATGGTTGGGCTACCACTATGATGGTTATTTTACTTTGTGGACTTTAAGCCCATTCCCTCTAGAAATCTACTCAATTGATATCGATTCAACCCTTTTATCAAAAGATCTGCCAAATTGTCTTTTGATTTCACATAGTCAATTGACATCACACTATTTGAGATCGGTTATCTTATGGTATTGTGTCTCCGATGAATATGTCGAGACTTATCGTTATACATATTGTTTTGTGCCCTTCCTATAGCCGCTTGACTATCACAATGAATCATCACAAAAGACAGAGGCTTTTCCAACATGGAATATCTTCCAAAAAGTTTCGAATCCACTCTGCTTCTTCACCAGCTTTATCTAAAGCTATAAACTCATATTCCATGGTGGACTGAGCTATACAAGTTTCCTTCATGGACTTCCACCATACCGCACCACCTCCAGTGGTGAATATGTATCCACTAATGGAATAAGAATCTTTTGAATCTGAAATCCAACTAGCATCACTATACCCTTCAAGTAAAGCTAGACATCTCGAGTAGTACAACCCGTAATCCAAGGTATACTTCAAGTATTTTAACACGTGGTTAACACTTTCCAGTGCTCATGGCTTGGATTGCTCACGAACCAACTTAACTTATTTACAGGATAGGCAAAGTCTGGACGTATACAGTTTGTGATGCAAATCAGACTGCCTATTATACGTGATTATTCCATCTAAGCCATTGGTTCTTCTTTATTTGCAACTAGATTTACACTTAAATCAATGGGTGTCTTAGTTGGTGAACCATCAAAACATTGAACTTTTTGAGCACTTTCTCCACATAGTGGGTTGAGAAAAGACAATTCCATCAGGAGTTCTGCTGATTTTGATCCATAGGATCATATCAGCAGTCCCCATCCTCATGTCAAAGTTCCTCTGTAACATTCTTTTTGTATCCATGATAGAATCATGGCTACTGCCCATGATTAGTAAATCGTCTACATATAGACAAACTATGACAAATGATTCTGATGTCCCTTTGCCATATACGCATTTATTACACCCATAGATTTTAAATCTATTTGATAACATCGTGTTATCAAATTTAAGATGCCATTGTTTAGGAGCTAGTTTCGGTCCGTACAATGATATCTAATTAACTTGCACATCTTCTTTTCTTGGCTGGGTGCAACAAATCCTTCAGGTTGTTCCATGTATATTTCTGCATCTATTTCTCCACTCAGAAACACTGTCTCAACATCCATCTGATGAATCTTAAGATTGTGCAAAGCAACAATCATGATAAGCACCCGAATAAATGCAATCCTAGTTATTGGACAATAGGTGTCAAAGAAATCATACCATTCTCTCTGTTTAAAACATTTGGCAACAAACCGTCATTTAAACTTATCAATAGTTCTATCTGTTTTATACTTCTTCTTTAGGATCCATTTATATCCTAAAGGTTTATGCACAGCTGGGAGATGAACCAACTCTCACGTATGGTTTTGCAAAATGGACTTGATTTTACTATTGATAGCTTCTTGTCGGAGTGGAGCATATGGACTACTTAGAGCCTCTTTAATCATGTTCAACTCATCATCTAACATAAATGTTATGGAACCAGGTCCAAAAGACTTAGCCGTCTTACACCTCTTACTGCATCTCGGTTCTTCACTACTTGATGTTGAACCACTTGCAGTTTCATGAGTTCTTTTATTAATACTCACTTCTACATTTTTTCTACAAGGGTAGACATCCTCAAAGAATAGAGTGTTCCTTGATTCGATTATGATACCTTCGGTCATTTCCGGATTTTCTAACATGTATCATAAACTGATATGCACTACTTTGGTATGCATATCCCACAAAGACACAATCAACTGTCCTTGGTCCAATTTTAACTTATTTTAGTTCTGGTAATGCTACCTTAGCCAAACACCCCCACACTTTAAGGTATTTATAAAAAGGCTTACTGTTTTCTATTACTCATAAGGAGTCTTATCTTTCTCTTTAAGTGGTATTTTATTAAATATGTGGTTGGCTGTTAAACAACTTCTCTCGACACATTCTGGGGTAATCCATAATTTATCAACATGACATTCATCATTTCTTTTAGTGTCCAGTTTTTGCGTTCAGCAACACCATTAGACTATGGTGAATATGGAGTCATTGTTAGATGAATTATGCCCGACTAGGTAGATAACTCTTCAAACGGTGCAACATTCATCACCTCTATCACTCTGAATTATTTTAATCCAGCTGCCAAGTTGATTTTCAACTTCATTTTTATAAATTTTAAGAGCTTCTAAAGCTTCATCTTTGCTTCTTAGCAAGTATAAGTAACAAAACTTGTGCAATCATCAATAAACATGATGAAGTATTTTTATACCACCTTTAGTTTGCAAAAATTTTAGATCACACAAATCATTGTGTATCAACTCTAAAGGTGAAGTGCTCGTTTCAACCGAATGAAACGATAATTTAGCCATTTTAGGTTCAACACAAACTTCACATTTTTTTGTGAGTTTACTTCTAGTAAATTAATTAATTCTAAATTTACCAATCTTAATTTATAGCATTAAGATTTACATATTCTAATCTAATATGCCATAAATTAGTGCACTCAGCAAATTAAACAGTTGAAGATTCATTCTTATTCATATTCTTGCCAAAACGGCGTACAGTTATTACATTCATTTTGAACAGTCCTTTTGTCTAGATAACCCTACCAAGGAAATGCCCCAATTTGCTAAGTACAAATTTTTTGGAGTAAAAAACTAGCCTAAACCTATGGTTGACCAGCAATGAACCCGAAACTAGATTCTTTGGAATGTCTGGGACATGCAACACATCCTTCAGCTTCAACTCCTTGCCTAAAGTAAGCTTCAGCACCACCGTACCTATGCCAGCAACATCAGAAAAGGCGTGATTCCCTATGTGGAGCTTCCTTCCGATCGATGGGATGTAGGAGAAGAATGCATCCTGATTAGAACAAACACGGCAAGCAGCACCAGTATCCACAAACCAGTCTTTTGGTTAAATTGGCGTCAAACACTACTACCGACATGTCAACATCGGTTAGTTCCCTTTGTTCAATCACTTTGGCATTGGACTTTTCGAGTAGATGTTCGTAGTATTAATTTAATTCTGGAGGTATTGAAATGTAAATTGTTAATCTACTTTTCGAGTAGATGTTCGTAGTATTTTTTTTTCTCAAAACCGAATTTCGGTGATGAGTGAGAAATTAATACACGATGTTGGCCACGCGAATGGGCATAGTTTATCCTAGTATAAATACTAGAAGGTGTTATTCGTTGGACATACTATAACACAAGTGTATGATCACAAATGGGCCTTGGACCGGACCGACCCTCTGGGCACGGGTTCAGGTTCAATTAGTTTTGTAACTTGAAAATGTGTTTGGCCCAAATTCAAGTAACTGTTGGGCCTGATGAATCTAGACATTGGAGGTGTCTAGGTTCATGTGTCTATGAATCTGGACATTGAAGGTGTCCAGGTTCATGTGTTTTTTGGAGTTTGTAACTCCTTAAGTGGTGGTCATAATAAGGAGTTTGTAACTCATGGGAGTTACATGTGGTTTAATGCCCACTCTCTTACAAATTAATTCCCTACAACTGTTGGAAATGATGGCCTATATAAGTATTAGGCATTTTGCTGCATTGAGGGGGTTAGAAGGAAGATATGAAGTCAGTATACACATAATAATCACATATCTCTGCATATTCTTTAAGTCTCGGTAAAAGTGTCGTAACTTTTCGAAGAACATTTTCAAGAACACTCCCTTCTGCACTCGTGTCCAGCAATCAGTTCTCGCTCCTTCGAGTTCGAAAGGTGCCTTTGTGTCAGTGGTGCTACTGTACATAATGGAGGTTAAGCCGTTTTATCTTTGGGGACATTACGTCGTACTGTGAGCACTAGCCGAGACGTATTTGTCTTGCGGATAGAGTTCTACTTAACTCGGCTTTTGTTTTCAAGTTCTGACAGATTCATGCTTCTGGAGTTGGAATCCATTCAAGAATTGTAATAGTTAGGTTTTACTTTTCTTGTAATTTTATGTTTCTGTTTTGTAAGCCATCTTGAAGGCTTTTCCCATTGTAACCATTGTAATATTTTCGAACAATCGCAAGACAAATAATGTACCTTCACGATGGCGAGGAGAAATCGAGCCTTACCTTGGAGATGAATCTGACAGAAGACCTTCCAGTGGTTGCTGCAAATTGTTGTTGTTGCTAAAAACGCATTGCGTTTGAAGCATAAGGCTAGGATGATGAGAACCTATGCCGTGACTTTGTTTTTAAAAGACTTAGTGGTACACTTTACTGTATGTATCGTGTGGTTTGTATGAACTGAGGATGTTTTTTCCAAAATGTTCATGTTTTTTTCAAAAGAAATACAAAATGAAGATATGATTTCCAAAAGGTTCGTTATTTCTTATTTTTGGATTGAAGAATGGATGATTCCAAGAATCTAAAAATGTGTTGAAACTAGTCTAAAAGTTTCAAGTGATCCCGCATGATATTCGTGCTGAAGGGATGATGTTTAAATGAAAAATTCCAAATGGCTTACATCGTTAAGATGTTGTTACCAGGTTGGAAAATTTTCATGAATTCCTAAATGCATAACTGGAAGGAAATTGGATTAGTGGCCTGATTGTTCGATTCAAAATCAAAGAAAGCAATCAAAGGCCTGAAAGCTAAATCCATGAAAGTCTTGGTAGAAACTCGAGAAAACTGTGTTGGAATACTTTTTAAGAATTCTAATGGATCCAGCGATTGTGGGGATATGACCATACTTTGTCTCACTTTTGGCTTTCGAGCTTGATTGCGATTTAAGTGTTGCGAGAAAGTGTTGTCGGAGGTGTTGTAACACGGAAGCGACATCGTATCACGATTTGCGAGAAAGTGTTTATGCGAGGTGTTGTAACACCGAATGTATTAATCATTTGAAAAGAAGTATAAAGCAGATGGAACTATTGATAAGTATAAAGTACGGCTTGTATCCAAAGGCTTTAAACAAAAAGATGGGTATGACTTCTTTGACACATATTCTCCGGTAACGAGGATTGCGTCTATTCTGGTGCTTCTCACGATTGCTGCTTTGCACAATCTAGAGATGCATCAGATGGATGTCAAGACGATGTTTCTGAATGTAGAGATATATGCTGAAATCTATATGGAAAAACCTGAAGGGTTTGTTGCACCCGGTCAAGAAAAGAAGGTGTGCAAGTGAATAAGATCCTTGTATGGACTGAAACAAGCTCCAAAACAATGGCATCTTAACTTTGACAACATGGTGTTGTAAAATGGGTTTAAAATCAATGAGTGTGATAAATGCATATATGTCAAAGGGACATCGAAAGCATTTGTCATAGTTTGTCTATACGTAGACAATTTGTTAATCATGGGCAGTAGTCATGATACAATCATGGACACGAAAAGAATGTTAAAGAGAAACTTTGACATGAAGGATATGGGGACTGCTGATGTGATCCTGGGGATAAAAATCAGCAGGACTCCTGATGGAATTATCTTGTCACAATCCCACTATGTGGAGAAAGTGCTCAAGAAATTCAATGCTTTTGACAGTTCAACGTCAAAGACGCCCATTGATTTAAGTGTAAATTTGGTTGCTAATGAAGCAGAACCAGTGGCTCAGATGGAATAATCACGTATTATAGGCAGTCTGATGTACATTACAAATTGTACACGTCCAGACTTGGCCTACCCTATAA
The DNA here is from genome assembly GCA_016081115.2 of Rehmannia glutinosa. NCBI lineage: Eukaryota > Viridiplantae > Streptophyta > Magnoliopsida > Lamiales > Orobanchaceae > Rehmannia > Rehmannia glutinosa. Next base: position 85,714,129 of record CM071936.1, on the reverse strand, counting down.
ATATGTTGAGTAGGTTCACGAGCAATCCAAGCCACAAGCATTGGAAAGCGTTAACCAATGTGTTAAAATACTTGAAGTATACCTTGGAGTATGGGCTATACTACTCGAGATATCCAGCTGTACTTGAAGGGTATAGTGATGCTAGTTGGATTTCAGATTCGAAAGATTCTTATTCCACTAGTGGATATATATTCACCATTGGAGGTGGTGCGGTATCGTGGAAGTCCACGAAGTAAACGTGTATAGCTCGGTCCACCATGGAATCAGAGTTTATAGCTTTGGACAAAGCTGATGAAGAAGCAGAGTGGCTTCGAAACCTTTTGGAAGATATTCCATATTGGAGGAAGCCTGTGCCTTCTGTGATGATTCACTGTGATAGCCAAACGGCTATAGGAAGGGCACAGAGCAATATGTATAACGGTAAATCTAGATATATTCGTCGGAGACATAATACCGTTAGACAATTGATCTCAAATGGTGTGATGTCAATTGACTACGTAAAGTCATAAGATAATTTGGCAGATCCTTTGACGAAAGGACTGAATCAAGATCAATTGAGTAAATTGCTAGAGGGAATGGGCTTAAAATCCACAAAGTAAAATAACCATCATAGTGGTAACCCAACCATGATGACTGGAGATCCCAAGAACTTGGTTCAATGGGAAAACTAAGCTATGAAGGTTATGTTGTAACACCGTGGAGGAATAGTTCAAGGCATTACGTCCACTAGGCCACCAGTATACCCGATAGTATTAACTATGGAAGGTTCAAAGCCACAAGCTACCTTTCTGGATACAATATTGTCTCTTGAGGACTGGTTGCGTGTCTGCATTCATGCCTGCATTAATTTCCACTCATGTGGGGGATAGTTGGAAATTTGGTTTTGAGAATGTGGGCATTGACCTGACTTTGACCAAATTCGGTGGCTAAGAATTTAATTCTGGAGGTATTGAATTGTAAATTGTTAATCTACTTTTCGAGTAGATGTTCGTAGTATTTTTTATTTCTCAAAACCGAATTTCGGTGATGAGTGAGAAATTAATACACGATGTTGGCCACGCGAATGGGCATAGTTTATCCTAGTATAAATATTAGAAGGTGTTATTGGTTGGATAGACTATAACACAAGTGTATAATCACAAATGGGTCTTGGACCGGACCGACCCTTTGGGCTCGGGTTCAGGTTCAATTAGTTTTGTAACTTAAAAATGGGCTAGGCCCAAATTCAAGTAACTGTTGGGACTGATGAATCTAGACATTGGAGGTGTCTAGGTTCATGTGTCTATGAATCTGGACATTGAAGGTGTCTAGGTTCATGTGTCTTTTGGAGTTTGTAACTCCTCAAGTGGTGGTCATAATAAGGAGTTTGTAATTCATGGGAGTTACATGTGATTTAATGCCCACTCTCTTACAAATTAATTCCCTACAAGTGTTGGAAATGATGGCCTATATAAGTCTTACGTGTTTTGCTGCATTGAGGGGGTTAGAAGGAAGATATGAAGTCAGTATACACATAATAATTGCATATCTCTGCATATTCTTTAAGTGCCGGTAAAAGTGTCGTAACTTTTCGAAGAACATTTTCAAGAACACTTCATTCTGCACTCGTATCCAGCAGCCAGTTCTCGCTCCTTCGAGTTCGAAAGGTGCCTTTGTGTCAGTGGTGCTACTGTACACAAAGGAGGTTAAGCCGTTTTATCTTTGGGGACATTACGTCGTACCGTGAGCACTAGTCGAGACGTATTTGTCTTGCAGATTGAGTTCTACTCGACTCGGCTTTTGTTTTTCAAGTTCTGACAGATTCATGCTTCTAGAGTTGGAATCCATTCAAGAATTGTAATAGTTAGGTTTTACTTCTCTTGTAATTTTATGTTTCTGTTTTGTAAGCCATCTTGAAGGCTTTTCCTATTGTAACCATTGTAGTATTTTCCAACATTGATAAAACTCAGTTATTTACAATTTTTGTATACATATTTTAACTTTTTAAGAAGTAAAAATCCTTTTTTTTAAACCAAGTAGTAAAAATCTTTATACATTTATTACGTATAGTGTAAATTTTTTGTTAAACTTGTATCATTATATGAGTATTGTTATATATATCTAATATTTGAGTAGATTATATATATATATATATACACACACATTGAAATGTGCATACATAACAAATTTTAAAAATATCTGGAGGAGAGAGGCTTCTTCATAGAGGTCCTCCTCGTAAACTAACCATCCTCTGGTGTACCCGAAGGGGAGGGGTTTCCTCACAGGGATCCTCACAATCTAATCGAAAACATAATTCTCCTCCGGTGCTCCCAGACGGGATGAGTCTCCTCACGAGAATCCTCACGATCTAATCTGAAACTAACACTCCTCCGACGCTCCCGGAGGGGAGGGGTCTCATCACGGGGATCCTCACGAACTAATTGGAAACTAACATTCCTCCGGCGCTTCCGGAGGGGAGGGTTCTCCTCACGATCTAATCGGAAAAACCCTCATCTGGCGCTCCCGGAGGGGAGGGATCTCCTCACAATCTAACCGAAAACATAAACTTCCTCCGGTGCTCCCGAAGGGGAGGGGTCTACTCATGGGGATCCTCACGATTTAATCAAAAAAATTCCCTCAACTGATGCTCCAGGGGAGGGTCTCCTCACAATGTGGTCATAATAAACTTTTACTCTTCCAGCACTCCGGGAGTGGAAGGACTTCCTCTCAAGGGGGTCCTAATAAACTTTTCCTCCTTCACGCTCCCCAAGGGAAGGGTCTCCTCAAAAGGGATCCTCACAAATATATGCCACATAAATGTGCAATGAAAATAAAGCGAGAAGATGTTAACACGTGCATGGAAGAAATACGTAAATGTGATGATCTTGGCTTAATTGCAATTTTGGTACTGTAAATATAAGGATGTGACATATTTAGTCCTATAATTATTGTGTATAGCAATTTTGGTCCTGTATGTACAAAACAATTGGTGTATTTGGTCCTCTATGTGTGCTCTATAGAAATTTTGGTCCTGTAAATTTGATTTTAATGCAGTTTCGGTCTCATAATTTCTGACTTTGTGCAATTTTGGTACTGGAAGGATGAATTATGACTTATCCACCTGGGACCAAAATTGCACAAAAATATAACTTATTGGACCATAATTGCACATAAATTAAAATTTATGGGACCAAAATTACTATATAGGATACTTACAGGACCAAATATGCAACCCATTTGGAGTTACATGACCAATATTGGTACATAAGATACTTACATGAATAAATATGTCACCACTTTATAATTATAAGACCAAAATTGCAATAAGCCTAATGATCTTCCATCCTAAATTAATATGAAATCCAAGGAATAATAGAAGCAAGGGCTCTGGAAGAGAGCCCCCGAACTCAAGAAGGGCGCCCCCCGGAAGGTCACCCACTCCGGGCTGGAAACGAACCCATGCCTCCATACAAACATCTCCAGTCGTTCCAGAAAAATTAAGGCTTTCACTCAAAGGGAAGAACCCATCTCCATACACAATACAAACAAGTCCCCACGGACAAAGAATCATACTTCTTAGAGAAGTCTGACATCTTGCTCTTGTGCCGACTGGCGCCCTCCTTGAGGCTCTTCACCTCACCCCAAATATGGCGGTTCTCCACCTCACCTCGGTGGCTTGAAGCTGCCGCAAGGTTTAGGACCTACACCAAATTTTGCACGAGTCTTACTGACCAGAAGGAAACAAGAATCAAATACAAAACTCCGAAGGAAGCTCTAACCGCTCCCTCAATCTGCAAAGACATGAGTAGGTGACTCTGCTAACTAACTCTCCCGGAACAACAACTCGACACCTAGGTGGAGGTCTGTGCTGATATTTAGGCTGATGAGCCTTGTTCGGACTCTTCCCTTAGACTCCTCCTCAGAACCTTCTCGGTCGGGCACGAATCCGAATGAAGCTCCACAACCCCCTCACCAACATAATATAGCTCCAGAGCCAGAGGAGGAATATCAAGCATGCGGGCAAAGGTGGAAACGGAATAATAGAATCGAAAAACCGATTGGTGATGCCTCGGCCCCTGAGCGGAAGTGACAAAAACTTGGGATTCAAAACCCGGCTCGAAATATAAGAGAACTCCGGAGAAGACGAAAATATACGCAAGAAAGGATTGACCAGGGGGCTCAAGCCGCCCCTTGGAAGCGCGTCCTCCCCCGCACTGGAGGGCGCATCCCTGAAGGGCGCTTTCCCCACGGCGGGGAGATGCTCCCGGCATCCTCCCCTAGATCTCGGGCTCTCCTCTCTCCTCACTATTTGGTTCATCCAACTCCTCACTCCAACTCTCCATAGACATACTCTTCAACTCTCAAGAAAATTTCACTAAGTGTTCTACCAAGCAAGAAAATTCAAAGTTGGAGTGAAGTAAAGAGAGAAAATTTATCTTTAGAAGACATAGTCAAAGCACTCTTCCCAAGCTTGTCCTTGTCCAAGAATGACCAAGGAATTTCAAGACAAGACAAGATAAGGAACAAGACAAGCCAAACACAGTATCAATTTAGCTCCCGTACTGCTCCATGCTTCCGCAACACCGGAGTTGGGGGCATATGTTGCGGGCAGAAATGTCATTTTTCTTACTAATGTATAATTCAATTTATATATTGATTTTATCCCATTAATCACCTATTAATTAATGGGCTATAGATGGAATAACTCGGCTCACGGGGTCTAGATCTGGACCACGAGCCATTTTCTCCTACGCGGTCCACGAGGCCCGCCAGCCATGTATATAAAGGTCACTCCATTTCATTTGTAACTCATAATCTCCCATAATCTCTATTACTCTCACTTAATTCATATTTAATATTCATTTTCTGTATATTATTCTATCTCGTTCACCATGCTGACTTGAGCGTCGGATGGGCCTCCTTGGGACAATATCATGGCTCGTTTAATGTTTGTTGGTGTTGCAGGCAAATTACTTGTAGAAGACTTCCAACTTTGGGAGAAGAAAACTTGGACTAATTCAGAAACTTTGACTTGGAGTGATTTGTCCTAAAAAAGCAGCATCACATTTTTTTTCTCCTTTTTTTATGCAACTCAAAAGTGATAATTACTCCAAGTAAAGAAATCTGATCAATTGATCCAACTTCTTCCCGGAACTTTTGAAATATTCGGAATAAGGCTACCCTTCAACACACAGAAAAATATTAGGGGATCCATGGGATTGTCCTTGGGAGGCTCATTCGACGCTTAAGTCAACCACTGTATGAGAGAAAAATCTAGAGCACGGGAATGTGATTCACATTAATTAATTGAACTTACTTACAAATGAATATAAAGGGACATTTTATATCTGGGATGAATGGCCACACGAGCTCAGTACACTAAAGTGGGTTGCTTTGAATGTAGTATGTCTCGTAGGCCGTAAATAGTAAACCGAGTCTCATGGGCTGCTCAATAATGGTTTGGGCCTCATGGGCCAATTGACAGTGTTCAAATATTTACACTCAATGATAAATATTCACGTGATAAATATTCATGATGAATAATTAAATAATGGCATAATTAAATAAAAAAAAATATTCATTTTATATTAATGATATGTCATATTAGTTTTTATACTTTTTAGAAGAAATATTCCTTTTTTATATATGTAGCTTTATAATGATATGCCATAATATTTTTTATACTTTTTTTTTGGCAAGAAATTCACTATTTTGGATTACAAAAGTTTATCATCCATGTATTGATTGTCGTCATTTTCAACCACAAATATCTTTACAATTATTGATTTTATAGATGATGAATATTGTCCTAACTTTTCATCAGTAGGGATGGCAACTTCGATCCGATCCACGGCCACCGCCCGCTGGGTTGCCCCCGCCCGTGACCCAGGGTGGGGCAAGGATGAGTATCACTTCCGTCCCGTTAGGGATGGCAATACGGGACTGACCTGACGCCCGGCCCGACCCGACCCGTGGTGTTTGGGGGGCGGGCGGACCGGCCCCGAGAGACGGGCGGGCGGACCCGCCAGACAGAGGCGGCGGCGGGTCCGGGTATTGTAATTGCCCGCCCCGCCCCGCCCGCCCGCCAAAGTGGATATATATACATTAATATTATTATTATATGATATTATAATAATAAAAAATACATTTAGCTTTCACAAAAATACATTTACAATAATACATTATAGAATATTATAAAAATATAAAAATATATTTAAATTTCACAAAAAAATAAAAAAATACACTTTGTTAAATTAATTTTAAGCTCAAAAATTCAAAACGGGCGGGCGGACCGGACCGCCAAGACAGGCGGGCACGGGCAGCCATTTTGGACCCGTGGCGGGGCACGGGCGGGGCGGGGCGCGGGGTAACTAGCACGGGGCGGGTCCGGTATTCATTACCCGCCCGCCCGCCCCATTGCATCCCTACGCCCGTGGGTACCCGCCCCACCAAGAATTTTTATTTTAAAATATATTTTAATGTATATTTTTCTTATATAATATATATTATAATATAATTTTTATGTATTTTTATATTATATCTAACATTTATAAATTTATAATAATATTTTTTGTAACAAATATTTTATAAATATAAGTTTTTACTTTTTTTGTATTCTATTTAATTTAAAACGGGACAGAACGAGTTGACCCGACCCGTTCTAGGCATGGATCGGGTCTAGGTCTTCACCAACCGCCCTATTGCCATCCTTGTTCATCGGTGCCATTATTACAATAAAATATGGTTGTAACTCAATGTAAAATTAAATATTATGTTATATTTTGAAATTCATATTATTATGATGTTAGATGTATATGTTTTAAGTATGTTCAGGTTATTGTTTTTTAAAAAAAAAAAGTTATTAAAATTTTCAATTATTTGAAAATAATGTTTTAAATTATTTAATATTTTTTGTAGCATAGCCTTATGATTTATTGTTGTATCTTTCATTTATACCTATTTATCTTTGAGGTTTAATTATATAGTGAAATTCCACTCAATTAAACCTCTAAAAGATTAAAATTAATTTTCTTAGTATATACTCCGTGCATCGCATGGGTGGAACACTAGTTACATATGAACTAGAGAATATATCCATTAAAGTTGTGTTCACAATTATTTCAACAAATTCCTACTTTTTTCCTTCTAATTTGTTTTTTCTTTTCTGTCCAAGAAACCCTCTGGTTACTGTTGCGGCCAATTTCAACTACTTCTTTATTGATCAAATTCTCATTGGTACATTTTAGTTAGTAGCCAACATTTTATTCATTGCTTCTTGTATCAACGTAACATGATGTTTCTACAAGTTATTAGGAATTTTCAAAGTTTGCATTATTTTAAAATCTACAAATTGCGATTTATTCATATTTTGTTGAAAACAAAATGGTATGTTTTTATATATTCTTGTTTCTAATATAGAATTTTCACAACTTTTCTATATCAGCAATTCCTTTAGATACTTTATTTGAATTTTCATTCGGTGCTGCTGCAGTGCTGTAATTGTGAAGAAGTTGCAATTCATACTTATATTTTTCATAATTTCAATAAGTTCTAACTTTATAAGTGTATTCATACTTATATTTTTCATAATTTCAATAAGTTCTAACTTTATAAGTGTATAAATTTTTATTTGTAATCATACTTATTATGAGATTCATGAATTAAAATTGTGACTTATTGAAAGACAGATTGTACATGTCATATGAAATCTAGCAGGATGTATCGGCTTATGTTTTGCGAGTATCCCCATGTTCTAAACAACGTTCGTGTACCCGAGGAAGGAGATTGAATCCAAGAAAGAAGAGGTGGAACTTAAATTTCCTTTTTTGCTACATATAATTATATTATGAAGTAAATTAAAACTCATAGAATATGCCCATGAATCAGGTGTCCTTGCACATCTTTGCATAATACTAATCTGCATTTTGCAATCAAACTTCTTGCTCCCTAGTTGAAGCACCCGAATTGAAGATTCTTTCTGAAATTATGTCTGGATTTTGGATTCCAACACAACTTAGTAGATTTAAGTAACTATTTATAAAAGTCAAATATATGATTAGAATTATCATGATGCCATGACTATATGTAAATGAGCAGATTATCCTAATTTATTTATTATATTTACATGTAACCCCAAATTGCCAGAAATTATCAGTTTTGTGGAAGAGTGTATATTGAAGCCTGAGGATCGTTCATATATTATTTGCAGAGTTTTCAAAGTCAAGTTAGACGGACTGATTCAAGATCTTCGCAAAAACACAATTTTTGAAAGTGTTAAAGCAGGTGAAATATTTTTTCTTCCTGTAAATCTATTGAGAAAAGAATGATTTTTGTTATAAGTGATTTTAATTTTTATGATCAATTACATTAAACAAACATATGTTTTTTATTTTACAAGAAGCGCAAAAATTTGTGTGAGATAGTCTCACTTGGATGTAAGTCCGTGAGACGGATCTATACCCAAGACCGCTTATAAAATTTTGAAGAACTAATCGGTGGCAAATTTGTAATTTTCTGCATGCTTTGCAGTACAATACACCCTATCTCTCTATGAACTAAGCGGTGGCAAATATTTACTATATTTATTTTGTCTTAGCTCTCAAGTGACCACGTATTAGAGTCTTAGACCCAACCATTCCCCCATGTCCTCCCCCTTATTTTATCTTTATTGACTTGGTAGGACAACTTCCACTTTAGTAATGAGATATTACTATAAAGGGGTAAACTGATTTTTGTGCCCTTATACTCTACTGATTATCACTTTACCCCTTTTGACTCTCAATTGTATCACTTTACTCCCCTTATACTTTTAATTGGTATCACTTTATCCCCTTATGCTTTTAAAATATTATTTTATGCTCATATACTCAAAACAATGACCATTTTATTCTTACATATTAGTTTTATTAAAATAACAAAATTATTTTAAGAGTATTTAATATTAATAAACTTATATTTATTTGCTAAATTAATTTTCACAACTTGATTAATTAACGCTTAATATTAAATCTATTATATTTTATATTTAATTGCTAATTATTTAACTTTAATATAGTTCCTATTAAATTAATATATAATAGACTATTTCTATTAGCTAATACATTTATACTTTTAATTTATTATTTATCATAACCTTAAAATTATATAATATATAATAAAAATTAATTAAATGTGTGAAATATTATTAGTAATTTTTAAATTATTGATTCAATAATCATAAATAAAAACTATGTTAAATAGAAAAAATAGTCATTTTAATGATTAATTTTTGGAATACAATATATTATTTTACTATATAATACATAATTTTTAGATTTGTTATTAAAAACATATATGATTATATTAGTTTGCATAAAATAACCTACAATATAGTTATTTAATAGGAACTATATTAATTTTAATAAATAGAAAATAAGTTTTCCAATATATATATATATATATACATTTGATGCAGTGGTAAAATTAAAATAATAGTAGGGATAATTAGGTCATTTAATAAATGAATTGGAGGATTAAATGATATTTTAATTGTATAAGGGATTAAAGTGATACAAAAATGGTAGTACAAGGAGTAAAGTGATACAATTGAAAGCACAAGGGGGTTAAGTGATATTCAATGAGAATATAGAGGGGTAAAGTGAGATTTACCCTAATATAAAGTGATCAATTTTAGCTACCCCACTCCTAATAAGCTAACCTGATGATGTTGAAAAAAATAATAATAATAAAAGAAGCTAACTTGATGATTTTTCGGACTTTATTTTTTTTATATTTGTAGACCAAGACCTATAAATCTAAATATCACATTTTTTTCCCTATCTCACTTTTATATTAAATTAAATACATTAATTTAGAATTTTATGCGAACACCTATATACAATTTAAAATGTAAAAAACTTATTTGCTATTTCCTTTAAACTTGTTACTTTTTACTTTAAAATTATTAATTACTACTCCTTTTAAAAATACAATTTTACTCGAAAACGTAATATATTACTTTGTATAAAAAAATATTACTTTGTATTCAAAAAAATTTACTTTTTATTGAACAAGAATTACTTATTATATATTTTGATATTATATACTATTTCTTTTAAAGCTATTACTTTTTACTTGAAAGATAATACTTTTTACTTATTATTTATAACCTTCTAACCCCTTTGAAAAGTCTTAATTTTTACTTGAAAAGTATCATTTTTAATCAAAAAGTATTACCTGTAGTGTAATAGTCTTAATTACTGCATCTCTTTAAAACTATATATGATTTCACCTAAAACTATTACTTTACTTGAAAAGTAATACTTGTATTTAAAAATTATTGCTTGTTAATCCCTTTAGAAGTATTAGTGTTACTTGAAAGAATCATTTTTTACACATAAAATATTATTTTTTCTTGTAAAAGTATTACTTACTAAATTTTTTAAAATTATATAATATTTCCCTTAAAATTATTACTTTTTACTTGAAAAGTAATACTCTTTACTTAAAAATTATTACCTGTTAATCCTTTAGAAGTATTAGTGTACTTGAAAAGTATCATTTTTTATTCAAAAAGTATTATTTTTTCTTGTAAAAGTATTACTTACTAAGTCTTTTAAAATTATATAATATTTCCCTTAAAACTATTACTTTTTACTTAAAAATTATTATTTAGTAATCCCTTTAGAAGTATTATTGTTTACTTGAAAAGTATACATTTTTATTCGAAAAATATTACTTTTTATTGTAAAAGTATTACTTAATGCAAGTTTTAAAATTATATACTATTTTCTTTAAAATATTGATTATTTTGCACTTCTAGGGGACTAGAACAGTCCGACAACATTGCCAGAGCAAGAATCGTCCTAGCGAAAGCACCAACAATAAACATTAAACAAGACAAAGCAAGTATATTTTTTTTTTCATTTAAAATTTCAATGTTGATGCAATAATTTTTCCCATAGACAAAATGGGTCAGAATGCTTTACCGTAATTAATGAGTATTGACTTATTAATGTGTTGCATCTTTGTTTTTAGGTGATAATATTTTTGTCTTGGGGGGTTTCTGTACCCAAAAAAATAGCTTAGAACATGCTTTATAGTATAATTTGCAACGAAGAAATATAACCCACTGCAAGTTTGAAACTGGTCAATTTCTAGAAAAAATGAGTTGACTTTCAGAAGGCAGATGATTCTACCTAGCTTAAAGAGAAAGGTGGGGATTTTAATGGAATTAAGTCTGGAGATAAGAAATCCCAAGAGACCGACTCCCATGGTTCTCTCTTGATGCTTGGAGGGTAAAACGGGCTACGGATTAGCTGCTATTTCAGTGGGGACCGCAAGTTGTTGATTTTTATATATGGGTTTGAGTTTGGAGGGATCCGTCTCACGAATTTAGATCCGTGAGACGGTCTCACAAGAGACTTACTCTTATAGTAATATATACTGTAGAGTTTCAGAATTGAGGACTGCCTCACGCCCATATCCATTTTTTCATCTGTTGACGTGCTTCTTGGGTCAACAAAGGAAAATATGAAATTTTAATGACGTGGAGAGTAAATTAAACTAAAAGACTATCAATTAAGGGCTAATTTGGCCTTTTTGTTAGAATTACCGAGTAAAGCGTGTCTGGTCAGTTCAGTGCACAATGTGTCTATTACAAATTCTTTCTTGTATTTTTTCTACTCTTTTTCGTCCTGCCCCTTATCTTAAGTGAGGCTCCTTTTATATCTGTATTCATTTATGGGTTAATCATTGCGGTATTAAATTGGTAGTGGGACACTTGTCCTTCCCTTAATAACCTATAGGGTGTATCCTGTAGGGCGTATCTAGCTAATTGATTATAAATTTGTAACTATGTATTAAAATAATGGTGCTATTCTAGCGTGCGTGGGAGTAGCCATGTGTTGAGAGAATCTTGTTGACTTTAAGGGAATATTGCTGCTTTTGAGGGATCAGTATATTATGGGCATGTTCCTTTGACTTGTTGATTGACGACATCCCGAGCTGCTATCGTCATGTCGGTTCTTCTCGGCAGGAGACCCGGTGAGCGCCTGCTTGACTTTGTTTTAGTAGGCCGAGCTCGATTTGCGCCACGTCGTCAAATCGGCTGCTGACGTCATTCGGGTTGGCTGATGATGTCATTCGGGTTAGTTGACGTTATTATCAGCTGAATGGCCACGTGAGATTATTTTTGTTCAGCTCGGTTCGGGTGTCATCAATGGCCCCCAAGTTCAAATCCGGAAAAAAGATTCTTTGAAACGGTTTTGAACTTTGATTGGTGAGAGAGAGAGGGAGAGAGTGAAGAAGTCAAACGGTCTTTCGGAATGTTTTGACAGCTGTCTCCCATCATTTAATGTTTAAGATGGCGCATTAATTTGATGTCATGATGATGCACACGTGGCACCTTTCTCGTTAGACCACCCCCTGTCTTGGAAACGTGGGGATGTGATGGTCTTGAATCAAAAGACGCGCTTTTGGGTTGGTGCGATACTTTCAAGGAAGTTAACCTATAAATACCCCTTTCTCTTTCATTTCATACTTCCGCATCCATTATCTTGAATAGCATTTATCGAGACCGAGCAAGGATTTCGTGCCGTCTTAGAGTTCAATTTCAAGAATACTTAGGTAACTTTTCAAAAAAACCTTATTTTCTTCTTTTCTTCGTTTCTCTCCCTCAAGGCATGTCCGCTTCCACTGGCGACAGTCAAAACCGAAGATATAGCATTGAGGTTGATATTGAGGACCCCCCATTTGATAACCCTGTGTCTGTAGATCTTCCGCCTGTTAGAGACGCCACGCCTGAACTGTGAAGCCCCAGATTTTTCGACCGTAGATGACACTATCACGGGTATTATTATTTTATTTTCTCCGATACAATTTTTTTTAAATATTCCGTTAATTTATTTTCATATTTACTATTTATTTTGCGATTCGTATTATGTTAATGGATTTAGCATCGGTTATCTATTTCATCTTAGTGATCTTTGAAAACTATCTTCTACTAAATTAGTTGTGAAGCCCTCGATTTTTATTCGAACATGTACTTGTTTCACGTATCGTCCTTGTATTAATTTGACTATTTTATCGCGTCGCTTTGACGGGTAAATATTAATGATAAATATATTTTGCATTTAATTTCTTTTATTTATTACTTGTGATCTTATTAATTCTATTTCGCATTAATGATCACTTGATCGATCATCATTATTATTTGTGTATCTATTAGTCACCTTAGAATTTTAAGAAACTATTCATTTTAGAGATTTATACCTTATATAATTAAGAATTCGATTTAGAATAAGTGATCATGAGACTTATAAGTGATCAAGAAAATCACTAATTATTTTGGAGATTGATATTATTCATCTATTATCATCAAATTTGGGACAAAAAAAATATGGAATTACCACAAATACCCTTAAGGGGGACGGCCATGATGGGAATTTTTAGGGTAGAAATATCTCCCAACTCTTGTACACATATATCTTATGTATTCATCTTGTGTATTACTACACCATTAATTCAAACCTACACCTTAGAATAATCAACAAATTCCCCACCCCATACCAAACAAAAGTGATTCCCCCCTAAACTTAGCATTTTGGCTAATTGTCCCTAGTAAAGTAGCCTATTACTATTTTATGTCTTAATTCCCAAATTATTAACCTAACAAATCATTTAATCAAACCAAAACAAAAAAAAATAAAAAATTGTCCCCCTCCCTCTCTCTCATTGCTCATGGCCAAATGGCCTACTTGGAGATCAAATTTTGTTCAATTCTCATTTTTCATTCTTCCCAACACTAAGACTTGAAGATCCTCTCACCCCTCTCTAAAAATCCTCCTACATCTCTCCATATTTTCTTCTTCTTCTTTCTTCAAAAACTTAGCAAAATTTCAAGAAAACTCCTTCTACACCTTCACAAAAATTTCAATCTATTCTTATATGTAACGACCCAATTTTATTAATTTAAAATATTCTAAAAATATTTTTAAAAAAATATAATTTTATAAATTAAAGTGATCCCAATAATGATCAAAAAGGTTGATTGAGAAATTTTAATCCTTAAGGAAAATAAAATATAATAATAATGAAAATAATAATAATAATAATAATAGTGGTAATAGTAGTAGTAGTAATAATAATAATAATAATAATAATAATAATAATAATATAATAATAATAATAATAATAATAATAATAATAATAATAATACATCTTCCAAATTAAAATATCCAACAATTGTTCCAAGCATAAACCAGAAAAATTAAAGACATAAATCTAAAATTTAGTTCAGTCATAATTATTTAAAATATAGCATGATTTATTCCACCATCCACAACATCATATCTTCACCGGATTCCTCAACCCTGAAAGTCATGATAATAATAGAGGTGAGCTTCATCTCGCTCAGTAGGGATATATCTGTCAATATTTAATATAACATGAAAAACATTCACATAATTACAATAGTAAATTCATTAATTTTCACTTTTTCCTCTGACTGGCTAGTTCCTGCATATAGCATTGCGGGTTCACTTTTTCATGGCCCCTAGCTTATATGAATTTATTTCCTCTTGACATATATTGCAATCAATGAAGTACAATCATGAAACATTAAATAAAGACAAATACTATAGAAATTCCTACCTTAATAATCGCAGATACTTGATGTAGAAAAATTGAACGACAAAAGTCCTAGTCCTCGATTACCACGTTTTCTATTATAGAGTATTTAGAAAGTTGTGAAAAAAATATGTGGGTTAACCATGTATTTATAGGCAAATATTCATTTTTATTTCTATATATTTTTTTAAAAGCTAAACTAACCCCTAATCCCAACCCTAAATTATACTCTAAAATAACCCCTACATTAACCCCTAAGAGGACTCCTACTTTAACCACTAATTAAAATTATTGGTTATCACATTCTACTCTCCTTAAATATAATTCGTCCTCGAAATTCAATATCTTACTTGGAATTGAAAAACTTGGATACTTGACACGAATCTCCTCTTCACGCTCCCAAGTAGCTTCATTTTTGCCATGACGTCTCCACTGTACTTTGATCAGAGTAATATCTTTATTTCTCAAATGGTGAATCTTGTGTTCCAAAACAGCTTCCGGTGTTTCCTCGTAAGTTAAGTCATTGTTGATTGTTAGATCCTTATAATTCACGATGTGATCTGGATCATGAACATACTTTCGTAGCATAGAGACGTGAAATACATTGTGCACACTTGATAGACTCGGTGGTAATGCTAGCTGATAAGCTAAATCTCCAACTCGGGTAAGTATTCCAAATGGTCCGATATATCTTGGTTTCAACTTTCCCTTTTCACCAAATCGAATAACACCTTTGATAGGAGCTACTTTCAGAAATACTTTTTCTCCTTCATCAAACTGTATATGTTTCCTCCGTCTATCAGCATACAACTTTTGTTTATCTTGAGCCATCTTGATTCGATCTTGTATCCTAGCTATCTTCTCAACAGTTTGCCGAATTAATTCAGGCCCCAAAAATTTTTTTTAACCAACTTCGTTCCAATATAATGGTGATCTACACTTTCTTCCGTACAACGCCTCGTATGGAGCCATCCCAATAGTCGCTTGATAACTGTTGTTATAAGCGAATTCCACCAAGGGTAATAATGTTTCCCAATTACTTCCTAAGTCGAGCACACATGCTCTCAACATATCTTCCAATATTTGTATAGTCCTTTCAGATTGCCCATCTGTTTGTGGATGATAAGCCGTACTAAAATTTAGCTTTGTTCCCAAGGCACTTTGTAGACTTTTCCAAAACTTAGAAGTAAAACGCGTATCTCTGTCTGAAACAATTGACATAGGAACTCCATGAAGTCTTACTATTTCCTCAATATAAATCTGTGCATATCGTTCCATACTGAACGTCATCTTAATTGGTAGGAAATGAGCCGACTTTTGTTAACCGATCTACTACAACCCAAACATCCTTGTTTCCTTGATCGATGGTGTAAGCCCTACCATAAAATTCATAGTTATGTGCTCCCATTTCCATTCTGGAATGTCAAGTGGTTTGAGCAAACCAGATGGTCTTTGATGTTCAACTTTAACTTGCTGACAAGTCAAACATTTTTCCACAAAAGTTCTAATATCTCTTTTCATACTTCGCCAAAGAAAATACTTCTCTTAAATCTCGATACATTTTTGTACCTCCAGGTCGAGCTGTGTACGGCGTACAATGAGCTTCTTCGAGAATTTCTTTTCTAAGCCTTTCTTCTTTAGGAACACATAATCTCCCTTCATAAGTCAAAGTACCATCATTTGTTATAACAAATCCTTTTACATTCCCTCCACAAGCTTTTTCTTTCATTTTGCTCAAAAATTTATCTCGAGGTTGAGCTTCTTTTATCTTCTCTCTCAGAATAGGTTGCACCACCAAAGATGCTAGTACTATCTCTGTGCTTTTTGGTGGTACCACTACTTCAATTCTCATCCTGGCGAATTCTCTCACAATATGTTCTTGTTCAGATATCAAACTTGACATTTCTCCTTTTGTTTTACGACTTAATGCATCGGCTACAACATTAGCTTTACCCGGATGATAGTTGATAGTGCAATCATAGTCATTCACCAATTACAACCACCTTCTTTGCCTCATGTTTAGCTCTTTCTGAGTAAACATATATTTTAAGCTTTTGTGGTCGGTGAAGATTTCACACTTCCCTCCATATAGGTAATGGCGTCAGATCTTTAATGCATGCACTACAGCAGCTAACTCTAGGTCATGAGTAGGATAATTTAACTCATGTGGCTTTAGTTGTCTTGAAGCGTAGGCAACCACTTTACCATGTTGCATTAGCACGCATCCCAAAGCTTGTTTTGATGCATCACTATAGATCACAAAATCTTTAGTGGGGTCAAGAATTGTTAATACTGATGCAGAAGTTAGCCTTCGATTCAACTCCTGAAAGCTTTCTTCGCATTTCTCATTCCATTGAAACTTCTCCCCTTTTCTTGTCGTCGAGTCATAGCGCGACTATTTTTGAGAATCCTTCAATAAATCTCCGATAATAGCCGCTAAACCTAGAAAAGCTCGCGAACTTCATTCGCATTCGTAGGTGCACTCCATTCGTTGATCGCTTCAACTTTAGGGTCCACTTCAATTCCTTGAGCAGTGATAACATGTCCATGAAACACCACTCGATCTAGCCAAAACTCGCATTTCTTGAATTTCGCATATAACATTTCCTTGCGAAGTGTTTATAGCACTATTCTTAAGTGCTCAGTGTGTTGCTCTCTATTCTTTGAATATACAAGTATATCATCTATAAAGACTATAACGAATTGGTCTAGATACAGATGAAACACTCTATTCATGAAGTCCATGAATACTGCTGGTGCATTAATTAACCCAAATGGCATTACTACAAACTTGTAATGTCCATATCGAGTTCTAAATGCCATTTTTGGAATATCACTCTCTTTAATTTTTAACTGATGATATCCGGATCTCAAGTCAATCTTAGAGAAAGTGCTGGCACCTCTCAATTGATCGAACAAGTCTTCAATCCTCGGTAGCAGGTACTTGTTCTTCACTATGAGTCGATTAAGTTCTCTATAATCGATACACATTCTAAGTGACCCGTCTTTTTCCTTTACAAACAGAACTGGTGCTCCCCACGGTGATACACTAGGTCTAATAAATCCCAAATCCAAAATTTCTTGTATTTGCGCCTTTAACTCTTGTAACTCCTTTGGCGCCATCCTATAGGGTGCCTTAGATATAAGTGCTGCCCCAGGTACCAAATCTATTCCAAATTCAACCTGGCGATCTCGAGGAATTCCCGGCAAGTCTTTTGGAAATACATCCAAAAATTCTTGCACAATTGGTACGTCATTAGGTGTCACTTCAGTTGTCGAGGTATCTACTAAATTCACTAGATATCCTTGACAATTTTTCTTTTTCAACATCTTTCTTGCCTTCATTGCCAATATCACTCGTGGTACTGCTTTAGACTTAATCCCATAGAATTTTATCTCATCATTTCCTGGCGGTTTGAATATTATCTCTTTCGTGACACTTAATGTCCTGGCCGATATCTACTAAGCCAATTCATACCTAAGATTACATCAAAATCCTTCATCTTAATTATGTATAGATCACTTTAAGATATTTTCCCCTATATTCACTTCAACATCCTTATTTACTGAGTTAGTTGTTATTGAATCTCCAGATGGCAAGCCAACCTCAAGGGGTTCACTTACTCTAGCACTCTTATGTCCTAATATACAATGAAATTTGGCAGATAAAAACGAATGTGTGGCACCAGTGTTGAAAAGTACAAGAGCGGTATTCCAGAGATGGTTAACATACCCCGACATTGTACTCGGGTTCTGATCAGCTTCTTCCTGAGTCATAGCATACATTCGAGCTCTACCTCTGGATGTTTGTTCTCTTCTTTCCCGCTCAACTTTTAAAAGAGGACAATTAGAGACTTCATGTCCTAGCTTCTTACACTTGAAGCATTTTCCTTGTCCAGCTAAACATTCTCCAAAATGATTCTTCTTGCATTTTGGGCAAGTTGGCCTGTCCTTTGCGTAGTTGGACGTTCATTTCCATCGGTCTTTATCTGTTTATTTTGATTTTCATTTTTATTATGTCTTGCCCGCCCCATTTTCTTTTCTCGGGTAAAACGACCAACTTTTGCTCCTCTTCGTCCCAAAGCAAAACTTGCTTCCACCTCATGAGCCCTTCTCACCATCACCGAGCATTCCAAATCTCCTTGAGCGAGATAATATTCACGATAGTTGTGCTCAAGTCCCCTTCGGACCTCGAGCCTTTTTCAAATCAAGATCCACTAGGTGTGGAGCAAACCGACTTAGTTGATTGAACTGCCTCTCTCATACTCTGTGTGAGTCATGTTTCTTTGTTTAAAGTTAAGGTGTCTCCTTCTTGTCCCGATATGATTGTGGGAAAAACTTTTCCATTACAATCATTTTGAACTCATCCCATGTTAAAGCATTTCGCTCTTCCTCGGTCTTAGTCCTCCAGTACCCTTCCCACCAATGATCAGCATCTTCAGTATGTTGGAAAGCATCACATACGACTCTTTGTTCGTCTGTGCATCCAATAAGTCGAAAAATCCTCTCTAGCGATCGAAACCATTCTTCTACTACTGTCGGGCCATCACGTCCGTTGAATGTAGGTGGACGATAGTGGCGAAATTGTTCCACAACTCGTGCGTTGTTGTTGTTGTTGTCCCCGTCGTTCTGCACACCTCTGAGAAACTCAGCAATTATATCTCCAGTAGTAGCAGTGGTTTGATTTCTTGTGTTAGTGGAGTTCTCACCATTGAATTGATTTCCACGACGGGGAGCCATATTCCTAAGGTCATACATAATGTATTATTATTATTTATCCCAAGTTATTAATGGATTTTGCATGTAATATCTAACTTAAAATCTAAATATCATAATATAATGGTCAAATAAATTAAGATCAATTAAAGGACAACTAAGCTTTATATATAATATGGATTTATTTATCAATTATTGCAATACATAGACTCATCTATCTCTACTGATCCATGCCTTCATCTTCCTCCGGATCTTCTTCCGGATCTTCTTCCGGATCTTCGTCTGGATCTTCTTCTGGATCTTCTTCCAGGTTTCCTTCTGGTTCCTCATCTTCTACCATAGCCTCATTATTCAAAAACTCAATCCATTTACGGTATAACCTGGCAGTAAATATCCCATAGTTGATTTTGGGTTGGTCATCATGCCCGTCATACTCCAACAATGAGGCATAAAGCTTTTCAGCCTTGACGTTCTAAAAAGAGGGTAAGCTATCAATCACTCTACGGGAGGCAGCGCGTTCGTTTGGAGCCCCGATGACATTCCTCACATTGTACCACAACTGGTGAATTTTAACTGTATATTTTCCAATACTATCCCCTTCCTCAATTTGATAGTTGAAATAATGATTGAGTCGGTTAATTGGATGGTTCGGACCCCAGTTATTATTATTATTATTCTTTCTTACAGTGTGGCAAGTGCGAGTTCATGCCATCTATATATATGTGCATTTGCAACTATAAGTCTATTTTTACATTTTTTTAAAGGAATACAAGATTTCTATTCATCCAACATATAAGTTGGTATTATATTTCTAAAGCAGAATTTAATAACATGGAATCATAGTAAAATACATCATGACATAACTGAGCATATTGTATAATTTCACTCGCATTAATAATTCTCTTACCTTGAGGATACCGACAAGATATGACGGAGGTGGATGTTATTACACCATTTTATCTTATACAAAGTTTGACTTTTAATTTTTTTTTTTAAAAAAAACATACATTTTAATTTTAATTTTTTTAACAAGTCTACAGAAACGTAGACCTTCTATGATACTACTTGTAATGACCTAATTTTATTAATTTAAAATATTCTAAAAATATTTAAAAAAAACATAATTTTATAAATTAAAGTGATCGCAATAATGATCAAAAAGGTTGATTGAGAAATTTTAATTCTTAAGGAAAAAAATATAATAATAATGATAATAATAATAATATAGGGGTAATAGTAGTAGTAGTAGTAGTAGTAGTAGTAGTAGTAGTAGTAATAATAATAATAATAATAATAATAATAATAATAATAATAATAATAATTATACATCTTCCAAATTAAAATATCCAACAATTATTCCAAGCATAAACGGAAAAATTAAAGACATAAATCTAAAATTTAGTTGGTCATAATTATTTAAAATATAGCATGATTTATTCCACCATCCACAACATCATACCTTCATAGGATTCCTCAACTTTGAAAGTCATGATAATAATAGGGGTGAGCTTCATCTCGCAAAAGAGGGATATATCTGTCAATATTTAATATAACATGAAAAACATTCACATAATTACAACATAAATTCATTCATTTCCTCTTTTCCTCTCGATCGTCGGTTCCGATATAGCATTGCGGGTTCACCCGAAGATACGTTTGATCCCGGACCCTTTTCATGGCCCCCTAGCTTATATGAATTTATTTCCTCTTGACATATATTGCAATCAATGAAATACAATCATGAAACATTAAATAAAGACAAATACTATAGAAATCCCTACCTTAATAATCGTAGATACTTGATGTAGAAAAATTGAACAACAAAAGTCCTAGTCCTCGATTACCACGTTTTCTATTATAGAGTATTTAGAAAGTTGTGAAAAAAATATCTGGGTTAACCATATATTTAGGCAAATATTCATTTTTATTTCTATATTTGTTTTTTTTAAAACCTAAACTAACCCCTAATCCCAACCCCTAAATTATACTCTAAACTAACCCCTACATTAACCCCTAAAAGGACTCCTACTTTAACCACTAATTAAAATTATTAGTTATCACATTATACCTTCTAGATCACCTCTTTCACCTTCTAATTTAAGTTTGATTTTTGATTTTGAGGTATACTTAGAAGATCATTTGAGGATATTAAGAGACTTGAGGTCATCTTGAAGAAGAAATTGTGTAGAAGTTGGGCTATAAGGTAAGAAATGGGATTTTTAGTACATTTTCTCCTTCTCTTTCTATTTTCCAAATTTTGACACTCCATTTTCATTTTTGGAGTTTTAGGGGCTGACCTTGAAGGTTGTTATTAAGGGTGACCAAAATCTTACATTTTGATGCCATTACTAGTCACACTTTACTCACTACACAAGGTAAGTGTAGTACTTCCAATTTCTCACCATCTTCTTCTTCTCCTTAAATTTTTAACCTCATTTTTCTAACTCCTATATTTTTTGATATTCCTTGACTTAGGGGATGACCTAAGTCACTTCTTCATCAAGAGTGATTTATTCCATTTTTCACCAACTAATCAATCTTTAAGAAGGGTGGAAAAATCCTTTCAACTTCTAGGTGTTTTACTTAAAAATGCATGTAGTATTTTGATTTTGAGCACTTGAGATATATATTATGTATTGCATGCTATTTTCTTGTATCAAGTTGGAAAAATTCTCAAGTGTTGCTCACAAATGCGATTTATCGAAAAATAGGGCATACATGTACATTTTATTGTTATACTTGATGAAATTTTGTATGAGAGGGATATGTATGTGTATGACTCTTGAAATCTATGTTTTGAATTATTTATAACCTGGACAAGTCGAGCATAATTGATTAAATTTCAACTTTTGGACTTAAAATGCAAAAAAGGAAAGTTGGTGGACTTAATTGCAAGAAAATAAAACTTAAGGGACCCCTCTGTAATTTTCGATTTTTGGGATTGAACTCAGGTTCAAAAATTATGTTTTGACATTTTAATAAAGTTTTAAGAGTTTTTAGATAAATAAAATCAACCCTTATAAGCCCAAGGACTAGATTGTAAAATTTTAGAAGTTTAAGGACTATTTTGCAATTTTCGAAACTGTACCAGACCCAAATTTTAAAATTTGAAATTTTAACTCTTAAGGGACTGGAAATAACATATTTTAAGTGTATTCCAAAAATCCAAGTGTTTAGAGCTTGGAAAGTAATTTTATAAAACTTGAGGGACCAAATTGTAAAAGATTAAAATGGAGGACCAAAATGAAATTTCCAGGACCTATGCAGTCCATGCACCTGGAAATACTAATTTAACTATAAAATAATGATATTTTGGACCCAAGGTTCAAATTTCATAACAACCGGACCCCTAAAAGCTTTAAAGGCAATTATTTCAAAATGGGACAAAAATGAGATTTTCAAAAGTTAAGGGGCCTATACTTATTTCTTTTTAAAACTGTTTTTTTCCCAATATTCCACTGAGCTTAGTGATATTTTCCAACTGAAATCACATTAAAAGCCCTTCCGGGTTGTGAGTTCCAATTATTTTAACAAATTTGGGGCTAATGTGAGAATTTTATAAACACTCGACCTCAAAACTTTAAAAACCTGAATCTCTGAACAATGTAGAGAATTTACAAACTGACCTCATATTTTTTACAAGGACGGGACATTTATTTATTCAATTTTTAACCCCAAAAGAATTGGTTTTTACAAAACGGGGCTAATTGTAAATTTTCTTTTTACAAGGACCTAACTCGAATTATTTTTATTTTAAAGAAACAGTCCTGGACCCTCTGACTTTAATTATTTATTAAAATATTTTATTTTCTCAAAAATCTCTTGAATTATCGGATCGTCTTGACCGATTAAAACGCAATCGTGGGGCGACTTCCTCGTCTTGTGATTTCGAATCTATAATTAGAGGTGTCAAAAGACCGGGCCGGGCCGGGCCGGCCCGAGCCAACCGGGCTTTTCGAAAAATCGGGCCGGGCCGGGCCAAACAGTACCCCGGGCCACAAAATTGGGGAACCAAGCCCAACCTAAAAACAAAAAATACACTAGAAAAGTCGGGCTTTTCGGGCTAGCCAGCCGGGCCGGCCGATCGGCCGATCAGTAGGGCTTTTGAGGCCCGACTTTTTCGGGCCTTGAAAAATAGAGCCCGATCCACTAGAAAACCGGGCTGGTCGGGCCGGCTCTCGGGCCGGCCGAATTGATTGACTCTATCTATAATGGACCTATGTTCCACCTAATCTTTCAAGATATCGAAGATTGCTTATCCTCCCGATAATCATCTTCATCCAAATAACTCCACCAACGCCATAATTGCCTTGCGCAAATTTTTGAAAACTTTCCTAAAATGCTTCCCTTAATCAATAATATTCGATGCCGGTTGACTACCCGAACTTGTATTTAGTTTCTGTCTAAGTCGACTTGGTGTGTCGAGCTCACGATCGGAATGGATACGTCGGGGATGGGAACCGCAACTTCGGCCGCTATTCCACTCTCGGCCCCATCGCCCTAATCCCAATCGAGGGACGGAGTTTGTCCAAGGGAAGCGGGTCGTAGTATTTAAGGTATAATCATGATTATGACGAATCCGAGCCTTGCAAGCTCCAATGTGGATTTTGTCTTTGCCTATGGAGCGATAAGGTGATGTCTTGGACCATCGGAACGGGAGTTACAAGGAAGAACGAAGGAATCATTTGTCGATCCACACGATTCCGGAGTTAAATGGACCCGATTGGTTGGCGCTACAAATCCATACGAATCGCTACTTGTATTGCATTGGTTGGCGCTACAAATCCATACGCAACCGCTACTTGTATTGCATTGGTTGGCGCTACAAATCCATACGCAAACCGCATTACTTGTATTGCATTGGTTGGCGCTACAAACCGCACGCAACCTTTACTCGTTTGCATAGGATTGGCGTTACATTCGAGACGTAATCCTACATGTCTTGCACGAATCATAGTCTTGTGTGACCACGAACTATTTCTTAAATTGTATAAGTATATTACTTAATATATATTTATCACGACGCTTGTGGACTATGTGTGAAAACATGCATCATACCTTACGCGTTTTCATACAACCGTTTTCTCGCATTAACTATATACATCACCACGCTCCCACACGATCACCCCATCCACTGAGATTTCTGTCTCATCCCCTCCCATTTTCTAACCTTTAGATTAGGAGTACGTTGAAGACGTCGAACCTACCACTGATGAATCCGTGCTCGCCGTAAATGCTTAGTTCCTATAATCATGGATGTCGAGCGATATTTTCTTTTGCTTTTGTTATTGTTGAACTCCTTCATTCTGTTTTAGTTTGGACTGTAAGTTTAAATTCGGATATTTGATGGATTGTATTCGAATATTGTCGGACCTTGAGATGTAACTCGTACTTGTGTGTATGTTATTCCGCTGCATTAGACTCTATTTCACTTGGAGTTTTGTATCATTGGTTTAGACTGTTGAATTATTTCTGTTTAAGTGATTGATCGTCGTCGCGTCACGTTTGGGGCGTGACAGTTATGGTATCAGAGATCGGCTTGTAAGATGGAAACTTACACCAAGTGACCCATGATAGGACCCTGATGTGTTGGGTAGTACCGCGACGACCAATTAAGTGTGAAATCGATTTCAAAAATGGCTTAGAACCGTATTACTGATGTTTATACTAAGTTAGAATTTATACTTGGAGATTCCATGATCATACTTGATTTGACCTAGTTGACTCTTGACTGACTTTCTTTATTCATTCTTTCCCTGCTCTCCCTTATCTTTTCCTTAACTTCGCCTAATCCTCCTTAGTTTGGCTTGATCGGGATGGAGCCGACGCCACCTATCTGGTGGGAATTATTGGAGGCCCACGCCGAATGTGAGTACTTCCGGGTATACACGAACCACTGGCACCAGGAATACCTTCGTGCTACCTCAGAATTGGCAGGGGAGCGCCGCCGTAACCAAGAACTAACACACCTCCTGACGAAGATCCAAGAGGAGAAGAATAGCCTTACCCTCCTTGCTAAGGATCGCGAAGATACCATCCGCACTCGCGAAGATCAAATTCAGTCGATCCAGGAACACTTGGAAATTACTCGCAAGAAGATGGAACGCGCCAAGGAAGGCCGCGCATAGTGGGAAAGGGACGCATACATGTCGAGAGACACCATCGGACGTCTCGAAGATACTATCATCAAATAGATGACGGTGATCGAGGACCTCACACAGGCCTTGTCTCAGCAGGATGCCGCTTTGGAGACTGCTTTGGCAGCCAATGCACTAGCACCGCCACCACCCGAGGTGGAACCAGAGGCCGACCCTGGAGCGAACAATGAGGAGGATCCTGAAGAAGATCCTGAAGAGGATCCCGATGAGGATCCAATGGAGGATGGAGAGCCCGAGGTGCTTGAAGCCGCCCCACTTGATGACGCTCCGGATCGAGCAGATTGCGATTTAGCCGATCGCCTAATCCGAGGTGGTACCTTAGCCCGATCAGGTTCTGATTATGGACGAGGCCGCTAGTGATGATGACGGCGACCTCACCGAGTAGATAGCTTCTATGTTAGATTTTAGCCGACGCTTATTTCCATTCTGTTGTATTTTGCTTCCCGTTGTACTTTGATCAAGTTGTATCCTGACTCTAGATTAACTTCGATTTTGTATTCCTGTTGTATGAACTCATTCGGGTGTATTCAAATTTTCACATCAATGAATGTACTTTTCTACTTATTCTATGTCTTGTGTATTCTTTGTTGTGATATAACTTGTTATATGCGAGTATTTATTGAAATCATTCATTTATGGATTGTAGCTAAGCCTCAGGATACAAAATGGTTGGACACCATGGACGCGGGAGACCCCGCCGTGTTCCCCAAAGGTATAATGACGCGACAAGGGAACGGGTACCCTCCACTGAATTGCCACCACCTCCGCCGCCAGCTGCTGGAGATAACTTAACTGCACATGCCCTACAGCAAATCCTGTTGTTCATGAGACAACAAGCGAGCCTCGTCGCCCCTAACTCAACGAACTTCGAGAGGCGAATGATCGCACATTGGAGCGGTTCCTACGATTCGACCCCCCGACTTTCTTAGGGGAACCAGATGACATAAAAGCAGAGGAATGGATCGAAAAACTAGAGAATATCTTTAATGCTCTCCAATATTCCAAGGAACAGAAGGTTACACTCGTAGTGTTCCGACTAGAATCGTCTGCTCGAGATTGGTGGAGAGCAGTTGAGAGAAAGTGGGAACAGGATCAAGTAGATAGAACATGGGAAAATTTCCTGGTTGAATTCCATGAGCAGTACATTCCCCAGGTCGTGAAAAACTTAAGGGACCCCTCTGCAAATTTCGAATTTTGGGACAGTACTCAGGTTCAAAAATGACTTTTGGACATTTTAATAAAATTTTAAGAGTTTTAAGATAATTAAAATCAACCTTTAAAAGCCCAAGGACTAGATTGTAAAATTTGAGAAGTTTGAGGGCTACTTTGTAATTTTCGAAACTGTACCAGACCTTAATTTTAAAATTTGAAATTTTAACTCTTAAGGGACTGGAAATGTCATACTTTAAATGTATTCCAAAAATCCAAGTGTTTAGAGCTTGGAAAGTAATTTTACTAAAATTGAGGGACTAAATTGTAAAAGATTAAACTTGAGGACCCAAATGAAATTTTCAGGACTTATACAACCCATGTACCTGTAATTACTAATTTAACATTAACTTAATTATATTTTGGACCCAAGGTTCAAATTTCATAACAATTGGACCCCTAAAAGCCTTAAAGGCAATTATTTCAAAATGGGATAAAAATGAGATTTTCAAAAGTTAAAGGACCTATACTTATTTATTTTTAAAACTGTTTTTGTCCCAATATCCTAATAACCTTAGTGACATTTTCCAACTGGAATCACATTAAAAGCCCTTCCGGTTTGTGAGTTCCAATTATTTTAAACTTAGGTCCCGAAATGACAATTTTAACAAATTTGGGGCCAATGTGAGTATTTTATAAATACTCGACCTCAAAACTTTAAAAACCTGAATCTCTGAACAATTTAGAGAATTTAGGAACTGACCTCATAATTTTTCAAGGTCGGGATATTTATTTGTTCAATTTTTAACCCCAAAAGTATTGATTTTTTCAAAACGGGGCTAATTGTAAATTTTCTTTTTATCAAGGACCTAACTCAAATTATTTTCCTTTTACTAAAACAGCCATGGACCCTCTGAAATTAATTATTAATTAAAATATTTTATTTTCTCAAAAACCCCTTGACTTATCGGATCATCTTGGCCGATTAATACCCGAACGCTGGGCGACTTCCTCGTCTTGCGATTTTGAATCTATAACGGGACTTATGCTCTACCTAATCTTTCAAGATATCGAAGATTGCTTATCCTCCCGAAAATCATCTTCTTCCAAATAACTCCACCAACGCCATAATTGCCACTCGCGATTTTCGAAAATTTTCCCGAATCGCTTCGAATCAATAATACTCGATTGCTGGTTGACTACCGAACTTATTTTAACTTTCTGCCGAGTCAACTTGGTGTGTCGAGCTCACGATCGGAATGGATACGTCGGGGATGGAACAAGCAACTCGGCCGCTATTCCACTCTTGGCCGCATCGCCCTAATCCCGCAATCGAGAGACGGAGTTTGTCCAAGGGAAGCGGTTCGTAGAAGATTTGAGGTATAATCATGATTATGACAAACCGAGCCTTGCTAGCTCCACTTGTGGATTTTGTCTTTGCCTATGGAGCAATAAGGTGACAAGTCTTGGACTATCTTGCTCGGGAGTTACAAGGAAGAACGAAGGAATCATTGTCGATCCACACGATTAGGAGTTATCCGACCCATTTGGTTGGCGCTACATAAACCGTATGCAACCGCTTACTTGTATTGCATTGGTTGGCGCTACAAACCGCACGCAACCATTACTTGTCTTGTATAGGATTGGCGTTACATTCCGCACGCAATCCTACTGTCTTTGCCTGAATCACATAGTGCTTGTGTGACCACGAATCGTTTTCTTAAATCGTATAAGTATATTACTTAAATATTTTATCACGACGCTTGTGGGTGTGTGTGTATTCATGCATCATATCTCACGCGTTTTCATACAATGTTTTCGCATTAACTATATATCGCCACACGATCACCCCATCCACCGAGATTTTTTGTCTCATCCCCTCCTCGTTTTCTAAACTTAGATGGGGACTATGTTGAAGATGTCGAACCGACCACGATTGATGACCCGCCCCGCCTGTCGATCTTGCACCTTTTTACTAATGATTGTTCTTATTTCATGTACTTCTACCGATGTTGGACTCTCATTTATCCGCTACTTACTCTTTTCTCTGTGGATCGTAATTTAAGGGCGTAGGACCCTTTGACGTTTAAGATTTGGATATTTGTTGGATCGTAAGTTGTAATTCGTACTTGTACTTTATTTTATTCCGTTTATTCGACTGCTCCATTGGGATTTCGTTGATATTGTCAGATTGTTTGGTTTACTTGTATTTAAGTTGTGGATCCTCGTCGCGTCCCCGTCCCGGGGCGAGACAATCTTTGATGAATTTAAAAGTTTGAATTATTAGTAAATTCTACAGTTAAAGTAAATATAACTTCATGTGGCTTGAAATGACCAATATAACAACAAAAATTTATAAAAATGTTCTAATTCCAAAAAAGAGTATAAATGGACAAATAAAGGCAAAAGATTGAACATGTCATACAATAGTAAATAGAACATTTATTGAAAATAGAGAATGATATAATTAATTTTTGAATAATAATGAAGAGTGCAACTTTTCAAATGATTAATAATCGAACGATGACAAACTGACATTAATAGATTCATTAATATTTTTCATCTCCAAGAAAAAATATCGAATGGACTACCACTCAAACAAAGTCAACTACACATCATTTGATCTCTGTTTCCACTCGCCACCTCGGATACTACTTGAAAGTGTGTCATCCACCTACTCAGAAGGCCGAGCAGAGAAATTTTTTAACGAAAATATTTTTTCAAAATGAAATTTCATTGTACCATGCATAAAATAATATTCTAAAAACCGAATACATTAAAATTCAGACAGGATAACAAAGAATCATCAATATTAAAACCATGATAAAATATGAATAAAGTATATTTTAAAATTCAATTTTTAAGAAGTAGCCTCCATATATGCATGACAACAAAGCAGAACAACATCAGGAACTGCAAGTGAAATAAAAAAAAACATCCAACAAAAAGGCCACAATAAAATAGGCAGAAAAGTGATATTCTATATACCAATACCGGTTAAGGGATAATTAAGATGAACAACACTCTGGCAAGATGATAACAAATAGGCATAAAGAGTTAATTAATGAGACAATCTTATTTCCTTTTAAAATCTTTCACCAAACTCTGAGCTAAAATCTCATTCCTTGTTTTTTCATTTTTTATCGAGTCGTCTGCCATTCAACTTTACTGAATTTTTCAAAATCGCCCACCAATTTGGCCAATCTCTTCTATACTCTGTAGACATTGTAAGTTCTCACAATTCCAATTTGCCCCATGTGGAATATGTGTCAAGTAATTATTTCAATGAACTATTTTTGGAACTTGCAAAATTAAGCAAATTTGGGTATAAAGATACATCTTTCTCTTATGTCATGTCTCTATAGAGATATCACATTATAAACCCAGCAGCATTTGCAAATCAAGCTGCAAACCAAGAGGGCAAAGGCCCGGTAGAAGTGAAACCACCTCGTAAATTCAAACTCTATAGAAGGTTTATATATATAGCTATAGGAAAATGTATTTACACTATGCACTACATATGAGCATGGAAAAATAGGAAGGTGGTAATATATATAACACGAAAGAGAGGGGAAAGAAAATTGGAAGTATCCCATATGTTCAAATAAACACCAAGTAGGGGTGGCAATTTAAGGCACGACACGTACGATTGACCGACATGAATACGACACAAAATTATAGGTTTTGGGCTAAGGCTTATCGGGTTCGGGCCGTAATTGCGCTGACACGATAAAAATCGGGTTGTTATAGGTAGGGGTGTGCACGGTTTGGTTCGGTCCGGAGATTTAGAAATCTCCAGAACCGTCCCGATGTTCGGAGATCCCAAAATTAAATCTCCGCAACCGAACCATACAAAAATCTCGGTCGAACCGTCGAAATTTCGATGTACGGTTCAAGACGAGATTCGGTTCTAATGGGACGACGGAATGGTTCGGGGACGGCACGGAAAAACGGAGATTCAAATATTTCACAAATAAAACACACAAAAAAGGTGAAAAGAAAAACCAGTGTAAAAATCATTAAATGGTTATACTTTCAATCTTTTTTTTAGTGCAATTTCAAAAATACATACTAAAACTATTAATACTATATGAGTTTAATTTTTTGATATTTTATATTTAACTTATACATAAAATTTCTTTAATTCATATTTAAGTACTAAATATTGTATTTATAAATTTTTCTTTCATGATATAGAATATATATACTACATATTAGTTTAATATCAATTTAAGTTTTAAAACGTTTTTATCTAATTTATAGTTAAAAGTATTGATTTTTCTTTTTGGATTTTAACATAATATGTTATTCGTAATTAGTAGTAAAAGTGTAGAATCTCAACGAATGACAAATTTAGTAGCCTCTATTACACAATAATATTTTATAATCTTGGCACATTGTCATGGACTCTTGACTTAGGAAAAATATAATTGGCTAATAACTTTGATACAACTAATTAATATGAAACAAAAATCTATAGTATCAATGTCTAAATTTCTTCGTTAGACGATTACTATAGTTTATGTGCGATGTACTAATCATTTAACTTTAATTCAATTAATTTTCTTGATTAGAGGATGAGTCTAGTTATGATCCTTAATAAGTAAAATATCATCAAATTTAAACCTTTTCTACAAATCA
Organism: Rehmannia glutinosa; assembly: GCA_016081115.2. NCBI lineage: Eukaryota > Viridiplantae > Streptophyta > Magnoliopsida > Lamiales > Orobanchaceae > Rehmannia > Rehmannia glutinosa. The sequence goes on along the minus strand of CM071936.1, from coordinate 85,682,879 downwards.
AATACGATATTATAATTTCATTTATTGGTTCATTTAAATAAACTAATAGGAGTATATGACATAACTATTAGTGAATTAAATATATATTCAATTATTCATTTGATATATTGATAAAATATGCCAAATTTTGAATTTGATAATTTTTAGTATTATATAGTATTTAATTTCATAAGAATGTTTAGTTAATTCAATATCAAAATATAAATAAGATAAAAATATTATATATGTATATATAAAAATTATTTTAAAATCGGTTCTAGTTTCGGATATTCGGTTCGGTACGGTTCTTGGTATGAATATTTGAAAAATCTCCAGAACCGTACCATGTAAATTTTCGGGATGGTTCGGTTCGGAGAAAGTCAAAAAGTCAATGGATATTTTCGGTTCGGATATTTTTCGATTCGGATATCGGTTCGGGTTCGGTGATCTTCAAGTCCCGTGCACACCCCTAGTTATAGGGTTGGCACGATAAACAAGATAAGGCACGATAATTTTTTAATTATTAATAAATTATTATTTATTTGGGTAATTTAATAGTAATTGATTATTTTTACTTGACTATTTTTATTAAAATTTGTTAGAATATATGTTTTAGGTATTAAATATAAAGAATATAAAAACGATCATAAGTTTTATTTGTTAACGGGTTTAACGGGCCAAACGGGCCTAACAGGTTCACCTAAATAAATTTGACAATTATTCTTATCGTGCTTATCGTGTCGCGTCATATTTTTCGTGCTTTTAACGTGTCGTGCTCTGGCTTAAACTTCAGGCCCATTAAGCTTATCGTGCCGTGTTCGTGTTTGGGCTTATCATGCCGTGTCGTTATCGTGCCGCCCGATAACGGTCCGACACGAACGATTTGCCAGCCCGATAAGATAACGGCCCGACACGAACGATTTGCCAGCCCTAACACCAAGTTTCTTTGAGTATATGTTTTAAAAACAACTGTATGTTGATATAAATTCTTTCTTCTGCGTGTGAATGTCGAAAGTTATCTCATGTATAAATCTCGATTTAGAATAGGTATTATGAGGATATGGCTGCCAATGGAGGCTGGTTTATGTTTTTTCTCTTGCATTCTTTTTCTGATCTCCCATCTTTCTACTCTGATTGTTTCCGTCTCCTTTTAGCAAAGGTCATCATACATTGGTTAAGTTGGCTACTACTTTGTTACTTAATTGGTTTTTTTGTCCAGAAGAAGATTGGAATCTCGTAAAGAGTGTGGCAATGTTATGAAGTTACTGAAACACAAATTTCACCTCTTCAACTAGATCCATTTAGTATAACAGAAATTAACTTGCTGATAACATTTAATTGTGTGAGTGCTGATTTGGGTGTTTTTTTGTCTCGTAATATTTGGTTAGAATTGTTTTCCCTTAGCTTGTCATTGTGATCTGTTTACGCCAATATTGGTGCTTGATGTAAAATGTTTGTTGCATGTTGTTGGACCAAGTCAATTCCTTTAAATGAAGTTTATGTGGTAGTTAGTTTAAGCTTATTGTTGTTAAATCTGTTTTAACATTATATGCCTATGTTATTTGGCTTAACATGTTGGTGGATTCCGCTATGGTATCCACTATGGATACCATAGGAAACCAATGAAGCTTTATGCGGCCATGTCGTGGTTGTCTATATGGAAGCCCCGGCCTGTGTGGATGAGAAAGTGAAACAACAAATTTTCTACTTGGATGTCGTAGCATAGTTCAAATTGGAAGTGTTATCTTTCATTCATTTCAATCACTATCGTTCGGCTAGATTGAAACTTTTTAGTGAGCTTTTTAGTTCTCACAAGATGCACAATGTTTCTGTTATCATGCAGTTGTGGTTATTTCACAAACGTTGATTAGTATTCTACACTGTGAGTTCTTTGAATCATGGATGCTGTATTATCGCCATGGAGGTTTTGTTGTTGCATTCTTACTATCTGCATGATAGAAAATTATTGGTGATGAATGTCTATAGTTGTTGTCTTTTGGGTTTTTTTTCTGTTGAGTTGAGGTTTCAACCGTATCAATTTTTTGACGCAAAATTTTACTTTATCAGAAACCAGAACTCTTTTAACACCACAAACTCAACTTTTATCAAAACTACTTCGAAAACTCACCAATAACTCAATATTTAACACTAGAAATTGAAACTTTTAGCACCACAGAATATTAAGAATTTAAACTTTTTGACACAAAAAACTCAAATTCTTAGACTCTTATTTCGAACTATTTTCCAAGTCAATGTGGTAGATTTTAAATCTATTTTATTCAGAATCATTTGAAATTCTTCTCTCAAAACCTCACTTTAAACCGAAGTCCTTCCACTTAATGCAACCTAAGATTAGTTTAAGCTTATGAGAATATATATATATATATATATATATATATATATATATATATATATATATAGGGAGGGGATCCTGTGAGACCACCCCCCTAGGTAAGTCCATAAGACCAAATCCACACCATTAAAAACATAAATCAACGCCCAGGATCTAAATGAATCTATACAACTTTACATAAGAAACTATACATAGGAGGGGGTAATATAGTAATCTGTCGAAATAAAATTGGTAACCGAATGCTAAAATTAGGGACGTGATCTTGAATTGATCACGTCCCATAATCAGTGGAAATCCACCCGCGTCAACCCTTCTTCTTCACCACGACATTCTCTACCACCATTGACATCAAACTCTTAAACCTCAAAAATTATACAATATACATTTGCAGACTGGAAAAAACATACAATATATTTCGTTAATTGTCGAGGTTGTCATCAATTAGAGCAAAGGGATTGTACAATGGCAGAAGATCTTCCCTCCAACGCGATTGGTGAATGTTTCCAAGGTAATTTCTTACGATATACTTGCAAAAAAATTTAGGAGGAATCATGAAACAACACTGAACGCATACTTGCAAAACAATTTAGGAGGAATCACTGAAACAACACTGAACGCATAATCGAACTAATTGTATGTTTTTGTTGGTAATTTGTATGTTTAATATACAACAGATGTATATTTAGTGTACAAACATTGTATACATATTTTACAGTTTTTCAAATTTTAGAATTGTCTGTCCATTGTATATTTCTTGTTAGTTTGTATATGTAGTGAACAATGTTAGTATATTTAGTATATAAATCTTGTGTTTGAATATTTATTTCTTAAATATTTACAACTAGTTTGGAGATTGCATATATGTTGTCAATTGTTTTACGTGTATATTTAACATATTTAACTTGTATACATAGTCATGAGTGTTGTATATTTATAATATAAACTTGTATGTATTGTTATATTAGTTTCCCTAATTCCATTTAGTTAGATTGGATATAAATTCCTCTCAAAAAAATTGTATGGTGGTGTATATGAACGTAGTTACTAATAATAATAATATGTATGTATATGGTTGCATATTGTATAAATAATAAATCCATTTTGTTTTTATAATGCTCTGTCTTGTTTAATGTAAAACATCACAGAACCAACAAACGATTTCAATGGACGTCAGCGGCTCGAAATCTCACCAGGCTCAACTAAATATTGGATACCAGAGGTAGAACAAGAAAAGATTCCACGAGTGGGCATGTATTTCGCTACATGGAAACCGGTATAAAATTTTACAAAGAGTATGGAACAATTAGCGGATTTGACATCAGAAGGAGCACGACAAAGCGGTTCAAGAACGAAGTAATTCGTCTGCATTATGTTCTTTGCAATAGAGAAGGCTTCAAACATACAAAAAACAACATACCAAATTGTATGTTTTTGTTGGTGATTTGTATGTTTAGTATACATATCTTGTATATTCAGTGTACAAATATTGTATACATAGTTTACATTTTTTCATATTGGGAATTGTCTATAGATTGTATATTTCTTGTTAGTTTGTATATGTAGTGTAGAATGTTAGTATATTTAGTATATAGGTCTTGTATTTGTAGATTTATTTCTTGAATTATTTACAACTAGTCTGTAGATTGCATATTTGTTCGCAACTATTTTGCGTGTTTATTTATCATATTTAACTTGTATACAATAGTCATAAGTGATGTATATTTATTATATAAACTTGCATGTATTTTTATATTAGTTTCCCTAATTCCAGTTTGTTCAAATGAATATAAATTCGTCATTATTTAATTGTATGGTGGTGTATATGAACGTAATTACTAAAAATAATAATGTGTATGAATATGGTTGCATATTGTATACATAATACATCCATTTGGTTTTTATAATGCCCTGTCTTCTTTGATGTCAAAAATTATAGAACCAGCAAACAATCTCAATGAACGTCAACGGCTGGAAATCTCGTCGGGCTCAACTAAATATTGGATACCAGAGGTAGAACAAGAAAAGATTCCACGAGTGGGCATGCATTTCGCTACATTGGAAACCGGTGTAAAATTTTAGAAAGAGTATGGAGCAATTAGCGGATTTGACATCGGAAGGAGCACGACAAAGCGGTTCAAGAACGAAGTAATTCGTTTGCATTATCTTCTTCGCTTGACATTTTATTAACCACGACTCATGCAATGCAAAACAAAATACACAATTCAGCTATCAAAAACTTTATGCAGCAGACCTGTTTACATTCCACTTAACATTGTATATTTAACTTATCATATCTGCATACTTAGTATTTGGACCAATCTCCACATAAAAAAAAATCATATTCATATATCAAAACTTTATGCAACTTGCTGTTTAAATTCCACTTAATATTGTATATTTAACATGCAACTTTATACAGCTTCTTGTTTACATTCCATTTAATCTTGTATATTTAATATAACAATCTGTATAAATAATAAACACCACAAACCACACATAAAAAAGGCACGATTCATATATCTGAAAATTATACAATTTTCTGTTTACATTTCACTAAAATGATGTATATTTAACATGGCAACTATGTATACTTAGTACACAACATCTGTACACATGTCAGATACAAAAAAAACCTCTGAGCCACAAAATTTACGGACGTCGGAACCCCGCCCTACAGCTTCTCCACGGAATCGAGCACCTTAAACCACCACAACTTGGTCGCGGCAAAGAACCAACGTGAATGTGGAGAGGTCTGGTAAAATAACTGAGAAAAAAAATCTTTAGAACAAAAAATGGGCGCCAAAACCGTACCCTATCCTACTCCCTCCTTCAAAATCGAACAACTTCGACCACCTGGAATCGTTGGTAGAGACGATAACCGAAGGAATTAAAAAAATTGAGAGCGACAGTAACTTGAGGGGAGATGACCGATTGGAATTTTGGGGAAAATTGAAAATAGGGTTTATTTGCAATATAGAACACGTTCAAGAAGGAGGGAGAAACCAAAATGGGTCAGATTTTTCAAAAGACACGATTGACACCTAATTGGGTTTTTTGCTCCTAAAAATTGGGTAACTGATAAAAGGAAAGATTGTGTTTTCCTAAAAACAAGCAAAAACGTGTATTATATTAAAACTGGTTAAATGTAAAAATACAATATTACCCTTATTATCCAAAAATAACAAAAAGTAATCTACACCATTAAAGGATTTAAATCAAGGGCCTATATGAGGTCTTATGGACTAACCTAAAGGGATTGGTCTCATTTGAACCAATCCCTATATATATATATATATATATATATATATATATATATATGGAGGAGATCCTATGAGACCATAGCTATAGGTAACAACATGAGACTCAATCCATACCCTCCAACCAAATAAAATAAAAGGCTAGGATTTAATGTGATTTTATAGTAATTAAAAAATGGTGGGGACCAAATAGGGGTACAATTGGAACATTAAAATCAGTCAAATAACTGTTTTCCTGAAATCAAGGAATGAAATCTTACCATAATCACCATCTTCTTCTCCACGCTCAAACCAACGTGAAAACACAGAGAAACCCAGAAAACACAGAGAAAACCAACGTGAAAACACAGAGAAAACCAGCATCAAAAACTATAATCATCATCCTCTTCTCCGCGATGAAACTAGTGTCAAAAACACAACATTCCCACGCAAAAATCGAACCTGCAAACACAGGGAAAAATCGAAATTACAACCAAGAAAAACACCAATATTGAAAATCAAGCATCAAAACACAAATCAAACCATCACCAAAAACACCAAAAAATCGCAGCCCACATCAACGAAATCGATATTGCAATGTCACAAACACAGGATACCCCCTCCACAAACCAGTCGCATCAAGGTAAAATTTCACACCAATTCATCAGCAAAAATGTGTGGTTCGAATGCATGTAGTGTGGAACAATCAAAAAATTCACGAATTAGTATCGCGGAATGGATATGTAATTATAACAAAAAATGTGTATGTTTACTATAAAAATTCTGTACATATAGCTTTGTAATTATGTAACATATGTGTATATTATATGCTTAGAGTATGTGTGTTTAGTTCGTATTAATGATATGTGTGTATAGTATCTCGAATTTGTGTATTTATTATGAAAAATATGTATCGCATATAATGTATCACATATAGCTTCTGTACATATGTCTATTTAGTTAGTATTAATGAAATGTGTGTATAGTGTCTCGAATTTGTATATTTATTATGAAAAATATGTATCACATATAATGTATCACATATAGCTTCTGTACATATGTGTATTTAGTTAGTATTAAAGAAATGTGTGTATAGTGTCTCGAATTTGTGTATTTAGTATGAAAAATATGTATCACATATAGCTTATGTACATATGTGTGTTTAGTTAGTATTAATGAAATGTGTGTATAGTGTCTCGAATTTGTGTATTTAGTATGAAAAATATGTATCACATATAGCTTATGTACATATGTGTGTTTAGTTAGTATTAATGAAATGTGTGTATAGTGTCTCTAATTTGTGTATTTAGCATGAAAAATATGTATCACATATAATGTATTCCCCAAATACGTTTTTGTCTAATTACAATGCATGTAATATATGTTTAGAGTATTAATTATGTACACAAAGGGAATTAAATATGTGTATTATAAGAAAAATATTGGTGAGTTCGATTTTACACCGTACGTTCATATTCTGTAAATATGAATTTACAAGATACATTGAAAATCTGTGTAAAAAATATTCAAAATTTGTAATTTTAATATGTAAATATTGTGTTTTTACGGATCCAGTTACGATTCTCAGGCGGATTTTCACAATTTGCATCGGTCTTGCGCAAGGGAATATTGAAAAATTGTCAAGTCTATCTCGTATCATATCGAACGAGAAAGCTAAGCTATTAGAGGAACAACCCGAAACTACAGTGCCTATCAAACAATCAGTAATGGAAACCTATTGCGGCTCAACCTCACAGTTAGACATTTCTGTGTTACCACCAAAGCAAGCCAAGAACAAATGGAGTGGTAGTCATCTGAAAAGCAGGCTCCAAAGCGAAAGAGAAAAAGCCATAAAATCCAGAACAAAACTTAAAAGAAAATGTGGGACATGCGGTGAGGGTTGCGACACATAACAACAGGACATGCCCGACCGCACACTTTTGATGCCTCCTGAGAGCAATGTGTATTTGTCATGTTGTTCAATTTTTTAGTGTAATGTATACGATTGGCAAGCTAAATATACATTATCGAATGCTATAATATACATATCCAATACACTATGGCAATTTATGAGTTGTTTACATAATTCTGCACATAAACACACAATATCTGCAACCTGTTTACACATTATCTGTGTTTTACTTACACATCGTTCTTTAGTGACAACATCATGATCAATATATCACTGGTGTTTAAAAATACATATTCTTATACGTAATTGTACAAATTTCTATAACTACTTATACAATATTATTGATAACGCATAGAAAACACATTTGATATACATTTTATCAGTTTACACATAATCTTATGCCTAAATATACAAAATTGCATAACTACATAACCAAAAAATGTGGCCTATTTAACTGTACATAATTTTGTGCGTAAGTACACGCAATGTAGTAACTAGGAATACAATATTAACGTTGTATAACAACATTCCGACCATATGTACGTGAAAAATGCAAAGTTATATTGATTAAAAAGAAAATACCCCATATCTGAACCATTCATATCCACAATTCAACAAAACATCTAAGTCATATACAAATGGCTCCCAAAGTATAAATGGCTCCCAAAGACAAAAAACACCAAACATAGTAAACTAACTATACAAAAAGATGAGCACAAATCTACATTGTACATTATCTATTAAAAACAAAACTACAATACTATCTTTCCCGTCCAAAACTTTCTGGTTTCTTCCATACACCTGTCCTTTAGCTCATTGCTATGGTAGAGGATTATTGCAGCTGGGTACTTCGTGCGCAAGTTAGACAGTTGAGACGCATTGTTCTTCTCCAAACCACAGTCTCATCCCTTAGTGCCACCGCCCATGTAGCTCTCCATGTGCCTTATGGCATATATACCACAATCAACTTTGTTTGTGGTATCTTTCCAAGGCATGCATAGTCTAGATGGGGTGCATTTACGGACAACACTCGCCATTTGCGGGCAACCTTAGTCTCCAAGTAGTTCGAAAACATCCGTACCTGCGAATATACCATGCAAAAAAACTTCAAACTTCATAAAGTATATATTACAGTTAACCATATCATACTAACTAACTATACAAAATGTCATACTTAAGTAGACATTATGATATACCTAAACACATATTATTCTATAGCTAAATAAACATAATTCCAAAACAAATATACATCACTTAAAGTAAGTAACAAAAAACAGTGTGTTATTACTAAATAAACATTATTACATAACTAAAAACACATAATTCTACATCTAAAAACACATAATTCCAAAAATATATAGATGCTCGCACAAAGCAACAAATACAGTGTTATGTACTAAACACATTATTACATAACCAAACACACATTATTCTATATCTAAATACACATAATTCCAAAACATATATACATATATCATGCTGCTTTGAGGAAGTGCAGAATTTTTGTTATTTCTCCTTTCCAACAATAGCATTAAAGCAACACTAAAACTCAATTCAGCTGTTCTATGATTTTGGTACAAGAAGTAAGTCCATTTCAATACAATTTACCAAAAAGCATCACCACATCAAGAGGGCGGTGGAACAAGATAAGAACAACTAGACAATGCGCAGAATTAAACGTCAAAAAGACTTGAATCATCCGATTTGGTGCTAGCGGCTCCGTACTTTTTCCACGTAAATCAAAGACAATCTTGGGAATGAGAACTTAAGGGAGACCCAAAATTAGGGCAAACCCCGATATCGATGTAAATTCCTCATCCTTCTGCCTATTTACTTAAACCAGGCGACAAACGAGAGGGCAATCGAATTGTATACATGAAAAACACCATTGCACAACTTTTGTTGCCATCATTTAAATACCCATGAGAAATCGGAAAACATCACTCAATAAAATGATACCTTCTACACGTTTGCAAAAAATCAATAATAAAAACCCAAATTAGAACCCTAACATCAAGAAACACCAAAATAAAAAAGAAAATAGAAATCACAGAAAACTTACAGTGAACGAGCGAGATGGAGAAGGAGCAATTTATCAGTTGTTTCAATTTTTTACAGATGGAGCACGAGCGAGATGAAGAGAGGAAGAAAAATCGTGTATTTTGAAAAGAGAGAGAGAGAGAAAATCGCGGAATAGTGATAATCAGGATTCAGTTACCAAATTCAAAAATTAGGGATTTACAATTATATCTTTTTACTTAAAAGACAGATTACTTTCCTACCCTTGCTTGCCACCACCCATGCCTAAAATAGAGAGTAAAATCTGGACCATTGATTATTAAATCAATTGGTCTAGATGTGGTCTCATGTTTTTACCTAAAGGCCTTGGTCTCATTTGATCATATCCCTATATATATATATATATATATATATATATATATATATATAGGATCTGCTTATGTAAGCAATATATGACTTTGACCATAAATTTAAAAAAAATAAATTCCCACCAGAAGAATTTTTTTTAATACACAAAATCATAATTTTTCAGGAATATAATTACAAGCAATCAATGCATATAAATATCATGAAATATGAACTCAATGGATAATGACTTCAACAATTTACACACAATGATGATGATAAACTCTTCCATTGTATATTTGTTAATTGTTTTATATGCATGCATTTTGGGGTATAATTTGACAATTAATTGATGCATTTGTATGTATATTTGATGTATTTAGTTTTATTTTATTTATTGGACATGATATTGTCATTATTCTATAGTTCTGCAGGAAATAGAACCGAATTAGAGGTGGAATAAGTGTGATATCGATGGACGTTATAAAGCATACGCCACTAGCAAAACGGACCAAGAGAACAATCAAAAATTGGAAGGAAAAAGAACCACACGACCGTGTGCGCCAGATTCCAGAGGCTCAATTAGGCACCACATGACCTGGTAGTGCGGTGGTGCATGGGCCGTGTGGGTACAGACGACCAAGTCATGTGATGGCGTTCTGGTAGTGCGGGAAAGTTAAGTTTACGAATTTTAATTTTTTTCCCAATTACTCGACTATAAAAGGAAGAATAGAAGACCTAACAAAGAGAGATCGTCTTAGAAAGCAAGAGAGCCGCCCTTGAAGAGAAAAACCATGTGAGAGAATTAACAACAAAAAAGATACGAAGGTTCGAGGGCTTGAAGATTGATTCGTCCACGGAATTGAAATTTGTCATCGTTGTCTAGAATTTTCCACCCTATTTTCTATACCAAATATTTTGTTTAATAATTTTTGAATAAATTTGCAAATGCTTTTGTCGAACTAATTTCATCTTTATTCTAGGATGTGATATAGACTAAGGATTTGATTTGTGTTTGATTTGGTGTGTTTGTATTAATTGGCTTCGCCTATCTATTTGTGAATTCGTATGCTTAATTATTATATATTATCCGACCAATAATTGCATGTTTCATAGTTAGTTCACAATTCAAGAGATGTGTTCTAACACAAGATAATGAATTCGCAGCATAAACAATTGTAAAGTCGAGAGACACATGATGTTTATGGGGTTAGATACTTGATTCAATATGCTTTTTAGAGTTGATATTAATTGTTGAGTAGTGATACTAGCACTTTAATATTGATCTACGGTTTGTTTTTCTCGAGAGAGGGGATAAACAAGGATAGAAATTGAGTTCATAGATAAGTTATAATTGGTTTTTGCAAAACACAAATCGGATATAACTTGAAGAATCATGTTGAAATCATAGTCCTAGGATCGCCTTTATGTGTTGATTAAGTCTTGCACGTGCATTGTATAGTTTTTTCATTTTTGTTATTGCTCATTTTTAATTGTTAGATAACTCAATTATCATATTATTCGGGCATTTTAATAAAATTGGCACTATTATAATTGTCATAGTTTATGTTTTAATCAATTATTGTGGAATACGACATTGTTTGTCACTATTTATTAACTAGCCTGTACACTTGCGGTTTAGCCCAATAAATTTTAGCGAACAACAATGTTATCCGAATAAGAGAAAATAACATTCTATTCATTTTGAAGATGAAAATGGTGGCGCTCTACTGAGGACCTTTATATTGTACTTCAAATCCCAAAACTCTCCAAGCAGCTTTGCAAGACGAAATGTATCTATAATCGTAGTACAAATTAACTTCATGGACATTCTTTTCTATATTATCATCATTTGAGCTCTCATAGAATGATGTAGAGTAACATGATCGTTCCCTTTATTTGTGTATTTGAATAAGTACTTGATAGCTTGGGACTATTACATCACCCATCATTCATATGTGCTTCGTATCAAATTAATAAATATCGATTATGAGAAACTCTATTTTTTATGAATAGTCCTTCAATTATCTCTCCGTCTGTATGCATAATGACGGTCTTCGTCAATAAATGTCCCTTTAACGAATCCTTTTGGAAAATGCTTCGAGTAATGACCATCCACCATGCAAGGATAATTTCTTTTGTCATCACCACATGGACCGTATATCATAATACCCTTAACGATATTATAACAAATTGGATTAGCTTTTTCATCAGGAATTTCTGCTGAAATAATATGGTCAATTCCATATGTAGTTGGGAATTTATCTTCCTTATAGATGATTATGACACCCGAACTGAGCTGAACAAAAATAATCCCACGTGGCCATTCAGCTGATGATAACGTCAACTGACCCGAATGACATCATCAGCCGACCCAAATGACGTCAGCAACTGAGCTGATGATGTGGCACAAATCGAGCTCAACCTACTAAAACAAAGTCAAGCAGGCGCTCACTGGGTCTCCTGCCGAGTAGAACCGACATGACGATAGCAGCCCAGGATGTCGCCAATCAATAAGTCAAAGGAACATGCCCATAATATGATAATCCCTCAAAAGCAGCAATATTCCCTCAAAGTCAACAAGATTCTCTCAACACATGGCTACTCCCACGCGCGCCGAAATAACACCATTATTTTAATACATAGTTACAATCAATCAGCTAGATACGCCCTAAAAGATACACCCTATGGGTTATTAAAGGAAGGACAAGTGTCCCACTACCAATTTAATACAACAATGATTAACCCATCATTGGATACAGATATAAAAGGAGCCTCACTTACGATAAGGGGGCAGGACGAAAAAGAGTAGAAAAAAGACAAGAAAGAATTTATAATAGACACATTGTGTAGTGAACCAACCAGACACGCTCTGCTCGGTAATTCTAACAAAAAGGCCAAATTAGCCCTTAATTGATAATCTTTCAGTTTAATTTACTCTCCACGTCATTAAAAGTTCATATTTTCCTTTGTTGACCCAAGAAGTACGTTAACAAATTGGCGCTAGAAGGAGGGCCCTCCTGATTTTCAATGCACAGTCGTAATCACCGACAACTTTTAGGACTTCCAGCAAAAAATTATCACGTCATTTTCTCTTGAGAAAATGAGTGAGAACTCAAGAAATCTACAAAAGAACGACGACCTGCCCCAGGGAACTCAAGTTGGCCAAAACACAAACGGTCAAATGCACGACAAGCAGGAACTGGGGTCACAATTGTATCACCTATCACACAGCTCTTCACGGACCCGAATTTCCTCCAACAAATGAGTCAACTAGTGGCTCAAGCCCTTGGAAACCCTCAGCCTCAAACACCACTTCAACCCCAAATAAATCCCCCTCAAGCGAACCTCCCGCGAAATACTCAAAATCAACCCCTGATAAACCAAGACAATCAAGAGGCCAATCTTGGGGCCAACAACCTGAGAACAGACAACACATGAGGAGGAAACACGAAGACGCCCCCGAATACAGCATCGTGGCAGAATACTTCCCCCTGCTCCATCCTCGATGAACCCATTCAGTATTTGCGGGACGCCTGGGACTGGACCCGGCTCGAGAACGGCCTCAACGGTCCATAAATTCAAGACTCCAATTCCCTAAAGATTGAGAACATCCTGGGCCTAACCGAGCTCAGGGCCCCAGCACTATTGATGAACGGGAGGCAAAAATCACCCATCTACGGAGATGACTCAACGAGTTAGAAGAAACATATGAAGAGGCTCAACACCAACCGAGTCCCGTCATGGGTCGCACGAACGTGGCGTCACCTTTTGCCCCCCACATCTTGGCAACTCCTCTTCTCGTGAAGTTCAAAGTCCCTGTTCACCTTATTTTGTAGCCTCACCGCAAGTGTAGGGTGTAGTTTATAGAATAGGGTTAGCAAGGTCGAATCCACATAGACTAATAAATTAATGTACTAAGTATTGGATTGTAATAGCCTTATTTTTATCCAGATGATCGAAGTTGAGTGATTTGGTTTTATAAACTAAAACGAGAATTTATCCTTAAATAAACAAAGTGAAGATTGATTGAAAGATCAAGAAGATGAATGGATTCCTGGGTTATGGTTTCAGTTAATATCCCCTTTCATTATCAGATTAATCAACCCAAAGTTATATGTATTCTTCCCTATAGAACAATCACAAAAGTAATTTACCCTCACTCTCAAGATGCATGTAAATGCGTTGATTGAAATATCTATGTTAGCATCTCTACTCAACATGAGATATCCAACTCCCAAAAGTACAAAAGATTAAATATCCTCACAAATATTCACAGACTTCTCAATCTTGCAAATATTCATGTCAAGTACTCACAGATCTAGTATTGAAACTCATCTGTTCGAATTATGAATCAATACCTTAAACAAGTTAAACCAAAGACCTTTAGATAAAACAAGAATTAAAACAAAGTACTCGAATAGGGTTGAAAACAATAACTTCAATTGTCATTAATCATCAAATAAAAGTATCCATTAACCTACTCCCGAACCCGGGAATCACAAGATGTTTAGCCAGAGATAGAAAACAAATAATTCATAGACAAATTATCCATGTTCATGTCTAACTAATTGAAAATAAAGATACTATGGAATGCGAAGACTCGGGGACGTCGATGATCTCTCGATCTATCTTCAATCCTCAAGCGTGTTGTTGTTGCCTTGATCGATCTCTCCAATTCTCTGGTGGAAAATTACTCTTTTCTCAGTGTTCTAGGGCAAAAGTCAGCGTATATTTGTTTGTGGCCGCCCCGTCTCTATTTGTACTCCGTTTGGGTCAAACTAGTTGGAAATCTGTCAAACTCTATTTTCCCGCACAGACGAACGGGCCGTGCGCCTAGCGCACGCCCAGCCTGTGCTAGATGCCGCAGAAACATGCCTGTTAGATATTTTTCTAACCGCAAGTCTACGGTGTCAAGTTTTAATATAGAGAAGTAAGGTTGTCGAATCCACAGGGAATAATTATCGAATTATTGCTAAGTACTATAATATAGTAGTCTAACTTTATTTAGAAATTCAATATATGATGGAGTTGATTATACTAAAAATACTAAAAATAAATCAAGAATATGAAAATATCAATGAGTTTATCCAAATGATTAAATGAATTCTAGAGGTATGATGAATCTAGTTATCCCTTATGTTGTCAATATGGTTTATCAATCATCAATTATCAATTTATAAGTCAAGATTTCTACAATAATCATTCCCTCTCTCAAGTGCTAAATGATTTTAGATTCAATTGGGAAATCAATATCTCTATAAAAATCACCAATTAAAATCTCAATAAAAGCTATGAATCTTGATAAATGACTTCAAAGGATTCATAAATCTCTCAATTCTATGAAATCCTAGGTTATGCTATTCCAAGGTCATGTATTCAATTACCTCTCTCAAGTGTCAAATCAAATACACCAAACAATCTAAATTATTGATCAAGTAATTTAGAAGCAATAGATCCAAATAGCACAAATAAATTGATAGATCTAGATTGACAAACCACAATCTCAAAACATAAGTTCAAACATAGATTACATCAATCCTCTAGAATTATAGTGTTTAGCTCATGATTAAAGAAAATGAATCCATGAAAATACAACAATACATCTTACAAGATATGAAGAAAGCAACAAAATAAGAACAAGAGTTGAGGGATCTTCTCTATTTCTAGATGATAGAAGCCTCCAATCTTCTTCTCCAAATTCTTCTCAAAATGCTCAAATTCTTCTTCCTTGTCTTGTAGCTGTTTTTATTGCCTTCCCAAGGGTTCCAAGATGCCTCAATTTCAAGCCCCAAGGATGGTATTTATAGTACACAAAAGTCCAAGAATAGGGTAGGTGAACATAGGATTTTCCGCCCCCGGGCGCTGCGGCGCCCAGCAATTTCGCACATAAATGCCGCCCGGGCGCTGCAGCGCCGGGCGTTGGGCGCTGCAGCGCCCAACGTGAATTTTGGAGTGTTTTGGCCTGTCACGGGCGCTGCAGCGCCCGTTGACGAGCGCTGCAGCGCCCGCCCGCTTTTTTCGCCTAACAAATGTCTGAATTTGTTTTTGAGCCCTTCATCAAAGTTGTAGCTCTATCTCTTAGCTTTCCATAGCCACTTGAATCACCTCAATATCAATTTTGTAGAGAGAGTTATGACCAAAATACGAAACCCTGCCAGTGATGGAAATTTGCAGACGCATTTGGACGTTTCTTCAAATCAATCTCGTTGTTTGATCGTTTACACTTCTTTTGATACGCGATTCATTAATATGACTATAAACTCAATATAATTGGCTCTCAACATGACTTGACCCCTCAAATGACTCGAAACAATGGAAAATAATGCCTAAACTATGAGATATAACAAAAATGACTCAGAATACTCAAAAACAACACAAAACTCTAGTCTAGGAAACTCAAATCAATGGTATAAAACCAAATGAACAATGCCTATCGCTGAAAGACGCACGGGCCGTGCGCATCACGCACGACCAGCACGTGCGTATGGTCGAGGCTTTAGACTCAGTCTTGGGGTAGCGCACGGGTCGTGCTAGGGACGCACGCCCTTCCCGTGCGCACCTGCTGGACTTTATATTTGTTCATTTTCTTTCGTTTCTCGCCCGGTTTGTCTGACTTCTTCCTGATTCAACTCCAAACTTTGTATGTTTCGTCAAGCATTGGCGGTTGTTTATTGCACTGCTCCGAATTGTTGCCAAAATGCTACAATTATCAACAAATTCCTATAAAACGAGCAAATCGTAATACCTTTTCCACAAAACAGAAATAAAGCCATATTTACTCATGTAATGCATGCATAGCAACTAATTCTAGCTACAATTAAGCCTGAAATACATGCAAAACACATGTCAATCAAACCCCAAACTTAAATTGTTGACAGTCCCGGTCAATACTTTATAAACAAGACAAAACACAAATGGGGTAATAAAGAGCAACTCAAGAACAATGCATCACAATTCATGTCATTTATCTCTAGACGCCAAGCAACAAATCAACCAAGCTTCGAATATCTATCATAGAGCACAAGTCAATTAAAAACATGGTACATACTTTAAATCATGCCTCTCATGGATAAAGTGTATACTCTCCTCTCTAGAATATTAAGGGGCGTGTATTCGCTCAAATCATGTCAATGTTGAAGAATTACCATAGGCTTGCAAATCGTCTCACATCTCCGCCACTCGATTGTATGCAATTCATAAATCAAAAAGGACTTTTCTTTTAGTTGTAATGAAGGCTCTTTGGTTAAGGTAGGGAAATATGGAGAAAGTGACTCAAACTTTAAGCGTATAGACTGGTAAGCACATCTTATTCTAATCACCTCTCTTTCAAATCAAATATGCACCCCCAATTTCCTCTTATTATAATCACCTCTCTTTTTCTCCCGTTTTTTCCTACAAACTGCTCTCCTTACATCATAACCTCTGCCTAAAAATTCATTTAAGGCTAACTCACTTATGCAGTCAATTTTTTTTTTGTTTTTTTTTTTATTTTGTTTTGATTTTTTTCGACTCTTTTGTGAGTATATCCTCCGTTTTCCTTCTTTTCTTCTTCTATCCCCACTTCCAACATGTACACCATAATCTAAATTCTCAATATCCTCCTATTCAACCCCCTTACTCAATGTTATACGCTCAAGCTTAGGGTAATAGATATATCAAGTTTAAAGCATGAAATGTGGCTACCAAAAATCAGGCAATAGGCTCAAGTTGGCTAACTAGGGAAATTAAATGTCATTAGGTAGGCAAAAGGTTTGAATAGCTTAACAAACATTGCCTAAAATCATCTTCATAAATTGCATACAACATGTGACCTCAACAGAGATACCAGAGCAAGTTCTAGAATTCAAATCAACATGAATGACACACTCAATCAACAAACAATACCGCATAATAATGAAAGCAGTAAAGGTTCAAAAAGCTCACAGCTTGCAATTGCATTGTTAGGAAATTTATTGTTTAGATTTTGATGAATGCCATGTAAAACTTAGAATAGGAAGTTGGCACCCCATTCTTGTTGTAAAATGCATTGTAATAAATAGGGCTGGTCAAGCCGAGTTAAGTCCTATGCCCAAACATGCAAGAAGACAACTTGAGACTAAAATGAAGACTCACTGCAAGACACCGAGTATGGCAAAGAAGAGTAGACGGGAACTCTATCAAGAAGAAAGCATTTGAGATGCACTGAGTGGAGCATCGTCAAGTCAACTCAAGAAAAGCCAAGTCTCAAGTTGAAGTGACAAGAGTCATCCATGATTGGAAGTCGACTCTAAGTCACCTGGGGAAAGCAAGGAAATGCAATCAAGTCGAGATAATCGAAACAGATCCGTTGTACGTAAATCAAGAGAATTACCTAAACAAGTAATATCTCCATACTACCTTTTCGAAGTGCTCACCCCTTAAGCGTGCAAAAGGAATAAACCAATGGGAAGCACTACACCGTGTCGAACTCAAAAGGTGGAAAACAATTCATACGAGGAAACAAAGAATTCCAAGGATCGCAACAAGACAAGCCAACGATCGAAAGTGACTTTAAAAAATAAGCCTATATCTTCAACGGGCAAATTTTTGAAAAATCACTATAAAAGGTTGAGGAGTTTATTTAAAAAAAAAAGAGTTGGACCAAGTGATTAAGAGACAATAACCAAAAACGCCCAAGCAATTATTAGAAAATCAAATATTCTCAATCCTCAAGCCTACACTACGAAGAACATCAATCCAACACTCACCGTGAAGGAAAGATAACTTCAATCAGTTGAAGAGGAAAATACCGAAAAATGAAGGGGTCTACATTCCACGAAGGATTGTAGGAAGGTTCGAGTGGTCGAACCAAGTCTTGAGCTTTTGGAGGGCTTCGTGATCAAATCCAAAGAGCTTGAGCAAGTGAGTCAGTAGTAGCAAGGCAACGCCTGTGAAGAAGAAGTTCGAGTCGCACGAGAAGCCACCGAGTGATCAAGGCGTCTCGTGATCGAGTCCCAAAGGATCAAGTCACTTTGTGTGATCAAGACTTGTATCCGGGACTGTTACCACTTTGTATACCGATCAATACCTAGTGGATTCCTCCAGAGTTGGAGAAGAGAGGAGTAGAAGAATTACCCCATCTTCGAACCTCTATAAAAATCTTATTGTGTCATTTACATTTCAAGACTTTAATTCCCGCATCTTAACCGCTTATATCTCACGATAAATTTGCTATCCACTTGATAATTTCTAAGTACTAAACCAAGCACTAAATCCTTGCTTAATCAAACTTAAGGGTGTTAAGTCTTCCAAAAAACAAACCACGTTGAGTTAATTTAGACTTAACAAACCGAAAGTTATTCCATCAACACTCGATTGAGTCTGTTGAGAGACTAACTCTACCGATTATCTAAATCTAAATTTGCCCACCAAGGACACAAATCGTGTAGTATCAACTCGAATATTTAAAAGGACTAAATCGAAAATTTGGTAAGGTTTATTCAACCCCCTTCTAAACCTTACACTTACACCCCTTGGGACCTACAAGTGGTATCGAGCGGTTGGTTCATTGAGCCTTCCGCACCGGTTATCGAACTAGATCTCCAAACTTTTCAAGGTCCGCTTTAGTACTTAAACTTTCAAAACTCCTTTTATCATTAAAATTTATTATCATGGAGGCAAATTTGACACGCATTCCTATGTTCACAATTGAAGAATTTGATGATTGGAAAATTCGTGATGCGTGCTCATCTATCAAAGATTACATGATGAGATGTGGATAGTGATAGAAGATGGGCCACCGCAAATCTTAAAGGTGAACAAATTTGTAAGAAGGGCCGAATCAAGAAGAAGAAGAGAATGTTGCCCTGCGGACCATGGTTGAAAACCAAGAATCGAATGGACAAATGATGACAAAAAGATACAACCTTGACAATGTAGCCAAGGATATTCTTTACAAAACATTGACAAAGCCATGTTCAATAAAGTCAAATCATGCAAAACGGCTAAAGAAATGGGACAAGCTAACATTGATTTGTGAAGGCTCGGAGCAAATCAAAGAAAACAAATTATCGTGGTTGTACAGTAAATTTGAGAATTTCAAAATGATCGCAGGAGAAAACCTGGATCAACTGGATGCTCGGTTCACGTAAATCACCAACGAGCTATCTTCACTTGGAAAGGAATATACACGAATGAAATGTGTATGAAAATCTTAAAAAGTCTCCCAACTGAATGGGAAATGAAGGTCATGGCATCGAGACATTCCATGGACCTATCAAAGACATCCAATCATGAATTATTCTCGATCTCAAAGCCTACGAATTTGAGCTAAGAAGAAAAGATCGGAAGAGACGTTGTACCCAAAACAAATTGCTTCTAATTGTTAAAGATGGAAAGAGAGCCGAGGTCAAAGAAGTCATTGATCCGGAAGAAATAGCCCCGATGGTTAAAAGGTTCAACAAGTTCTTCAATAAGAACTACAAGAGAGAAAAAGGTGAATCTTCCGAAGACACTCGGCTCCCCTCCAAATTAAGGAAAGATAGGCCAACCAAGAGAACAGATCATTAGAAAGTCAATATCAAAGGGTCGACAATCCAAGAATGGAAAGAGTCGATCAAAAGGTTGAATATCTATCTTTGAATCGTAGACAACCAGGTCACTATGCCATTGATCGCCCATATCCCGTAGTCAACAAATACAGGGATGAAGAAGAAAGAAACGTCTTCAAAGAAAGAAGACAAGAAAAGAAAAAGGCAATGATGGTCATAGAGGCCGAGACAAACAAGTCAAGAGAGAATTTGATTAAGAGAGCAATGAAGCCGACTACTCAAGTGACTGACTCAAGAAGAAGCCCTGACCGTTTAATGGCCAAGGAACAAGGTCAACCCGACCAGGGAAGATGAGGTACACTCTAACTCATCAAACTCGATACTCTAGTGATAGTGATCGTGTGACACACACACTTCATCACCCACCGATCTTTATGATTCATTAGGCAAAATGGTGAAAGACTTTGAACACATTAAATCCTCACACACACTACTAAATGAGGAAAACAGCCTACTCAAAAGCCAAAACTCAAAGTCGACTCAGAGCCGAGTACTCTAAGTCAAATAGCCGATGAGAATGACAGTTTAAATTTGAAAATGCTAAGTTAATAGCAGTAAATTGCCGCCATAGAGAAGAGGGAGAATGACCTCAAGAATGTTATTGCCTCATTCACTAAGGCATCCAAATCATTGGATGATCTTATTATGAATCAAAGAGAATGTGGAGAGAAGACAGCTTAGATTTAATTCTCCGTGCTATGTCAAACTCCAAAAGTGATTTTGGAAAAATGATCTTCAAGCAATGAAGAGTCTAAAAATCCAAAACTCTAAATGTTGCACACACATTCACTCCAAAGCACAATTACAAGCAAACCGGCCTTGGTTATAAAAGAAAAGGAAAACAACTATTGAGTACTGAAAGGACAAATTGAGAAGAGATTCAATGAGTTCCTCAAAGAAACTCCAAATGTAAAATACTCAGTAAAGAAGAAGCAGAGCTACCAAAACCCCTTAAAATCTATAAAAGAAATACATATGATGGGAATGGTAGAAAATATCCTAGCCAAGCCGATTGGAATGAAGTGAACTATCAAAGATAGACTTATGGAATATAAGCCCAAATGGCAAAGGCCTAGAACTCAAAGAAAGGCCATTCCAAAAGTACAAGAGCTTTCATCAAAGACACATATGCACCTAGGCACTACACTCGGAGACACCACAATTACCCAAAGAAGGCGATTGCTAAAAACATATACACAGCATACAGACAAAAGAGATGATGTATGAACCTAAAATCCCCAAGCAATTTGCCAAGATTAATTATGATTATGACACGTTAGATGGCAACCCCTTAGAGTCAAATCATTTGGCTATAAGTTGGTTGGATCATCTTACAACTCTAACCCTCAGACCTGCATAAATATGGGTACCTAAAACTTAATTTCCTTGATTGGAGTTCAAGGAATGTGAGTGCCAAGGAACCTGGTACATGGATAGTGGTCATTTCCGGCATATATGACAGAAATAAGAAAAAATCAAAATTTAAGGAAGTTAAAGGAGCAAAAGTCATATTTGGAGGAAATGAAGCTCCAGGTGAAATAAGAGGCATTGGATCCATCAAGAGGAACGGATTAGAAATCACGATGTTGCATATGTCGAAGGACTCAACTTTAACTTACTAAGCATCACCAACTCGTGACAAGTGGTTATAATGTTGGATTTAACATGGGTATATGCCAAATCAAGGATACTAAAACGAATGAAGTTGTGTTGCAAGGATGCGACAAAAGAACATGTATGTAGTAGATTGGTCAACCGCTACACACAAAGACTTGCCTATTAGCAAAAGAGCACAAATTGAATCAAGTTCATTGTGGCACAAAAAAGCCGAGTCACCAAAATTTCAAAAACGATTAACAAGCTTGCACGAAGTAATCTTGTGGAAGGACTTCCGACTCAAAGATACAAGAAGGAGAGTATATGTGATGCATGTCGAAAGGAAAACAAATCAAATCTTCATTCAAAGAAAAGACATGTCCATCTTCAACAAGAGTATTGCATCTCGCTACATATGGATCTATTTGGCCCAAAGTGGAACCCAAAGATAAGTGGAAAGAAATACACCTTGGTGGTAGTAGATAACTACTCAAGATATACATGGACAATATTCATGTGTAAGAAGAAAGAAACTCTACGTAAAACTACCACAAATGGTGATGAAGAGGATTCAAAATGAGAAGAGTCAAACCATTATCAAAATAAGATCGACAGAGGAACCGAGTTTGTCAATGGAATAATAACTCAAGATTGTATTGAAAATGGTATTAGTCATGAACTATCGCCAGCAAGGACTCCACGTGCCAGAATGGAGTTGCGAAAGAAATGTAACTCTCAAAGAAGAAAGAAGGACCATGTTAGTCAAGCAGGTTACCAAAAAGATTTTGGGTCAAGCAATCAACACAACTTGCTACACTCAAAACAGATGTATGATAAACAGACAGGCGGTGACAAAGACTCCTATGAGATTTGGATCGGAAGAAAACCAAATGTTGCATATTTTAGAATATTTAGATGTAAATGCTTCATCCACAACAATGGCAAGGACAATCTAAAGGCTTTCGATGCTAAAGTCGATGAAGGTATCTTCTTGGGATACTCGGTGAAAGCAAAGCCATGAGTACTCAACAAAAGGACTATGGTTGCGTAAGAATCCGTTCATGTGGTATTCGATGAGCCAAATGTAAATGGAGAAGACATTGAAGAGTCACCGACAAAAGTCAATCATCCAACCATACAAAAGAGTCCCTATGTCAAGTCAAGCCGGAATTATAAACTCGTAAGAAGATGAGATAGCTGAATCTCAAAAACATTTGGATAATTTGCTAAGTGATTACGAGAGAGCCGAACACAAAGAACACAATCGCAAGACGATCGAACCCAGCCTAACTTACTCCAACTCGATGTAAGATGGCCGAGAGACCATCCACCGTAACTTGTCATTGGAGATATAAGAGAAGGTGTCAAAACAAGATCCGAACTCAACAAGCCATGTTCACATGCTTTATCTCGCAAATAGAGCCCAAAGATGTGTTACAAGCATTGGACGACACACATTGGATTCAAGCTATGCAAGAAGAGTCGAATCGGTTTGAAAGAAATAAAGTATGGGAATTAGTTCAAAGACCCACACATCAAAATGTCATTGGCACCAAATGGGTGTTCGTGAATAAGATGAACGAGGAAGGTTCGTGGTAAGAAACAAAGCAAGACTAGTAGCCAAAGGATATTGCCAAGAAGAAGGAATCGATTTTGATGAAACATTTGCTCCTCGTAGCAAGATTGAGGCTATAAGGATGTTTCTTGCCTATGCACTCACAAGAATTTCATTGTATATCGATGGATGTAAAAAGTGCATTCCTAAATGGTTTATTGGAAGAAGAAGTGTATGTTGAACATCCTCCAGGATTTGAACAAGACTCTTGGAGATAAGGTATACAAACTCAAGAAAGCCTTGTATGGATTGAAACAGCACCCAGAGCATGGTATGATACCTTGTCACAATTCCTAATCGAAAATGGATTCACAAAAGGAAAAGTAGATAGAACACTTTTCTCAATTCAAGACAAAAAGAGTATCTTTGCTTGTTCAAATATATGTGGATGGTATCATTTTTGGATCCACAAACAAAGAGCTATGTGAAAAATTTTCAAACCTCATGCAAAGTAAATTTGAAATGAGCATGATGGGAGAGTCGACATTCTTCCTTGGACTCCAAGTGAAACAACAAGGATGGAACCTTCATAAGTCAAACAAAATACACCAGAGATTTAATGAAGAAATTTGGTATGGAGGAGAAGTCTTCGTGAAAATACCAATGAATATATCATCAAAATGGACATGGATACAAGAAGAGCACTTATGGATCATTGCTCTATCTTACAAAAAGCGGCTTTTACATCACCTTTGTAGGTGTATGTGCAAGATTTCAATCTGCTCCAAAAGAAAGCCATATGACAAAGAAACTAAGAGAATACCGAGATACTTGAAAGGAAGCCAAGAAGTTGGCTTATGGTATCCAAAGGAAGGTGGATTCAAGCTAATTGGCTATTGATTCTCGACTATGCCGATGCAGAGTTGACAGAAGGAAGAGCACCTCAGTACATGTCAAATGCTAGGAAACAGCCGATTTCCTGGTTTAGCAAGAAGCAAAATTCAATAGCCACCTCTACAAAGTGAAAGCGAGAATACATAGGCTGGGCGTGCAGCCCAAGTCCTATGGATGAGACAAAGAATGAGAGACTATGAAGTTGAGAAAAAGAGATTCCAATCATGTGTGATAACACAAGTGCAATTGCAATCACTCAAAAACTGTGTTGCACTCAAGAACAAAGCATATCGATGTCGATATCACTTCATAAGAGATCATGTTGAAAAGAAGGACATCATCGTGGAATATATCTCAACCGATAAACAATTGGCCGACATCTTCACAAAACCATTATGTGAGTCAAGATTTGAAGAGCTCAAGCATGAGTTGGGGTTAATTGAGCTGAGTTAACATTGAGAAGATTCAAAGAAAAGAAATGGGATACAAAAAGGGAAAAGAGTTGAACTCACAAATCGCCTATGTAAATCACCTGTATTGGAAAGACAATTTATACCAAGTCACCGGGTAGCCGAGTCACTATGAGAACGTGAGAAGAAGAGTTAAATCGCCTAAGGATGTTTGAGTCACTTATGAGCAAAGTGACAAAAACGCATCATTTTTACTAAGCGGGAATATTTTTAAGAATGACGCAAGATAATGATGATGTGTACGGACATAAAGCCGCACACCAAGCTTATGATTGGATATAAATGCCGCCGCATTAAATACGAGACATTAAATGCTAAATCGGGCGGCAAAATCTAAGCCGTTGATTTTGATCACATTTCAAAAAACCGTCGCACGCCCTTTCATAAACCATACTTAAACCATTTTCGCCGCTTCTCTCACACACTTCTACCAAAACTGTTCATCTCTCTCTCTCGAAAGCAAAAAAATTCTCTCAAAAACCCTATCTATCTTCAAATCAATCTCTAAGTTTTCTTCGATAAAATCCTGAAAAATGGCACCAACTTATGATTTTATCAAGTTAGGAAAGCAAATCCACACCGGGTCTACCGTGGATTTCGAGGGCATGGTCAAACAGGGTCCAATGACGCCTCATAAAGAAAATAGCCGAGAAACTCCAAACGACCGGCTGAAATCGTTTTCGACGATGGAATATTCGATGACCTATGTGGAGGGAGGTCGCACAATTCTATGTGAATGCTGAGATTCACGATGAAGGAATAAAGTCATCCGTTCACGGAAAGGAGTTCACCATATCTGCCAAGGACTTGAATGAACACTGCTCATTACCAATAGAAGGAGCATCGGAAATTAACGGTTTGATGTAAACTTAATCGCTTGGAAGGAAATAGCCAAGATCGACTATGCCGATAAAATAGTTTACACAAAGCAAACAAGAGGTCTTTGAAGGAGGACTATCACAAGTGTTGGACATAGTTGCCAAATGTATTGACATCAAATTTGGCGCCTTTGACCAATCACAAAGCTAAGTTGATCGTGAATGGCCGCGATCATTGAAGAAAGGAAAATCAATGGCCGAGTTTGTCTACAAAGCAGACTATGCCGAATGTAGGGAACAAATCCTTCAAGGAAGATGGCACATTTGGAGGATCCTAGGATATGGCCGGTGATCGGCCGGATGATGGAGGTGAAAGGAGTCCTCTTAGACATGGAAAGGCGTTCCATGTTAACAAGAGGATGTTGAGATCAAATCTCCGGCGCACGTAAGAGAGCCTACACCAAGAGAGCGACACAAGTGAGGGGAATCACCTGACTCAAGATACAAATTGTTTCCTCTCCACCAAGAAGAAAGCCGCCCCCGTTTTGCTAAGAAGATCCGCTCATGCAAAGAAAGAAAAACAAACTCGCTCCCCCCCGCAGCCCCGAGTCACCGCCCCTCGCAGCCATGTCTCCCGCCCTGAAAAAGCAGATGATCGAGAAGGACTCTCAATTACCTTCTCCGATCGTCAAAAGGAGGAGAACAGATAAGCCAAGACGGCCAGCTCCTCGAGGAAGAAAATACTAGCAAAGACGGCCCCCACCGCCCAAGACTTAGAAGAAACCGTCTCGAACGTAAATCCCTCTGGTACAAACAAGGAGATGAAGAAGACTCATCAAGCACTCCGAGCTTGAGAAACCGGGCCGAGTCGCCCACTCACCGAGCAGACATCGGAGAGCCGAGAAGTAGAGTCTCCGGATGTAATTGATGAAACAACCAAGTCTGTTAAAGCGAATCACAGAGGCAAATCAAGAAATAGTGTAGTCCGCGCAATGTGAGACACAAGAAGAAGCTGGTAGAGCGATAGTGATGTGATAATCCTATCCCCACCTTACCCGGACATCCAAAATCGTCATGCGAGAATGAGGAAATGGAAATTGATCGATCCAGTGAACAGTTCCAATGGCCCGAGTTTATAGAAGAAGAAGAAGAGGAACTGTTGAGCTTCCTTGGATCGACCACATCGTATTTCCAAAGATCGGATGAAGACAATCGCATGGATATCCTGCAGATCTTCAAGGATAAGGAAAAGGAGAAACAGCGGAGAGGAAGCCGAGGCACGTGAGAAGGCCAAAGATATTCCCTATCTCCGGCACCACGTAACACACACATCCTCTCCTTGATGTCTTATCGGACAGTGTGATGAGGATCTCGGACCCGCCGCTCTGAGAAGAGTTACAAATGCAAAGAAGCAAGCATTGCACGAATCCGTAATCCTTCACGAGCAAAGATTGATGGAGGGACCAGAGAGTCCTCCGTAACACACCGAAATTGATCCAATGGGAGTGGTTCAAAGCAAATCGCCATCGTTGTTGCCGCCACCACTTCCCACTCACTCGGAAGAAGGCAATAAGGAAATGGCGATGAAACCGGGATAGTGGGGACCCCGGTCGAGCCAACCCCTATTGAAGGTGTCTTACCACCCGCCCCAACTACGAACACTCAATAGAAACAATGAGTCCGGAGACGAGTGACCCCTTTCAAGTCACTCACCTGGTGCGCCACCGAGGGGAAACTCCCTCCACCGCAGCAAGGTTGGAGAATGCCGCAGATGACTCCACAACGAATCCAGGAGGCGAAGTGGAGAAAGTACAACCACCAAACGAATGCGGCAAGTTGCCATCAACGAAGCTCCAGGCGATTGAGATCTGTCTCGGTGAGGTGCCAATCGCCTCTGAAGGCTAATGACGCGCTGGCGATGCAAATCGAGGCACAAGAAGGAATGTACGGGAGTTAACACTGGCGATGAAAGTGCAATCCATGGGGTTGAGACTCCAATGGATGCCACCGCATGAGAAGACCCTAAGACATACCGACACCGCCGAAAGGGAAGTCAAGGCCTCACTGCATCGAGACCGGCCGGAGGTAATGAAGGCCCACGGGAGGTTGAGACTTCCCGGGGTAAAGCAAATTGATGAAGCGAACATCCCTCCCGCTATCATTGATCCATCCGAAAAAGGAGATAAGCGCGCTTCATGATTCCCAGGATAATCGATGTAACCTTTCTCGGGGATCGGAAAGGCGACGAAGAAGTTCGAGTCATCCCCCATAACAGATCCAAAAGACTCGGTGCGGATGTTCCAAGCACGAGCAAGTCTCGATCCCAAGACTACTCGTCAAACCTTTACTTTTGATGATGAGCCACCAATGGAGATCTCATCATCGCCCAATGACGCTTCGATCATGCCGGGACCGGACTACTCAATTGGAGAAACCAATTGAGACCAACAAAGTTGTTGAAACAAATTGAGGCTCGGCCACCGGGTCCACTTTACAAAAGACCCCGGTGAAACAGAGTCCATCGCGCAGCTCCTGCCTGCAGCAGATTCGACTCCAAAAAGAACTTCACGCGCACCGCTCATCATCGAACAAATCCCCGATTGGCGCCGATGAATCCTTTATAGAATCATTTCCTTTTTCCCCGGAGGTACCCGACCTCCATGAAGAGTCGAGAACGAACGCAAGACGCTACCATGAGACCTCCTCGTCATTTCGTCGTACCATTGTTCCATTGTTGACTATGACTTTGATGCCGCATGGCCATCCGATGCAACGGCATAATCAGTTTGAAGTTCGCGAAGTGTTCAAGGCATTATTTGCCGAGGTTGAACGGATGGAGAGGCACTGTGCCTCTATGGACATGCGATCGACAACAGAGATGCCAATCTTACTGCCGACTTGAGAGGCATCACAGTGAGGATCGGGAATGGTGGCAACAAAGAAGAAACAATGCGTGTGGAACAAGTTAGATACTTGAGGACATTGTTCAACAAGCTGCGGTATGGAGAGCCGAGAATGCCGATGCAAAAACGAAGTTGAGAGAACACATTGAGCACATGCATGAAGCTCATATTGCCAAGATAAAGTGCGTGAACAAAATAAGAGTGATCTTCACTGGCGGAAGCAAAAAAATGGACAAATTCAGCCTTCTCATGGCTGAAATGAAGCTAATTTCAGCAGAGTCCAACGCTACTCGATCCGACTTCGCGTGTTGCATACTCCGCAGCAGACACGAGACAAAACTCGCCTATCGCCAGGCTCGACTTCCCGCTGCGGCCTGTTTCCCAGGCGTTCCTCTCTCCTTTGATGATGCCAAAAAGGGGAAGAGGAATACCAAAAAGCGGTGAAGGGATCCGAAGTTGAGAAGGAAGGAGAAGCGATTGTGAAGGGAAAGACATTGAGGAAGTATTAAAAGAAAAGAAAGGAAATATGTTGAGGGGGAAGGATCAACAGACGTAACCATGATGATTGCACAAACCCCCAACAAGGTCTTGTCACAACCGACATTATAAGCAAAGAAACTCCCTCAGTGACTCGCCACTCCAACACTCGCTATATCTATGGTCGAAAAGAGAAAAACAATTGAAGCAGGGATGAAGGAAGTGGTAGGAAGAATGGATGCCCGAGTTATGAACATTTTGGAACAACATGGAGGCATTCCAAAGAGACAGAGACACTTATGCCATCTCGATGTCGGGACAGAGCCACGATCAGTTGATGAATTTAAAACGCCGCATCCGAAGGATACTTTGCAAAAATGTCTATGGCTCAAGCTTGGGACTTCAGATTGGGAAAAGGGTCTCACGTTGTGTGAAGAAAGCCGACAGCACAGAGACACGGGCAGATCACTCACTGGTCACTCCACCGGGTCACTTAGCTGGGAAGAAGAAGACCCCAAGACAATACACGCCGCAGGTAGAGGAAGAAGTAGTGGTGGAGGAACAGGGTTTGCACCCAGGCCTCCGCCCAAAAACATTGAGTACATAGATCCAGGCAAGAAAGGAGGGATCTATCGGGCCGGGCTTGACCAAGTAGCAAATTTGCAAGTGGCTAAAAGTAATGTTGAGTATGCGAGAAGAAGAAGAAGAAGAAAACAAGAGACAAACTCGGCTATGGGAGGAAAGACAAGAAAGATTAAGAAGAGATGAAGGCTGCCGAGGAAGGCATATGAAAAGAAGAAAGAAGCAAAGCGGTGATGATGAGAAAAAAGAGAAGAAGAAGAAGAAGATCTTGAACAAGATGAAAGAAGGAGACAATGAAGGAGATAAAGTGTTGTTGTTCACCCCTTCATGTATTTTATGATGTAAATACATACTATGTAAGTCTTTTGTAATAAAGTTATAAATTCTTTATTTTCTGTAAAGACAAATGTTTGCTCTGATACACCTTGTAAACAGTTGTGTAAAAGAACAAGAATGTTATGATCAATAAAAGGATTGATTCTACGCATACATTCTATCTGAGTACACTATCTGTATGTATCTTTGCTATTTGCATTCTTGAATGATTTTAAGTTTTGGCATCATCAAAAAGGGGGAAATTGTTAGGAAATTTAGGCCTTGTATGGTTATGTTTCCACGGACTATTTCTAGTTTCTAGTGTTGGAAAATGAATTTTTAGAATTTATTGGTTTTCGTGTGAAAACTGGAATTATGTTTGGATGAGTGAATGAGAATGAGTTTTATATAGGTTTGGAAATGAGATTATGTTTGGTTAAGTAGTTTTGAAATAATATTTTATGTATATAATAATTTGAAAAGTTGATAGTGGTTGAATATTATAATTGAATATATAATATTATATTTGTAAGATTGTAGGCTAGTGGGTCCCATTAGATATATATAGTAGTATTTTAAATAGATAAAGTTGGTAATGGAGGGCCCCACATATATAATTGGGTTAAAAATAAGAATAGTGATTGATAAGTGATGTAGGGTAGTGTATAGGTTTGAGAATTGAAATTGTAGGTTTGAGATGATTTTTATGTGAAAAGTGGAAAGTGGAAATGATGATTTCCATTGGAAATTTTAGAAACAAACATGATTCTATTTCTATGAATAGTTGGAAATTGGAAATAGGGCCTTGGAAACATAAACAAACAAGGCCTTATTGTTTAGATTTTGATGAATGCCATGTAAAACTTAGAATAGGAAGTTGGCACCCCATTCTTGTTGTAAAATGCATTGTAATAAATAAAATGGTCAAGCGAGTTAAGTCGCCTATTCCCAAACAGCAAGAAGACAATCGAGACTAAAATGAAGACTCCATTTTGCAAGACAACCGAGTATGGCAAAGAAGAGTAGATGGGAACTCTATCAAGAAGCGGTGAGATGCGGTGAGTGGAGCATCGGTCAAGTCAACTCAAGAAAAGCCAAGTCTCAAGTTGAAGTGATGTAAGAGTCATCCAATGATTGGAAGTCGACTCTAAGTCACCTGGGGAAAGCAAGGAAATGCGATCAAGTCGAGATAATCGAAAAAAGATCCGTTGTACGTAAATCAAGAGAATTACCTAAACAAGTAATATCTCCATACTACCTTTCTCGAAGTGCTCAATCCCAGAAGCGTGCAAAAGGAATAAACCAATGGGAAGCACTACACCGTGTCAGAACTCTGAAAAGGTGGAAAACAATTCATACGAGGAAACAGCAATTCCAAGGACTGCAACAAGACAAGCCAACGACTGAAAGTGACTTTCAAAAATAAGCTTATCTCTTCAACGGGCAAATTTTTGAAAGATCACTATAAAAGGCTGAGGAGTTTATTTAAAAAAAAAAGAGTTGGACCAAGTGATTAAGAGACAATAACCAAAAATGTCCAAGCAATTATTAGAAAATCTGAAATATTCTCAATCCTCAAGCCTACACTACGAAGAACATCAATCCAACACTCACCTGTGAAGGAAAGATAACTTCAATCAGTTGAAGAGGAAAATCTTGAAAAATCAAGGGTCTACATTCCACGAAGGATTGTAGGAAGGTTCGTGGTCGAACCAAGTCTTGAGCTTTTGGAGGGCTTCGTGATCAAATCCAAAGAGCTTGAGCAAGTGAGTCAGTAGTAGCAAAGCGCAAACGCCTGCCCGTGAAGAAGCCGAGTCGCACGAGAAGCCACGGTGAGTGATCAAGGCGTCTCAGATCGAGTCCCAAAGGATCAAGTCATTTGTGTGATCAAGACTTCAGATCGGACCGGGATTACCACTTTGTATCTCGATCAATACCTAGTGGATTCCTCCAGGAGTTGGAGAAGAGAGGAGTAGAAGAATTACCCCATCTTCGAACCTCTATAAAAATCTTATTGTGTCATTTACATTTCAAAGACTTTAATTCCCTGCATCTTAATCGCTTATATCTCACGATAAATTTGCTATCCACTTGATAATTTCTAAGTACTAAACCAAGCACTAAATCCTTGCTTAATCAAACTTAAGGGTGTTAAGTCTTCCAATTTGAAAACAAATCACAGTTGAGTTAATTTAGACTTAACAAATTTGAGTTATTCCATCAACAACTCGTTGAGTCATTTGAGAGACTAACTCTACCGATTATCTAAATCATTTGTCCACCAAGGACACAACTGTGTAGTATCAACTCGAATATTTAAAAGGACTAAATCGAAAATTTGCAAGGTTTATTCAACCCCCCTTCTAAACCTTACACTTACACCCCTTGGGACCTACATGCATAATTCAAAGTATATGAACCATGATTTCAATATTCACATGCTCCATATTATCTATTCTCAACCCAGTCAACTCACGCTCAACACCCAATTCAAAACAACATAAACCGTTGAACAAATGTTCCCAAGATGACAACAAGCACACAATAGCGGTCAACTCACTCCCTAAAAACCTAAGAAAGCAGTAAACGTGCTAAATCAATAAACGTGCTAAAATAAAAAAAGCATCAATGCAATGCAACCTATATGCTCCACATGCAACTATATGAATGCAAAAATCGCCACAGCCTTGAATGAAAATTACTACCTCTCCCCCCAAACTTGAATGAAATTATAGCGCATAGAAGAGAATATAGAATTTTAAAGAAACGTGTGGATTGAGAATGCATACCTGAATTCGTGACCTAATAATGCTGTAGCGAACTGACGCACGGGCCGTCTGTGCGTCCCTGCGACCGTCCTTTTTCCATTTTTTTTATATATAGGAAAGCAAAAAATCCTAACTTATGAAAGCAATAAGAAATCCTAACCTAGCGAAGGAAAAAAACATGGGAAGAAATAAAACAGCAAACCATTGGGTTGCCTCCCAACAAGCAATAAATTTAACATCTATAGCTTGACGCCTGTATATACGATCACGGTTCTAGCCAAGTGAGGAGAGTCACTTCTTCATGTCTTTCTCCTTGTCAATTCAATTCGCATAAATTCGAGCCTTCTTTGAATGTCTCTAGTGGATGGTTCACATGTCGGTTAGAGGCTATATTCTCCTCGGTTGCATCGTGCGAGCGGCAGTACATGCGTGCTTCTGAGCTGCTGGCCCTCTTCGTGTGCTTCGCTTTCTCAAATATCAGTACTTACTGCACATGATCTAAAGCACACATATGATCACTCAGATTTAAAGTATTAGTACTTGATTTGACGATTGATAAAGATTTGACTCTCTATTTTATCATGAGTTTTTCCAAATTTTTATAGATGGAGAACAACACTTGCTCATCATTAACTCGTAATGTGAGCTCTCCTTTTTGCACATCTATCAAGGCTCGTGCAGTGGCTAGGAATGGACGCCCAAGTATCAGAGGGACATCTCGATCTTCTTCCATGTCAAGCACCAAGAACTCCACGGGGAATATAAACTTGTCTACCTTCACGAGCACATCTTCCACGATTCCCTTGGGATATGTGAGTGATCTATCCGCAAGTTGCAAGGTCACCGTGGATGGCTTCACCTCTCCTAATCCAAGTTTCCTGAAAATGGACAAGGGCATTAAGTTAATACTTGCTCCTAGATCACAAAGTGCTTTATTAAAGACAACACCACCAATAACACAAGGGATAGTGAAACTCCCCGAATCTTTGAGTTGTTGTGGTTATTTCCTCTGAATGATCGCATTGCACTCTTCGGTCAAGTTGACTGTCTCGAATTCTGCCAATAATTTTCTTCTTTGACATCACTTCCTTCAAAAACTTCGCATAATTGGGCATCTGCTCCAATGTGTCTGCAAAAGGTATGTTAATATGTAGTTTGTTAAAGATGTCTAAGAATTTAGCAAATTGGGAGTCTAACTTTTTTCTTTTTAAAGCGTTGAGGGAAAGGGAGTGGTATAGAAAACTTTGAAAGATCAGAGTTAGAGAAAGATTTAAGCTTCTCAGCTCCTTTTTGTTCAGCAATATGACCCTCGACTCCTTCCTCGGCGTTAACATCGCCCTTTTCTTCTGTGAGTTCATCTCCTGGGGTCGAAATTACCCATTCGGCATCACGCACAGGCCCTCCATACTCAGACGCACGGGTCGTGCATCTCATGTTCTGTTACTGGAATCCTTAGGTACCACGCACGACCTGGTCATGCTCCGGCGCACGGGTCGTGCGTTCTTCAGTTTTTTCTTCACTTCCCAGAATTTTTGGCCCCTCGTACTCCATACCACTCCTCAGACGAATGGCATTACACTGTTCCCTTGGATTAACTTCTGTGTTACTTGGAAATTGTCCCTTCTGATGTTGTCCACCAATGATCGTCGCTAGCTGGCCAATGTGAGTTTCTAGATTTTTCATTCGTGAATTCACAGTGTTGGCCAACTCCGTGATATGTGCCTCGATCTTGTCTATCTTAGCCTCATCTTTATTGAACATGTTCCTCGTTTCACCCATGAACGAGGTGAGAATGTCCTCTAAAGATGGCTTTGCCTCCGCATTAATGACACCGTTTGTCACATTAAACTCATGTGGTGGTTGCATCACATTCTTCGCGTTCGCATAAGAAGTTTTCA
Organism: Rehmannia glutinosa; assembly: GCA_016081115.2. Classification (NCBI taxonomy): domain Eukaryota; kingdom Viridiplantae; phylum Streptophyta; class Magnoliopsida; order Lamiales; family Orobanchaceae; genus Rehmannia; species Rehmannia glutinosa. Next base: position 85,648,188 of record CM071936.1, on the reverse strand, counting down.
TGGTTCCTCAAACCCCGATGGTAATGGGTAGGAGTCTGATTGTTCCGATAATTGTTGAAATTCCGGTTGTTTACATAATTTGCTTCCTCCATGGGATCTAGAGGAACTCCCCCATTAATTGCACCCGCGTTTCCATCAGTCCCCTTCATCAATACACTCAAGTGATTGGTCAACGCAGTCATCTGAGCTGTCAATGCCTTAATTGGGTCCGAATCAGTGACTTCGGCTACCCTTTTCACATTAGTCCTCTCGGAGGGCCACAAATAGCTATTCATGGCCATCTCCTCCAACAAGTTGAATGAATCCTCTAGGAATCTTTCAAGTAAGGCGCCTCCTGCTGTGGCATCTACAAACGACCTAGTCTGTCCTATCAACTCGTTGTAAAAGAAGCATAGCTGCTGATCCTCAGGAAATCCGTGTTGCGGGCACCTCCTCAATAAATCCCGGAATCTCTCCAGGCCTCATACAAAGGCTCAGAGTCAAACTGCTTGAACTGTGTGATCTCACTTTTGAGCTGCAGTGTCTTACTTCGTGGGAAGTATTTAAACAAAAATCTCTGACTCAGCTCATCCCAGTTGTTCACACTCCCGTGAATTAGGGTGCCTAGCCAGTTTCTAGCCTTATCCCTTAAAGAGAAAGGGAATAGGCGAAGACGTATAACATCATCAGTCACCCCATTCATCTTGATTGTATTGCAAATCTGTATGAAGTTCGCAAGATGAGAATTGGGATCCTCAGACGGGAAACCCCCAAACTGATTTTGCTGCACCATCGAGATCAGTGCTGGCTTCAGCTCAAAGTTATTCGCATTGATTGGGACAATGACAATTCCACCATAGTTGCGATTGGTCTGTGGCCGAAAGTAATCACGAATCGCTTCTTCGGATCACGGAACCTCGTATCGTAACTCAATGTTGACCTGTTGGCCCGATTGTTACCTCCATTGTCGACCCGTTATTGCCTCCGTTGTTATCTTCTACGCCGCCATAGCTTTGTTCTTTTGTCTTTCTCGCCGTTTAGTAGCCGCACTATTTCGCCTAGCAAAAGCCTCAATCTCCGGTATGAACGGTGCTAATTCTCCTTCCTTCGAGCGAGTGTTCATGCACTACCTGAACAAACTAAAGAAAACAAGTCAAACACAGTAGAAGTAAAATTAAACAACAAAATAAAAAGAAAGAAAAAATTTCTAAATTAAAAATAATTCTATTTATCGCAATATTAGTACTAAAAATTTAATTAATCCCCGGTAACGGTGCCAAAAATTGTTCGCCATATTTTTAGCTTCACCGCAAGTGTACGGTGTAGTTTATAGAATAGGGTTAGCAAGGTCAATTCCACAGAGACTAATAAATTAATGTACTAAGTATTGGATTGTAATAGCTTTATTTTTATCCAGACGATCGAAGTTGAGTGATTTGGTTTTATAAACTAAAAAGAGAATTTATCCTAAAATAAACAAAGTGAAGATTGATTGAAAGATCAAAAAGATGAATGGATTCCTGGGTTATGGTTTCAGTTAATATCCTCTTTTATTATCAGATTAATCAACCCAAAGTTATACGTATTGTTCCATATAGAACAATCACAAAAGTACTTTACCCTCTCTCTCAAGATGCATGTAAAAGCGTTGATTGAAATATATATGCTAGCATATCTACTCAACATGAGATATCCAACTCCCAAAAGCACAAAAGATTAAATACTCCCAGATCTAGTATTGAAACTCATCTGTTCGAATTATGAATCAATACACCAAACAAGTTAAACCAAAGGTCTGTTGATAAAACAAGAATTAAAACAAAGTACTCGAATAGGGTTGAAAACAATAACTTCAATTGTCATTAAGCATCAAATAAAAGTATCCATTAACCTACTCCCAAACCCGGGAATCACAAGATGTTTAGCCAGACATAGAAAACAAATAATTCATAGACAAATTATCCATGTTCATGTCTAACTAATTGAAAGTAAAGATACTATGGAATGCGAAGACTCGGGGACGTCGATGATCTCTCGATCTATCTTCAATCCTCAAGCGTGTTGTTGTTGCTTGATCGATCTCTCCATTCTCTCGGTGGAAAATTGCTCTTTTCTCTGTGTTCTAGGGCAAAAGTCGGCGTATATTTGTTTGTGGCCGCCCCGTCTCTATTTGTACTCCGTTTGGGTCAAAACCTAGTTGGAAATCTGTCAAACTCTATTTTCCGCACGACACACACGGTCGTGCGCGCCCAATAAGATGCCAGCGCATGCCCAGCCCATGCTAGGTGCTGTAGAAACATGCCAATCGCTGAAAGATGCACGGGCCGTGCGCATCACGCACGACCAACCCATGCGTATGGTCGAGGCTTTAGACTCAGTCTTGGGGTAGCACACGGGCCATGCTAGGGACGCACGCCCTGCTCGTGCGCACCTGCTGGACTTGATATTTGTTCGTTTTCTTTTGTTTCTCGCCCAATTCGTCTGACTTCTTCCCAATTCAACTCCAAACTTCATACGTTTCGTTAAGTATTGGCGGTTCTTTATCACAATGCTCCGAATTGTTGCCAAAATGCTACAATTATCAACAAATTCCTACAAAACGAGCAAAACGTAATACCTTTTCCACAAAACAGCCTATTTACACATGTAATACATGCATAGCAACTAATTCTAGCTACAATTAAGCCTGAAATACATGCAAAACACATGTCAATCAGTCCCCCAGATCGGACTGTATGATGGAGAGACCGACCCCACTACCCACATTCACAAATACTTGGCATGGATGGATCTGTACAGCCCAAGCGATGCCATCCTCTGCCGAGTTTTCCCCCTGACGTTAGGCGACCGGGCCCACTGTTGGTTCCGAACTTTACCGTCGGGGTGTATACATTCGTGGAATGACATGATGCCAGCTTTCACAACACACTATCTAGCCTAAAAGGTCCGCGATGCCCCGAAAGACTCTCTTGTCAATATCAAGCAGGGCAGGGCGAGTCGCGATTGAGTTATATTGCTCGGTTTAATAATCAAATTCTTGAGATGGAGCCAGTTTCCGATGACGTGATGATCATCGCGGCCATGACTGGGCTCGCCCCTGGGACCCGATTTAATTATGCCATCCACGAGTCGGGTGCAAGCACCTTTCAGGAGTTCCTACTCCGAGCAGAAAGGCACATATGTGCGGAAAAAGCCATGGCCAACGTCCCCACCAAACATAGACACCAGAATCCTCAAAAGGACACCAAAAAGGACGCCCCTTCTGGGCTAGGTTTCGGGTTCAGACCATTTTCTGACAACACCGCGACGGGCTATAGGTCACATCAAGAAGTTAGAGCTGAGGTGGCGGCTTTGAAAAGCACATTAAAACACACACCTTCGGCTATTTGGAAGGACATCAGGAATCTTAACATGTTACCTCCTACTCGCCCAATTAGGCTGGACCTGTCCAAGTTGGATTCCAACCGATATTGCAACTACCACAGGTTGATTGCCATGAAACAAATGAATGCCGAGACCTTGTCCGAGAAATCCTAAGATTGGTCTAGAGAGGAGGCTTGAAACAATATGTGCATGGCCTCCCGCAACCTCTACCACCCACTGTCGGAACAAATCCGGAGCAACGTCCCAATCCTAGCCGAGTACCACCGCCTAATGACAACAACGGGCAAGAAATTTTAACAATGATTAATGCGAATAGGACTGAAGGCAGCCGATCCAACAGAAAAAGGAAAGGTGAGGCTCGGGAAGCCGAAAATGCAAAGCAACACGTTCTAATTGCAGAGATCCTAGAAGGCCTACCAACTGGATACTTCTCTTTTTCCGACCAAGATGCTGATCAACTAGTACACCCCCATTCGGACCATCTGGTCGTCACAGCCCCCATCCTATTTCTCAAAAATGAAAAAGGGGTGTTAAAATTTAAAGAAAATAGGAAGAAGAAGAGAAAAGGGCTCTAGTGTCCAAATCTTACCTTGTAGTCCAAATTTCTCTAAAAATTTCTCTTCAAGTCTTCTAAATTGACCACCATGCATGCATGTCTTCAGGTAGTCTTCTTTGAGATAGGGGGGTTCGAATTTTTTGATTAAGTAGGAAGAATGTTGGTTTTTGTTTAGATGTTTGAAGAAAGAATGAGTGTTTGATGATATTAAGAAGGTGTTCTTGAAGGTATGAAGGTATGCTTGAAGATGTGAAAGACTTGTGTTTGAAGATATGAAGATGTGAAAGACTTGTGTTTGAAGATTTGAAGATATGAAGAGTTGGCGTTTGAAGATTTGAAGATGTGAATGATTTTTAGAGAGAGATTAGAGAGAATGAGGAGAATTTGCTTGAGAGATGAAGGTATTGGGTGAAAAATAAAATTTTGGCCTAATGGCCGATTGCATGGGGAGAGAGGGAGAGGAGAAATTTTTTGTTTAATTTGTGTCTTGAATTTTGCTTCTTGCATGGGAGACAAAATGCAAGTCAAAGCATGGGCTTGAATGGTGTTGGGGAATATTGAGAAGAATGTTGGTTAAGTGCAAAGATGTTGGAAAAAATAGTAATAAAGAATTGTGTATAAGATAATGTGTATAATATTTGAATTAATGGTGTAATTATACACAAGATGACTAATATAAGGTGTAAGTGTACAAGAGTTGGATGATATTTCTACTCCAAAAATCCCATTATTGCCGTCCACTATAGGGGTATTGTGGTAATTCCATATTTTTTTTTGTCCCAAATTTGATGATAATAGATGAATAATATCAATCTCCAAATTAATTAGTGATTTCCTTGATCACTTATAAGTCTCAAAATCACTTAATCTAAATCAAATTCTTAATTCTATAAGGTAAAAGTCTCTAAAATAAATAGTCTCTTAAAATTCTAAGGTGACTAATGAATACAAAAATAGTAATAATGATCATCAAGTGATCATAAATGCGAAATAGAATTAATAAATAATCATGATCACAAGTAATAAATACAAATGAAATTAATTGCAATATATATATAGACGATCAAATACATAGACGACAAAAGATCGATTACATGCTCGGAAAAATCGGGGCTTCACATCCTCCCCTCCTTAAAAGAATTTGGTCCCCAAATTCTCTTCAGAATAGTCCTGGATATTGATTCCTCATGTCTTCTTCCATCTCCCACGTTGCGTCTTCGTCTCAGTTGTGGTTCTGCCACACCACTTTAACCATTGGAATCTCCCTCTTACGCAACTGACGTATCTGCTGATCAATGATCCGGATCGGCCTCTCGGTGTAGGATAAATTTTCCATTAGAGGAGGAGTATCATGAGTGATGATATGTTCAGGATCTGGTTGATACTTCTTCAATCTCGATATGTGGAATACATCGTGCATTCTGGCATATGGTGCTGGTAACTCGAGTCGGTAGGCTAACTTCCCGATCCTCTGTAAAATCTTGTAAGGTCCAACATATCTCGGGCTCAACTTGCCTCCTTTCTTCGGATTGATCAATCCTTTCCGTGGTGAGAGTCTGAGAAATACTTCATCTCCAACTTCAAATTCCAAATCCTTTCTTCTCTTGTCCGCGTAACTCTTTTGGCGGCTACGAAGTCATGCGAATCCGCTCCTTGATCGCCTTGACCTTCTCCATGGCCTCCGAACTAAGTCGACCTTTGGAATCGAGGGTGACTTTCGTTTCTCTTTGGAGTCCATTGGTCATCAATCTCCCAAAGGCAAAGTGGGGATCTACATTTCACCCATATAATGCCTCGTAGGGTGCCATCCCAATCGTGGCCTGATAGTTGTTATTGTAGGCGAACTCGGCTAATGGTAAGTGCGAATCCCAACTTCCTTGGAAATCCAATGTGCAGGCTCGCAACATATCTTCCAGGGTTTGAATCGTTCGCTCAGACTGTCCATCAGTTTGTGGATGTGCTGTTGTGCTGAAACTTAGTGAGGTACCCAATTCCTCGTGCAAGCACTTCAGAATCTAGAGACAAACCTCGGGTCTCTCCTCGATACTATGTCAACAGGTACTCCATGCAGTCGAATGATCTCTCGGATATAAATCTGTGCAAGTTTCTGCAAGCTATCAGTTTTCTTGATAGGTAAGAAGTGTGCAGATTTTGTGAGTCGGTCTACAACTACCCAAATAGCATCATGGCCTCCTCTGGTCCTTGGTAGATCCGTCACGAAGTCCATCGTTATGTGTTCCCATTTCCACTCGGGAATTCTCAATGGTTGTAGTAAACCAGATGGTCGTTGGTGTTCGCTTTTACTCGTTGACAAGTCAAACCATCTGCAACGAACTCCGCTACCCTGGTTCTTCATGTTTACCCACCAATAACTCCATTTCAAATCCTTATACATCTTGTTTCCTCCAGGATGTATAGTGTATTTCGACGGTGTGCCTCTGCGAGGATTTTATTCCTAATCGCTTTCGTCACTCGGTACACAAACTCAATTCGAAATCGATAACCCCATCTTCATGTACCGAGAATTCTGATCTCTCTCCTTTAAGTATCTTCTCCTTCAGTTTTTGAAGATGTACATCAGTCCCATGTGCTTCCTTGATCTCATTTAGCAGATCGGGTTTAACTAAAATGTTAGCACATGAAATCTAAGTATTGGTTCTCGTCAGATTCCAATTGCTTAGCTCTTTTAATGATTCCCACTCTCGAATCATAAGTCTGGCTAAGCTCGCCTTTCTGCTCAAAGCGTCAGCTACTACGTTAGCTTTCCCGGGATGGTATTGAATATCAAAATGATAGTCCTCAATCAACTCCATCCATCTCCGTTGCCTCAGATTGAGATCTTTCTGGGAGAATAGATACTTCAAGCTCTTATGATCTGTGAAAATCGTGAATGTTGCTCCGTAGAGATAGTGTCTTCATTTCTTTAACGCGAACGCTATCACTGCCAATTCCAAGTCATGCATTGGATAATTGGCTTCATACGGCTTGAGCTTTCGTGATGCATAGGCGATGACCTTTCCTTCCTGCATGAGCACTGCTCCTAGTCCTTTCTTTGATGCATCACTGTAGACGACAAAGTTTTCTATTCCCTTTGGAAGAGCTAAGACTGGAGCTGTAGTAAGTCATTTCTTCAGCTCTTGGAAACTAGCCTCACACTTGTCATTCCACTCAAACTTGACTTGCTTCTGGGTTAGTCGAGTGAGCGGTTCGGCTATCTTGGAGAAATCCTGGATAAATCTTCGATAATATCAAGCTAGTCCTAGGAAACTCCTGATCTCCGTTACAGACTCGAGTTGTTTCCATTCAACCACTGTTTGTACCTTCGAAGGATCTACGGAGATCCCGGTGCCGGATACTATGTGTCCCAAGAACGCAACTTCACTAAGCCAAAATTCGCACTTGCTAAATTTGGCATACAGCTTATGCTCTCGTAGTGTCTCCAAAATGATTTTCAGATGACGTTCATGCTCTTCTCTAGACTTAGAGTATACGAGTATGTCATCAATGAATATCACTACGAATTGATCCAAATAAGGTTGAAAGACTCGATGCATCAGGTCCATAAATGCTGCTGGTGCATTCGTCAGACCGAAAGGCATCACTACAAACTCGTAGTGTCCATATCGAGTTTGAAATGCAGTTTTGGAAATGTCTTCTTCGTGGATCTTCAGTTGGTAATAACCTCGTTGTAAATCAAACTTTGAGTACACTGTCGCTCCTTGAAGTTGATCAAACAGTTCATCTATCCTTGGGAGGGGATATTTGTTCTTGATGGTCACGCTATTAAGACCACGATAATCTATACACAGTCTTAATGTGTCATCCTTCTTTTTGGCAAACAGTACAGGTGCTCCCCATGGAGACGTACTCAGTCGGATAAATCCCACATCCATCAGCTTCTGTAATTGCGTCTTCAACTCTTGCAACTCAAGAAGAGCCATTCTATATGGTGTTCTAGCAATCGGGGCGGTTCCCGGTAATACCTCGATGGTGAACTCGACTTCCCTATCTGGAGGGACAGTGGTGAGTTCTTGTGGAAATACATCCGTGTATTCTGATACTATAGGTACTTGGTTAATTTGTGTCTCAACCTTGGGTTTGTTAATTACAAACGCCAAGTACCCTTGTGCCCCTCTAGTGATTGCCTTTCTTGCTTTCATGGTGGAGATGATAACCAAGACGTAGAGTCAACAGTAAGGGAAAGGCATATCCATTAATGTAAAACTTGAATACACCCATGAAGTACAACAATAGTAACACTGAGTCAAAGATACATCTGAATCAAAATACAACTGAATCTAATACAACAGAAAGCAAGGTACAACATGGTGGAATAAGTGTCTACAACAACGAAAGCACAAACTAGCAATCAAGCTAACTACTCAGTGAGATTGCCATCATCGTCACTAGCAGCTACGTCCATAATCGGGGCCTGGTCGGGCTGAGGTGGCGCCTCGACCTCAGGACAATCGACGAAATCCAGCCACTGCTCGAATCCCTGTGCATTATCAAGCGGAGCAGCCTCAAGTGCCTCAGGCTCTCCGACCTTGACTGGATCCTCCTCGGGGTCCTCCTCAAGATCCTCCTCAGGGTCCTCCTCAGCGTCGGGTATGGGCTCCACCTCGGGTGGTTGCAATGGTTGTGCATTAGCTGCCAAAGCAGCCTCCAGAGAAGCGTCTCGCTGGGCTAGGGCATGTGTAAGGTCCTCTATCACGGTCATGTGCTTGATGAGGGTCTCCTCCAAGCGCTCAATGGTGTCTCGAGACATGTGGGCGTCCATCTCCCACTTCTGGCGGCCGTCACTTGCTCTCTTTATTTTCTCTCGCACATTATCCAGGCGCCCCTGGATAATCTTTATATGATCCTCCCTCGCCCGTAAAGTGTTGTCGTGGTCCTTAATAATGATGGTTAACTCGTTCTTTTCGTCTTGGCTCCTTGCCAATCGGGCCGTGTCAAGTCTGCATACCGGGCGCTCCTCGGGACAGCTCCGAGGTCGCTTGAATACTCTCCCGGTGCCAGTGAATCGTAAGTGCCCGGTAGTACTCCTGTTCGGCACGGGCCTGAAAAACGTCCCACCAAGAAGGTGGCGCCGGCTCCATCCTGATCAAACAAAACTAAGGCGGATAAGTCAAAGGTAAAGGAAAGATAAGGAGAGAATAAGGAAACAATGAACAAAGAAAGTCAGTCAAGAATCAACTAAGTCATGACAAGTATGACTATGGAACCTCAAAATATGCGTTCTAACTTAGTTTCAATCTCAATAATATGTTTCTACGCTAAATTGAAATCGAATTCACACTAATTAGTCAAGTCGCGGTACTACCCAACACAGACCAAGGGTCCTATCCTGGGTTAGCTCGGTGTAAGTTTCCATCTTACTAGCCGAGCTCTGATACCACTCTAACTATCACGCCCCAGACGGGGACGCGACGAGGATCTACAACTTAAATACAAGTAAACCAAACAGTCTAGACAATATCAATGAAATCCCAATGGAACAGAGTCAAATAGCAGCGGAAATAAAGTACAAGTACGAGTTACAACTTACAGTCCAACAAATATCCAAATCTTAAACGTCAAAGGGTCCTACGCCCTTAAATTACAGTCAAAGAGAGAAAAGAGTAGCAGGATAAACGGGAGTCCAACATCAGTAGAAGTACATGAAATAAGAATAATCATTAGTAAAAAGGTGCAAGATCGACAGGCAGAGCGAGGGTCATCAATGCGGGTGGGCTGGTTCGACATCTTCAACATAGTCCCCATCTAAGTTTAGAAAACAGGAGGGGATGAGACAGAAATCTCAGTGGATGGGGTGATCGTGTGCAAGTGTGGCGATATATAGTTAATGCGAGAAACAATTGTATGAAAACGCGTGAGATATGATGCATGAATTCACACATAGTCCACAAGCGTCGTGGTAAAATATTTAAGTAATATACTTATACAGTTTAAGAAAATAGTTCGTGGTCACACAAGCACTATGTGATTGTGCAAGACAGTAGATTGCGCATTTTAATATAACCCCAATCCTATACAAGACAAGTAATGGTTGCGTACGGATTTGTAGCGCCAACCAATGCAATACAAGTAGCGGTTGCGTACGGATTTGTAGCGCCAACCAAACGGGTCCGATAACTCTTAATCGTGTGGATCGAGGCAAGCGATTCCTTCGTTCTTCCTTGTAACTCCCGAGCAAGATGGTCCAAGACCGTCACCTTATCGCTCCATAGGCAAAGACAAAATCCACAAGTGGAGCTAGCAAGGCTCGGATTTGTCGTAATCATGATTATACCTCAAGTACTACGACCCGCTTTCCTTGGACAAACCACGTCCCTCGATTTGCGGGATTAGGGACGATGGGGGAAGAGTGGAATAAGAGTCCGAGCTGCCTTGCCCATCCCCGACGTATCCATTCCGATTGTGAGCTCGACACACCAAGTTGACTCGGCGGGAAGGTAAAAACAATTTGAGATAGTCAACCATGCAATGAGTATTATTGATTCGGGGAAGAGGTTCGGGAAAATTTTCGAATATCGCGAGTGGCAATTATGGCATTGGTGGAGTTATTTGGAAGAAGATGATTATTGGGAGGATAAGCAATCTTCGATATCTTGAAAGATTAGGTAGAACATAAGTTCCGTTATAGATTCAAAATTGCAAGACGAGGAAGTCGCCCCACGTTCGGGTATTAATCGGCCAAGACGATCCGATAAGTCAAGGGGTTTTTGAGAAAATAATATATTTTAATTAATAATTAAAGTCAGAGGGTCTAGGGCTGTTTTAGTAAAAGGAAAATAATTTGAGTTAGGTCCTTGATAAAAAGAAAATTTACAATTAGCCCCGTTTTGTAAAAACCAATACCTTTGGGGTTAAAAATTGAATAAATAAATATCCCGACCTTGAAAAATTATGAGGTCAGTTCCTAAATTCTCTAAATTGTTCAGAGATTCAGGTTTTTAAAGTTTTGAGGTCGAGTTTTTATAAAATACTCACATTGGCCCCAAATTTGTTAAAATTGTCATTTCGGGCCCTAAGTTTAAAATAATTGGAACTCACAAACCGAAAGGGATTTTAATGTGATTCTAGTTGGAAAATGTCACTAAGGTTAGTAGGATATTGGGACAAAAACAGTTTTAAAAAGAAATAAGTATAGGTCCTTTAACCTTTGAAAATCTCATTTTTATCCCATTTTGAAATAATTGCCTTTAAGGCTTTTAGGGGTCCAATTGTTATGAAATTTGAACATTGAGTCCAAAATATAATTAAGTTATAGTTAAATTAGTAATTCCAGGTACATGGGCTGTATAAGTCCTGGAAATTTCATTTGGGTCCTCAAGTTTAATCTTTTACAATTTAGTCCCTCAATTTTAGTAAAATTACTTTCCAAGCTCTAAACACTTGGATTTTTGGAATACATTTAAAGTATGACATTTCCAGTCCCTTAAGAGTTAAAATTTCAAATTTTAAAATTAAGGTCTGGTAAAGTTTCGAAAATTACAAAGTAGCCCTCAAACTTCTCAAATTTTACAATCTAGTCCGTGGGCTTTTAAAGGTTGATTTTAATTATCTTAAAACTCTTAAAACTTTATTAAAATGTCCAAAAGTCATTTTTTAACCTGAGTACAGTCCCAAATTCGAAATTTGCAGAGGGGTCCCTTAAGTTTTATTTTCTTGCAATTAAGTCCACCAACTTTCCATTTTTGTATTTTAAGTCTAAAAATTAATATTTAATCAATTATGCTCGACTTGTCCAGATTATAAGTCATACAAAACATGGATTTCAAGGATCATACACATGCATGTTCATTTCATACAAGAATTTATCAGAGAGAACATTAAATTGTACATGCATGCACCTAAATTTCAATAAATAGCATTTTTGAGCAACACTTGAGAAATTTCACAATTTGATACATAAAATTAACATGCAATACATAAAATATACATATCTCAAGTACACATGATCAAAACACTAATGCATTTAACAAAAATCCCTAGAAGTTGAAAGCATTTTTCCACCCACCTTAAATTTGGAGAGTTGTGAAATAAAAAGGATAAATTTCACAACTTGGTATGAGGTCACTTAGGTCAGCCCCTAAGTCAAGAAATATCAAAAATTTAGAGTTAGGAAAATGAGTGAAAAATTAAGAAGAAAAAGAAGAAGATAAGAAAATTGGAAATACTACACTTTACCTTGTGTAGTAAGTGATTTGAAACTAGTTGAAGCTTCAAATTTGGGATTTTTGATTCACCTTCAAAATCACCTAAGGTCAGCCCCTATTTCTCAAAAATGAAAAAGGGGTGTTAAAATTTGAAGAAAATAGGAAGAAGAAGAGAAAAGGGCTCTAGTGTCCAAATCTTACCTTGTAGTCCAAATTTCACTAAAAATTTCTCTTCAAGTATTCTAAATTGACCACCATGCATGTGTGTCTTCAAGTAGTCTTCTTTGAGAAAGGGGGGTTCGAATTTTTTGATTAAGTAGGAAGCATGTTGGTTTTTGTTTAGATGTTTGAAAAAAGAAGGAGTGTTTGATGATATTAAGAAGGTGTTCTTGAAGGTATGAAGGTATGCTTGAAGATGTGAAGGACTTGTGTTTGAAGATATGAAGATGTGAAGGAATGGTACTTGAAGGTTTGAAGATATGAAGAACTTGTGTTTGAAGATTTGAAGATATGAAGAGTTGGTGTTTGAAGATTTGAAGATGTGAATGATTTTTAGAGAGAGATTAGAGAGAAGGAGGAGAATTTGCTTGAGAGATGAAGGTGTTGGGTGAAAAATAAAATTTTGGCCTAATGGCTGATTGCTTAGGGAGAGAGGGAGAGGAGAAATTTTTTGTTTAATTTATGTCTTGAATTTTGCTTCTTGCATGGGAGACAAAATGCAAGTCAAAGCATGGGCTTGAATGGTGTTGGGGAATATTGAGAAGAATGTTGGTTAAGTGGAAAGATGTTGGGAAAAATAGTAATAAAGAATTGGTGTATAAGATAATGTGTATAATATTTGAATTAATGGTGTAATTATACACAAGATGACTAATATAAGGTGTAAATGTACAAGAGTTGGATGATATTTCTACTCCAAAAATCCCATTATTGCCGTCCACTATAGGGGTATTGTGGTAATTCCATATTTTTTTGTCCCAAATTTGATGATAATAGATGAATAATATCAATCTCCAAATTAATTAGTGATTTCCTTGATCACTTATAAGTCTCAAAATCACTTAATCTAAATCAAATTCTTAATTCTATAAGGTAAAAGTCTCTAAAATAAATAGTCTTTTAAAATTCTAAGGTGACTAATAAGTACAAAAATAGTAATAATGATCAATCAAGTGATCATAAATGCGAAATAGAATTAATAAATGATCATGATCACAAGTAATAAATGCAAATGAAATTAATTGCAAAATATATATTATTAATATTTACCCGTCAAAGTGACATGGTAAAATAGTCGACCAAATACATAGACGACAAAAGATCGATTACATGCTCGGAAAAATTGGGGCTCCACAAAGATTATCCATATTAAATTTGTCACGATATATTTTTTTATTGTTTATAAATTTTCCTTTTTAGTAAAAAATTCTATAAATGTTATGCTACAGTAACATATGTAATAAAGAAATCGTGATAAGATGAAAGAAAAATATGATAATTTAAGTACTGCACAGAAACAAAAGTATATTTACATTTAATAAAGTATAGAAGTATCAATAGAGAAGAAGTCCACATGTTGCAAGTCTACTTAAAAAGTAAAGTTCCATGTGAATCAAAAGTTTGGTGATAAAATTATTCATTAAAGATAACATATTAAATCAAAGCTTTTTTCTTTTGTAAATCTAGATTATTTGATATTTGTTTGTTTTATGATGTACCCAATTTGTCTTGATTTTTAAGAATTTTAACTTGAATGATATATACTCAACAATTATTAACTTTCATTTCATCTCACAATTTAACAATGTGTTGATTAGGCAAATCAGAATTTAGAAATTATTCTAAGTTGGGACCATGTCATCAAAATAATACTTGAATAGTTTTGTGAGGGTTGTTTATATACATGTTAAATAAAAATTCTTCGTTGGATATAATCCATGTAAGTTTTGTTTAAATTCTTTGGCATGAGTTTTTAAATCCAAGATGTTACACTATATTTCACCACTTAAAATTTATTTCATGAAATATCAATTTTCAAAATTGCAAATGTCTTTTCATTGTACGAAATGGATGATATTTTCAGCAAACTTAAGCAAGTTAAATTATATTAATAATATATTTTTATATGAATTAGCAAAATTTTGTAGCACACGCTCATGCATCTTACTAGTGAAAATAAATAACGATAAAAATAATAATAATAAATTACTTCGCCATATGCGAATGCCACGGCTGAATGAGCTCATTGGCCGTATAGACCTTCCTTAGTTTCCTATGGTATGACATAGTCAATGTCGAAAACTCTGAGATAGGACACCTATGTAGGGTGCACAATAATTGATTACCACCCAAAATAACTTACACCACAATTGGTAAACACACACACACACACACACACACACACACCATCCAACAACTTTGATTGGAAGCTGACAAGAATAGAGAATATAATAGAAAAGAATACCCAAAATAGAGAGCTTAAATTCAGGAAATAATATTGAGCAGATCCTTTAGATTGATTTTTGCGTGAATACCAACAAATTTAGAGCTACTTAACAGAGTCTATTATTGTGCAGGCTAGGGTGAAACAATAGTCCTATCAAACTCTGTGACGATAATACTCAAGGAAAAAAACATCCATATCTTTGACATGAATTTGAAGCTGCTGAATCTCCTCAACTACTTTGTGTAAGTCAGTTCGATAATCGCCACGATAATCTGATGGTTGAATAGATTATGCCCATTTTCTCGATTATGCCCTCCTTTTTCGAATAAATAAGCCAAGACAAAAATAGAAGTGCGTGAAGTAAACAATACACGTCGATTTATAGAGTTTCAACCCACCTAAGGCCTAATCATCTACCACTCCAGTATCTCCGGGATGGATTTCAAAAAGGAAAAAAGGTTGTATTAATTACCACAATACAACATCATCTTACAACACTTCTTTAGAGATTACCACAATCTCCCTTGAAGATTACCACAATCTTCTTGCAACGGCACCTTGTGAAGATCACCACAATCTTCCGACTTGAAGAATACCAAATTCTTCAACACCTCAAAGAGCATCAAACTCTTCAACAAGAAGATTACCACAATCTTCTTACACCTAACACCTAGATCACCCAAGTGTGTTCTTACCACAAGAACACTCACAAGGATATCTTGTGTTGAATGATAACCAAAAATTCAAGATTACAACTCGATAATGAATAATACAATTTTGAGTGCAAGTGTAATCAAGAAATAAGCCTAGACCTCAAGATGTGAAAGTGTAAGACCTTAGACAATTACAACAAGAATATTGAAAATGAAAGAACAAGTATTTACTTGAGTGTATCTTGTTGTGTTGTGTATAATTGGTTGTCTTGTTGCTCCAAAACTTCCTCTATTTATAGGAGATGATTGATCAAGAATAGGCTCCTCTTGGGGATTGAAAATCTACAGAAAAATACAATTAAAATCAAGAAAATAACTGTTAGAAATCAATCCCACAATTTAAGGAAAATCTGTCTACTGTCAACGGCTAGAATTTTGCTGTCAAAACGGTAGGGCGACCGGTCGCATAGAAATAGACGTTGAAAAAAAACACTGAAAAATTACACAGGGCGACCGATCGACTAGGGGTCCGACCGGTCGACCCCGTGTTGGATCAGTCCGCCTAGTTATTTTTGCAAAACAGAGAGCAAATATTTTGCAAAGGCACCAGTCGACCTATGTCGACCGGTCGACGCGGCCAATCGGCCTCTAGGTCGACCGATTGGCCTCTTGTGTTTTGTGTTCGTCCCGTTTTCTATTTCTAAAAATCAACTTTAGACACAGGATGCCCTATAGGGTGACCGGTCGAACACAAGACAGAAGTGTTGTCCAATTTTTGTCAAAAATAAACTTCAAGAAATACTCCGAAAATAAGTAAAAATATTTTAAATCATTTGGGAGTATTTGGACAACATTTAGAAGCATTGTTTTGGTGTAAAAATACTTTAAAACAAAATCATCAAAATCTTGATAAAAACATTTATCAAACACTCTGTACCTACATTTGCAATTGAATAGGAAGTTAGAGTGAAGATAAAAACAAGAAGCAAAGTAAAATGTTAGTCCTCATACTAAAAATTAATTAAGCAAAACCAGGAAAAAATCACAATCGGTACAACCTTTGCTTTCTAGTAGTAGCGCACATAAAATACTTGGTAAAGTACAAAAACAAACAAAAAAGTGAAGATATAATGCCGACATAAATCACATTATGGTGGTGTCCATATGTAAAAACTAAAAAAAAATCAACCGAAAGGAGTTTCACATCAGAATAGCAACATAAATGCAGTGAAAGCGGTTCTATGTAACTTGTATTTAGGTGTTCGGATACCTCAAATTAGCATGGGAAGGGAAAAAACTGAAAGCAAATTAACAGAACCTCAAATTAGCATAGAGATAACTTTCATATTCATGGGTGGAAGAAAGTTGAAAATGAGCAAGCGTGAAGAAAATGCTCAAAATGGTTATCAGAAATGTTCCAATTTTGAACAGCTGATTTGAATGGACATTAGTTGTTGTTTCAATCCTACATACCCCTTTAATTTCCAATCATAAAAGATAAACACAGAAAGTTTTTCTCTTCTTTAATAGCACACATCTAAAGTTTCGAACTTGACATGAAACTTCTTCAGATTTTGTGGTGCGTTTGGATGTCAAGCAAAACTCTACAAAAATCATTTAACTTGTTGGGGCTACAAGCATAGATACTATATGCCTCAACAAAAGTATTAATAATTCACCTGTTGTTACTTGTTATTTCCCTTGGAACTGTCTCCTGTGAAGTATTCTACGAACTATTACAAACACCTCTTTCACAATGCATCTGCATTTCCTTGACTTGGTTCAGCCAATTTTCTGATAATATTCACAAACTGAAATGCTCAGCTATCGCTTTTCCAACAAAACAGTAATCACAAAATGAAAAGGAATTATCACAGGGAAGAGTGAAGGAAGTATATGGAAACTGAGTCCAATAAAACTCCAAAAAATAGATGCATCTTTCCTAGGACACACAAACACACTCAACTTTTAATTGGTTCTGATAGAAATAATTTTAGGATATGATAGATATTTGTTTTATAGTAAGGTTGGAAATGGGAGTCTTATTTTTGTAGGTGTAATATAGTATGCAGTGTAAGTGAAGGAAATAATTTGGTTTATAGAAGAATGGAGGAACTAAGGCAAAGAGAGGTTTGAACCTTGAATTAGAAGTTTTATTGTTTGTCTTTGATTTTTTTTGTCTACACAAGAATGCCTGCACATCTATTTATACTAGTCTAAGGAGGCTTCTAGTACTTGTTCTAGATTTTTCTAGTTTCATTTGTAATTCCAATGCTTCTAGATTTTTTCTTCCCTAATCTATATTTTATAATGTTTGTTCTAGATTTTTCTTCTTACTTCTACAATTCAATCTACTAGAATAATTTAGAAATGTGCACCATTTTCTAATACTCTTCCTTAGTGCATATTTATGTGACTCCTATCATATCTCGTTGTATCTCGAACTTTTCTCGCGATAGTGCTTTTGTAAAAATATGAGCTAGTTGTTCGTTAGTCTTGCAATGCTCCAGCTCAATTTCATTGTTTGCTTCTGCTTCCCGGATGAAGTGATACTTGATTTTGATATATTTAGTTCTGCTGTGGAACACGGGATTTTTTGCTATTGCTATCGCAGACTTACTATCACAATAGATTTTTGTAGCTTTGTCTTGTTGTTCTCTCATATCTTCAAGTATGCGCTTCAACCATATTACTTCGCTGGTAGTCATTGTTGCTGCTATATACTCAACTTCTACTGATAATTGTGCGACTGTTGCTTGCTTTTTGTATGCCCAAGAAAATATTCCTAAACCCAATGTGAATGCATAGCCTGATGTGCTTTTCATGTCATCAATTGATCCTGCCCAGTCGTTATTATTTTAGCCAATTAGTTTTGAGTCAGGCATAGATTCATACTAAATCCCATAGTTCTTTAATCCTTGCAGATATCAGAGTACTCGCTTTGCTACCCCATAATGAATTTGACTCGGATTCTGCATGAATCTTGATAGGAAGCTAGTTGAGTACATAATGTCACGTCGAGTAGCTGTTAGATAGAGTAGGCTTCCGATTAGACTTCAATATTGTGAGTTATCTGCCTTCGATGAGCCATCTTTCTTTTTGAGTGCCTTATTGTTGTCAAGTGGAGTTGCCGCTTTCCGTTGGTGTCTTGTGTTGCACACTACTATGGTGCTTATGAATGCTAATTTCTTAACAGGCAACCCTGTTATGGCATATTTCGTTTTAACTTTTTATTATGTATATATGTGTTTGATGTATCAATACAGTACATGTCTATGCTCATTAAAGAAACTGTAAAATATGTATAAATGTGTTTGTGCTTCTGTCTTTTAAAACAATTGGTGTAGTTTCTGGAATTCATTATACGTGAGAATTTAGCACACAATACGAATTTATTGACCCTATAGATATTGTTCCACCTTTAATAAATGGCTATTGCTAATGTCAATGTGTATGTTTCTTTGATATATTTGTGGAATTTTGTAGGTTTTAGCTTCTGTCAGGTGGGTATTTCATGAGGCGGGGATACAAAACTGTCAGCCTAATAATTTGATGATTGATTATAGAGAGAAGCTTTCTGCTTATGTCCGACGTTTGTGCTTTTTCTGAACTCATGCAAGGACATACCTTTATATCAATGTAAAATGTGTGAACCATGGTGTGGTATCTTTTGAACCTTAAATAACATACATTATAAAGTTTCGTCATGTTTCTACATTTATCTAGCCTGGCATCTTATTTAATCTTGAATAGTGATGTTTAAAGCATGCAATTATATGAAATTTTAATTCAATTTTTCCCTGAAAATATATGTTTTCATACTATTCCCAAGTGTTAATATTACTTAGAGTTGCCACAAAATGTATCTCTTTTGTTGCATGCCACCTATAACATAGATATTCATTTGTATTCCTCTTTTTAAAGGTATTTTCTCTCTTTCATTCCCTCCCACCAACTAAATGGGCTACTTGTGCATAGGATTGAGTTTTCTTTGCCAACCTCGAGTCCAAACACTTCTTGGATGAAGTCACCTTACTTATGGTGACAAAATTACCGTTATTTTTATAATCTTACCCTTTGATGGTAATGGTGACAATGACAAAATAATCTTGTATTCCATAAGTTAGTTTTTATCGATTCAACAACTTTCAAAGTATTTTTTTGTTATAATAAGAATTACAATGGAGAAAAGGGTGAGGTAAACTTTTCTCTCTTCTAATTATTGAACTTTAGTTTTCTTCTTTTTAAAATGAACCTGTAAAAGAATCCCCGTTTAGTTTATAACATAGAATTTGCAAGAGATTTACATTTTGTTGAGCCAACATAATGGCGTATCATGATGTTTCTACTTTCTAGGGTTTATAATCGTAAAATAGTTCTGGTCCTTTTCAATTGCAGTTAGAATATAAGTTGGATTTACTGTTTTTAATTTGTATTTTAAACATAATTGATTATGCATCTAGAGAAAATATTCTTTGAAGAGACTCAGTGTTTTGAAGTGTATATATACATATACAACTTTACAAACACAGTAAAAATCATTTTTCCTTGTAATTATTTCTTTATTATTTCTATTTCTATTTTATTTTTTGTATTTATAGTATTAGTAAAGCAAATAATAAAACCATCTCATGCAGAGAAGTAATTTTAGGCAGAGATTTTAGACAAGTATAATGAGTTGTTCCAAATGAAACAATCCATCAAACTATTTGTGCAAGCTTGGTTGAAATCATACTTGTGGCCAAAAAAATAAAATGTACTTTGTAAAGAAACATGACGTCGAGAAATGATCCAAATTTTTTGTCAATTCTTACTTAGACATAATTTAATTGAGATATTTTTCAATCCAAACACTGGAGGCTAATAAGTTCAGTACCACAAATTATGTGGACAATATTTTGATTTATTAAATTTCTCTTAAAGCCCCTGCTCTTATGTTCAAAGAAAGCCTCAATTTTCTTCTTTTTAATTTTTGTTTGCCAATTTTTTCTTTCCTTTATACCTAAAGTAGAATTATAGCTTTATCATTGATTTATTAGATTTCATTATGTATATGATAATGTAACAATGATGTACTTGTTTTTATATGTTAATATTACTCTTTAGCCTTTTATTTTCCTTTAAATATTTTTAATGATAATTTCATTTAAGTTCTTCATGACTTAACTATGTTTCACCAATTAAGTTCAAATTCATTCAATATATATATATATATATATATATATGATTTATTTAATCTTGTGAGTTTTATTTTAAGATCAAAACACATTTTATAATACGAATGACATTTATAATAAATGCATAAGCATTTAATTCATACTAATTTAAATTAGTTAATTAAGATTTTAATTTTGACTATAATTAAATTTGTAAAATCATATAGATCGCGTGCAATGCACGTGCATCATACTAGTATAAATAAAAAATATAAAATATTGAAAGAAGTTAATGGTTTGTGATGGAAACGCTAGAATTATACCATCGCAACACCACATGGCTATATATGAACAACGTTTTGCTGGGTATATCATCATAAGACTCTAACTCCTTCACAAACTCTTCGTCGAGTTCAGGTGTGTCGTCTACTATCCATGCCTGATAAAATAGTTTTTCTGAAATAAATATAAAATAACAGTTAGAAATGTCAATCTAAACATACCTGGTAATAACGGACAATATTGGGATGCTCCAACATAAACATAATTACACATTCCCTATAACAAGAAAAAAGTCATAGAGAGAAAAAAAATTACAGTATGAAGAATAAATTTACCTCATTTTCTTTCATCCACATCAGTATAGAGGATGGTTTTTAAGGCACAGTGCCTCGTGTCCAACTTGTGTTGGCACTCATAGGCAATAGCAAATCCCCTATCCTGCAACGGTTAAGAAAGTTAAGGTTACTGAGAAGAAAACTCATCTATATTAACAAATATTGGTACTGGTACCAACAAATAAGACTCATATTCATATACCTAAAAACCTTTTTCTCAAAGTAATGTTTTGAGTAGAAGCTCACAGATGGAGCTTGAGCAACCGAGAATATTCATCATTCCACAGCAAGTTACTTACAGATTCTATAATATTGCTTGGTCCCTTTTGTGAATCAATTTGTGTAAAAATCGCTAAAGTTAGTAAACTAGCAATACGCTAAACAAACCGTATAACTTTCAACCAGATTTATACGCCTAACTATTTTTGAAATTTTAAATTTACCTTTCCTTGGACAAGATCGATTAAACCGTTAGGATCATCAATACATTCAGCTTCAATACTCAATTCAGTTTTTCTCTTTTTCCAACTAATTACCATCATACCCAAATTATCTTTCAAGAAGAATTCAGGAAATTTGAACACCCTGTGCAATTTAATAAAGAACCAAATAAAAAAAAATAAAGAATCAAATAGAACTGTTAGCAAACATTTGTACCAACCTAGAGATAAATTGGAGGAGGGGAAAACTGACTAACAACTAGATAAGAAAGTTGATAGCAAAAGATAATTACAAAATCTATTTTACAACTCTTTAAGTGGTCTGTTATTACATAGTTGATAACAACTAATGACAGATAAAAATTTAAGCAGCCACTTTTAACTTTTCTTCACATGAAAACAAAACATAGTAATTACTTTTTAATTTGATGACAGAACAACCGATACTTCAAATTATAATTACCTCTCCTATCATATTTTGAATCTGTATATATATAACTATGTTTCACCAATTAAGTTCAAATTCATTCAATATGTATATATATATATATATATATATATATATATGTATATATGTTTTATTTTAATCTTGTGAGTTTTATTTCAAGATCAAAACACATTTTATAATATATATGAAATTTATAATAAATGCATAAAAATTTAATTCATACTAATTTAAATAAGTTAATTAAGATTTTAAGTTTGACTATGATTAAATTTGTAAAATCATATGGATCACGTGCAACCCACGTGCATCTTACTAGTGTAAATAAAAACGTAAAATACTGAAAGAATATAATGGTTTGTGATGGAAACGCTAGAATTATACCATCACGACACTCCATGGCTATGAACAATATTTTGTTGGGTATATCATTATACGACTCTAACTCCTTCCCTAACTCTTCGTCGAGGCCAGGTATGCCATCTTCTATCCATGCTTGATAAAACAGATTTTCTAAAATAAATATAAAATAACAGCTAGAAATGTCAATCTAAACATACCTGGTAATAACGAACAATATTGGGATGCTCCAACATGGACATAACTACACTTTCCCTGTAACAAGAAAAAAGTGAAAGAAATTAAAAAAAATTATAGTATGAAGAGAAATATTACCTCAGTTTTATTTCATCCACATCAGTATAGGGCATGATTATTAAGGCATAGTGCCTCATGTCCAACTTATAGTATAGGGCATTATTATACGGCTAACTGTATTTGAAATTTTAAATTTACCATTCCTCGGACTAGATCGAGTAAACCATTACGGTCATCAATCTCTTCGGCTTCAATACTCAATTCAGTTTTTCCCTTTTTCCAACTAATTACCATCATACCCAAATTATCTTTCAAGAAGAATTCAGGAAATTTAAGCACCCTGTGCAATTTAATAAAGACCTAAATAAAAAAATGAAGAATCAAATAGAACTGTTAGCAAACATTTGTATCAACCTGGAGATAAATTGGAGGGGGGAAAACTGACTAACAACCTCTACAGATAAGAAAGTTAATAGCAAAAGATAATTACAAAGTCTATTTTACAACTCTTTAGGTGGTCTGTTATTACATAGTTGATAACAACTACTGACAAATAATATTTAAGCAACCACTTTTAATTTTTCTTCAGAGGAAAACAAAACACAGTTATTACTTTTTAATTTGATGACAAAACAATGATGCTTCAAATTATAATTACCTCTCCTATCATATTTCGAATCTATATATATATATAACTATAACTATGCATAACTACGTTTCACCAATTAAGTTCAAATTCATTCAATATTATATATATATATGCTTTATTTTAATCTTCTGAGTTTTATTCAAGATCAAAACACATTTTATAATATATATGACATTTATAATAATTGCATAAAAATTTAATTCATACTAATTTAAATTAGTTAATTAAGATTTTAATTTTGACTATAATTAAATTTGTAAAATCATATGGATCACGTGCAACGCACGTGCATCTTACTAGTATAAATAAAATATGTAAAATATTGAAAGAAGTTAATGGTTTGTGATGGAAATCCAAGAATTGTACCATCGTAACACTCCATGGCTATGAACAATGTTTTGTTGGGTATATCATCATACGACTCTAACTCCTTCACAAACTCTTCGTCGAGGCTAGGTATGCAGCCTTCTATCCATGCTTGATAAAATAGTTTTTCTAAAATAAATATAAAATAATAGCTAGAAATGTCAATCTAAACATACATTGTAATAACGGACAATATTGGGATGCTCCAACATGGACATAATTACACATTCCCAGTAACACGAAAAAAGTCAAAGAGAGAAAAAAATATTATAGTATGAATAGAAGAATTACCTCAGTTTCATTTCATCCACGTCAGTATAGGGGATGATTTTTAAGGCATGGTACCTCATGTTCAACAATGTTGATTCCAAGTTTGTCTATGAATTTGTTATCAATGTTTGGCTAATCTTTCGGATCTTAGGGCATAATCAAAACTGTTGATTCATGTTAAATCTTGATTAATTATTTTCTTAATTAATTCATGTGTTCTATTTTATGAATTCGAGTGATTATTCTTAATTGCTTATTATTTGGCCAATAATTTGCATGTCATATTTGTTAGTGCGAAAATTAGAAGAGGAGTTCTAACAAAGACAAAAATCGAATTCAGACATAAATGGGTGTATCGAGTCGGGAGACCTACAACTATTTGTGGGGAGTTATTCAATTCAAAGATCTTTTGGGAGTTAATAATAGTTGTATCGAGTCGGGAGACCTACAATTGTTATTAATCTATTGTTTATGCGCCGCCCGAGATGGGAAATATACTAACTTAGGAATTGAGCCTATAGAATTGCATGAATTGGTTTTGTTAAACATTAATTAGATTTAATATTGAAGAAACATGTTGAGATTATGTACCTAAGGTTGCTTCCATAGTTGTTGAAAATACTTGTGGGGTTCACAAATTTATTGATTTTTTAACTTTTATTTTCGATTTTTACTAAAACTTGATATTTGGTCGCTTCAATAAAATTAGAATGCGATGTTATTATAGCCTAAGTGTTTCGTAGTCAATCCCTGAGGAATACGACTTGATTGCCATTATCCTATAAACTACAATGTACACTTGCAGTATAGAGATCCAAACAAATTTTTGGCGAACAATTACTAAATCAGATGGAAAAGGTGCCCAAGTCAGGAAAGAGTAGACTTTTGGGCACGTGTACAAAGAAAGGAAAACAGTCTTCTAAGTCTGGTTTGCTTATTCCAGATGAGGTTTTGCAACTATATGAAGCTCAAATTGTGAAAGGACATTAGGAGAAGTTGTGAAATTTTTGAAAGAACAAATTTCTTCTGAAACGCTTGCAACTATAGCTTCGTCACTCAATGGGTAGTCTTTTGGAGGCATCTATGATGAAGAACAGTGTCAAGTAATAATGTAATGTGTCGTAGAATGCTTATTAATGGTTAAAACAAATCATTTCTATTTTTAGTTGTTCTGGCATAATGGTATTTTTGGTGAATTGTCTTTGTCGTTGAGATTGATGATGATGATGATGATGATGATGATGATGATGATGATGTCTTTGTCGTTGAGATTACTTGATGATAGTGGTGTTGTTATCTAGACATTGATATAAATAAGATGGTCCATACAGAATACTATGTTCTTGCGGATTTTTTATTTTTATTTTGTGGTCTTATAAAATACTTCCAGTTATCGAGTTTGATTAGACATCGAATTTGTGTAGTTAAATATAGCTTTTCTGCTTTTTTGGAGAATTTTACCAAGATTGATTGATAACAAGTTATTTTTTTCTTGCTATGTGGTTAATGGGGCCATATAAAGTAATTTCCAAAACTTCTTTTAGAGCTTCATGTGAGTTACTATAAGTAATGGAGAATAACATGCATAGATATTGTTGTCTTTCATGTGGTTTATTTTAGCCAGAGGTGTGCAGTTCAATATATTTGTGTCATTCAGGACAAATGTTGCAAATGTTACTTGAGAAAATTTCACTTGGACCTATTTATTTGGCGTATTATATTATTATGAAAATCGTAGTTTTGTATATAGCTAGTTAAATTATTGTTGTGTTAATAAATATGTTTCAGAATGACGCAGATGACGATGATGATGATGGAGCAGATGATGATGATGGAGTCCTTAAAGAGAATGAAGATAGAATTGAGAATGAAGAGGAGGATCATGAAGACTTTTAGACTATTAATTCTTAATTCAACAAACTTTGTTCATAGTTCTTTTACACTTTATGTTAACTATGTATGAGATTTTGGTTAGTCTATTTGTTGCATTAACATAATTTTAGATTTCATAAATGAAACCTACTGAGTATTTATTTGGTAATTTTTAACTTGTTGGTTTTAATGTTGTTCTATGGAGTATACACGCGCAGCACGCACACAAGACACACATGCCAAGACGCCACAAGACACACACACACACACACACACACATATATATATATATATATATATATGTATATATAAAACAAAGTGTTACATAATCAATTGAAAAGTGATATATGAGATAATTTAAGTGCTATGTATTTCTTTATAATGTGCTACAATGAATGGTTCAATGCGATACAATTATTGGATAAATGTTACTATACATTCAAAAGTGTTACCAAAAAAAGTTGTATTGGACAAGAAAAGTGTTATATAGGTTTTACATAATCATTCGAAAAGTGATACATATGATAATTTAAAGTGATACATAATTATTTAAAAGTGTTACGATAATTTATTTAATAGTGATACTACTATTGGTTAAAATGCTACCATATAATACAAAGTGTTACAATAATAAGCGTTATATTTTAACAAAAAAAGTGCTACGTAAGATATCATATGTAACATTTTAGAAGTGTTACTACAAAATGTTACAATAGAGGACTTAATGTAATGTTTAGAAAAAGTGTGACTAAAAATTATCAAAAGTGATACTTTAGACTATAGGTAGCACGGGCAAATGTATTACCAATCAAAGTGCTACCTATAGCCAATAGTAATATTTATGGCTATTAGGTAATATTTTTTTGGTATTACTTATTCTCACTTATGTTGTAGTGAAAAAACCTTCATTTCCTTGGGATAGGAAAATAGAATTGAGTCCTCCAGCCTCTAAGGATATCGTTTCTACCGGTGAAATTGAACAAGGGGGATTTGGTGGATTCAAACTAATCATGTTTGTTGTAAGCGTTTTCCCTATAGTCAGAAAATACCTATTGGATTATTAATTTATTAACTCTTATATTCTCACTTTAAAATAACCAACTATACCCAGTTCTTATGTTGTGCACTATATAAAATATGAAATCGATGAAAATAGTGGTAAGATAGAGAGAATAAGCTGAAAAAGAATTAGTAATTTAATAAATTTTAGTTCATGTATTGACCTCATTTAGATCAAGGTGTATAACTTGGAGGCTTTGCAAATATTTTCCCCGGACTTTGGAAAACAATCTTATTATCTCCACATCAATTTTACTACAATTATGACTTATGAGTGTGAGTTTATCAGCGTTACCTTCTTTTCCTCTATCTGTTTTTCAAAACTCTTAGAGATGATTTCATGTTATTATTTTCTTTTTGTTTAAATCGTAATTATCGGCATACATTCTTTAACATTTATTATCTTCATTTTTTTATGTGTAAATGGAGGTTTCAGATTAGAGGTATATGCCATGTGAATCCAATCACGAAGAATCCAGAGAACACCAAATGCAAGCTATCTCAAGTTCTTGAAGACTATGTAATTAAGTTCTTGAGTTCTTGTATATGTTTATCATAGATTAAGTATTGATTTTCGTTGTTTTGCGTAATTTGAGTGGCCAAGTTGATGTTAGAGGCCATGTATATTGAGTCTGGGGTCATGTTAGTTAATCATGTGTCGAAAGGAAGCATTGTCGATTGAACAACAAGAGATTGCATTCAAAACGCCCAAGCGCACAACGAGTTTTCAAAGACTAGCAAGGTTTAGTATTTTGGCCATAACTTCTCTACCAAATTGATATTGAGCTGATTCAAGATGTTATGGAAAGTTAAGAGAAAGTGATACAACTTTCATGAAGACTCCATGAGCTAATTCGGACTCAAATGGATGAAATAGAGGCCAACACGGCCTGGTCGTGTTCAAACACACGGTCGTGTTCACAGACACGGCCTGGCCATGTCCACAAGCACGGTCGTGCTCGACTACGCAAGTTTTGGCTCTGAGATAGTATGGGACACAGCCTGGATGTGTCCAACAGAACGGCCATCCCTACGGCCATGTTTTTTGAGTTTTATGCTGTTTTTATTTCCATTTTCGATTTATAAGTTGTTTCCTAGTTGGTTTAGGGTTTGTTTTGAGTCGCCTATATAAGGCAAATACTTGTTTGTTTTTCACAACAACTTTGATATTGAATATTGAATTGAGATTTTCTCTTCAAACCTTTGGGTTTTTCCAAGAGCTTCAAGATTGTTCATCTTGTTGCGAATTGTGACTTATCAAACAAACTTCCGTATTTATTTGTGTGTCTACACATACCGAGGTTCTTGCTTTGCTAAGCAAGGGGTCGAGGTTTCTACCATCTTTAACCGAACTAGTGAAGATCTTGGGTTAACAATGTATTGTTGTTTGGATCGTATGCACGTCGTTGCTATGGTTCACATCAGTTGGTAATCAGAGCCATCTAGCAAGGTTAAATCTATCCTTGTTTATTTAATTCTTATTATTTTTCAGATTTTTTTATAAACCCTAGTTCTTCAAGGGTACAAAAAAAAGCAAAAATTGCACAAAAACATCAGCGGGTAAAGAATCGTAATCCGCGTGCATAAAAAAATTCAAAATTCTAGAAAAATTGGGATTTACAAACCCTAGTCTTCAAATTTCATCTTATTGAGATCCGTTGTTTGCTGGGTGATTATCTTGGGTTGTTCGGACGTACTTGTGATTGACTGATTGTTTTATAATCGTGACAAGTACGAGTACTTAGAAATTTTGAGTTGAGTGAAACACGAGCGTGTACACATGAGGGAGTGAACCAACCATGTCTGAAGAAAATTGACAACTGATAGATTTAGGAAACAAGGTGAATATGGAGACACTTGCAAGCTTCTTGAAGAAAGTGGTGATCGAAACGTACGGAGATCTCAGTGAGGCGCCGAAAATAGAGGAGCTTGCTCCTAGGGCACGGAGGCCTAGGAAGTTCAAACTGGAGCAATGGACGGATGATATGGATGATTTTGATTCCGAAAGAGAGCAAAATTACAATCCAGACAGAGATCGGCGTGGAAATAGGTTTGATAGGGGATATGAGGATGCAATTTGAGTAACATCAAAATGCAAATTCCATATTTCCAGGGAAAGAGTGATTCGGGCGCCTATCCGGATTGGGAGAGGAAAATTGAAAATGTGTTTAAATGCCAGAATTACACTGAATTGAAAAAGGTGAAATTGGCATCAATTAAATTCTCAGACTACGCAAGTGTTTGGTGGGATCAATTAATGGTCTCGAGGAGGAGAAGCACTGAGCGGCATGTTTCCACATGGGAGGAGATGAAGAGTTTGATGCGACGTCATTTTGTACCAAATCATTATTACTGAGACGTCTATCAAAGGTTGCAGAGGTTGATATAGGGGTCTAAGAGCATAGAGGATTACCATAAAGAGATGTATATGTTGATGGTGAGGGCTAATATAGAGGAGGATCAAAAGGTTACGATGGCGAGATTTATTGCAGGATTGAATACTCCTATAGTAGATGTTGTCGACTTACATCATTGTGTCGATCTTGAGGAAATGGTGCACATGGCGGTCAAAGTTGAGCAATAGCTCAAGAGGAGGGGTTTTACATGGCAAAATCCCAATACTAGCACCAGTACTTGGGGTTCGAATACTCCTACGATGGATAATGCACGTTTTACACAACAGCCCAAAGTTGTGGAGAACAAGACAGATTCTGACAAGGCAAAACCAACCGGTAAATTTGATCCTTCTACTTCACGCACTAGAGACATTGAGTGTTTTAAATATCATGGGAGGGGTCATAGAGCTAGTGATTGTCCAAATAGAAGAGTGATGTTGATTTGGACTAATGGTGATGTAGAGTCCGAAAGTGAGGATGAGCCGGATTATAGTGATATGCCGAAGTTGGAGGAGATTCTGGAGGTAGTTAAGACGGTGAAGGGTGACATGTTATCCTAGAGTCACATAGAGTTTTGAATATTGAGCCAAATTAGTTCATCATGAGCAGCGAGAAAATATTTTTCACACTAGATGCTTAGTTGAGGATAAGATGTGTAGTATGGTCATTGATGAAGGTAGTTATACAAACGTGGCTAGTGCGAAATTGGTAGAGAAATTGGAGATTCCTACACTTGAACATCCAGAGTCGTATACACTATAATGGTTCAATAATTGTGGCAAGGTACGAGTTAATAAATGAGTATTGTTAGTGTCTTTTCAGATTAGGGGTTATAAGGAAGATATATTGTGTGATGTAGTGCCAAAGCGGGCTTGTCATATTTTGTTGGGTAGACCATGGCAGTTTGATAGGCGAGTTGTGCATGATGGATACACTAATTGCTATATTGTTGAGTATGAGCGGAGAAAGTTCATAATTTCATCTCTTACACCTGCAGAAATCTATAATGATCTTGTGAGGATGAGAGTTTGTGATTCAAAAGAAAAAGAGTGTTCAGTAGGTGAGTAAAAGAATGGAATAAAAGCCGAGAAAAATGAGAGCTTGAGTGAAATAAAAATAGAGAGCTTGAGAGTTTGGCCAAGAGTAGTTGTGAGATTCGAGAGATGACCAAGAAAAAGGAGAGTACAAATTTCTGGTGGGCCAAAAATATGGGGGAAAAGATCAATGAGGTAAAACAAGAGAGAAAAGTTGTGCTTATGATTAAAATGAGAGACATTAGGCATGAGTGTTTGAATGCTAACATATCTAATAATATTTTGTCTAGTTCTATTGTTTCTCGTGTGAAGGGATTTTGGCCACTGGAAAAGTGTGCGTGCCGTTTAACATTTGATCCGGGTGGATTGATATAACTCTTCAACCTTATGGTCCAACGTTTGGATTCGTGGATGAATCCCTTTCAATAGGAGGGAAATGATGTGAATTCAGTCACGAAGGATCCGGGCAACACCAATTACAAGTTATCTCGAGTTCTTAAAGACTATGTAATTGAGTTCTTGAGTTCTTGTATATGTTTATCATAGATTATGTGTTGATTTTTGTTGTATTGAGTCATTTGAGTGGCAAAGTTGATGTTAGAGGCTAGGTATATTGAGTGTGGAGTCATTTTAGTTAATCATGTGTCGGAATGAAGCATTGACGATCGAACAACAAGAGATTGCGTTAAAAATGTCCAAGCGCGTCAAGTTTTTAGCACTGGCAGGGTTTAGTAATCTGGCCATAACTTTCTCTACCAAATTGATATTGAGCTGATTAAAGATGTTATGTAAAGCTAAGAGAAAGTAATACAACCTTCATGAAGACTCCATGAGCTAATTCGGACTCAATCAGACAAAACAGAGGCCAACACGGCCTAGCCGTGTTCAAACACACGGTCGTGTTCACAATCACAGCCTGGTCGTGCTCGATTATGCAAGTTTTGGCTCCGAGATTGTGCGATACACAGCCTGGATGTGTCCAATAGCATGGCCATGCTTACGGCCGCGTTTTTTGAGTTTTGTGATGTTTTTATTTCCTTTTTTAATTTTTAAATTGTTTCCTAGTTGGTTTAGGATTTGTTTTGAGTCGCCTATATAAGGCAAACACTTGTTTATTTTTGACAACAACTTTGATATTGAATATTGAATTGAGATTTTCTGTTCAAACCTTTAGGTTTTTCCAAGAGCTTCAAAATTGTTCATCTTGTTGCGAATTCTGACTTATCAAACAAACTTCCGCATTTGTTTGTGCATCTACGCATACCGATGTTCTTGCTTTGCTAAGCAACGGGTCGAGATTTCCACCATCTTTAACCGAACTAGTGAAGATCTTGGGTTAGCAATGTATTGTTGTGTGGGTCGTATGCACGTCGTTGCTATGGTTCACATCAGTTGGTAATCAGAGCCATCTAGCAAGGTTAAATCTATCCTTGTTTATTTAATTCTTGTTATTTTTCAGATTTTCTTATAAACCCTAGTTCTTCAAGGGTACAAAAAAAAAAGCAAAAATTGCACAAATAAATCAGCGGGTAAAGAATCGTAATCCACATGCATAAAAAAATCGAACTTCTGGAAAAATTAGGATTTACAAGCCCTAGTCTTCAAATTTCATCTTATTGAGATCCGTTGTTTGCTGGGTGATTATCTTGGTTTATTCGGACGTACTTGCGATTGACTGATTGGTTTATAATTGTGACAAGTTCGAGTACTTGGAAATTCTGAGTTGAGTGAAACACGAGCGTATACACATGACGGAGTGAACCAACCATGTCTGAAGAAAATCGACAATCGATAGATTTAGGTAATAAGTTGAATATGGAGACACTTGCAAGCTTCTTGAAGAAAGTGGTGATCGAAACGTACGGAGATCTCAGTGAGGCGCCGAAAATAGAGGAGCTTGCTCCTAGGGCACGGAGGCCTAGGAAGTTCAAACTAGAGCAATGGACGGATGATATGGATGATTTTGATTCCGAAAGAGAGCAAAATTACAATCCGAACAGAAATCAGCGTGGAAATAGGATTGATAGGGGATGGGAGGATGGCAATTTGAGTAACATCAAAATGCAAATTCCATCTTTCCAGGGAAAGAGTGATTTGAACGACTATCTCGATTGGGAGAGGAAAATCGAAAATGTGTTTAAATGCCAGAATTACACCAAATTGAAAAGGGTGAAATTGGCATCAATTGAATTCTCAGACTACGCAAGTGTTTGGTGGGATCAATTATATATTGGTCTCGAGTAGGAGAAGCGGGAAGGGGCCCATTTCCACATGGGAGGAGATGAGGAGTTTGATGCGAAGTTGTTTTATACGAAATCATTATTACCGAGGCGTCTATCAAAGGTTGCAGAGGTTGACATAGGGGTCTAAGAGCGTAGAGGATTACCATAATGAGATGGAGATGTTGATGGAGAGGGCTAATATAGAGGAGCATCAGGAGGTTACGATGGCAAGACTTATCGCAGGATGGAATACTCCTATAGCAGATGTCGTCGACTTACATCATTATGTCGATCTTGAGGAAATGGTGCACATGGCGGTCAAAGTTGAGCAACAGCTCAAGAGGAGGGGTTTTACATGGCAAAATCCCAACACTAGCACTAGTACTTGGGGTTCGGATACTCCTACGATGGATAATGCACGTTTTTCACAACAGCCCAAAGTTGTAGAGAACAAGACGGATTCTGACAAGGCAAATCCAATAGGTAAATTTGATCCTTCTACTTCACGCACTAGAGACATTGAGTGTTTTAAATGTCATGGGAGGGGTCATAGAGCTAATGAATGTCCAAGTAGAAGAGTGATTGTGATTTGGACTAATGGTGATGTAGAGTCCGAAAGTGAGAATGAGTCGGATTATAGTGATATGCCGAAGTTGGAGGAGGTTCTTGAGGTAGTTATGCCGGTGAAGGGCGATGTGTTATCCTAGTGTCACATAGAGTTTTGAATATTGAGCCAAAGTTAGTTGATCATGAGCAGCGAGAAAATATTTTTCACACCAGATGCTTAGTTAAAGATAAGGTGTGTAGTATGATCATTGATGGAGGTAGTTGTACAAACGTGGCTAGTGCGAAATTGGTAGAGAAATTGGAGATTCCTACACTTGAACATCCAGAGTCGTATACACTACAATGGTTCAATAATTGTGGCGAGGTACGAGTTAATAAAGGAGTATTGTTAGTGTCTTTTCAGACTGGAGGTTATAAGGACGATATATTCTGTGATGTAGTGCCAATGCGGGCTTGTCATATTTTTTTGGGTAGACCATGGCAGTTTGGTAGGCGAGTTGTGCATGATGGATACACTAATTGCTATACTGTTGAGTATGAGCGGAGAAAGTTCACACTTTCATCTCTTACACCTACAGAAATCTATAATGATCATGTGAGGATATGAGAGTTTGTGATTCAAAAGAAAAGAGTGTTCGGCAGGTGACCAAAAGAATGAAATAAAAGCCGAGAAAAAATGAGAGCTTGAGTGAAAATAAAAATAGAGAGCTTGAGAGTTTGGCCAAGGGTAGCTGTGAGATTCGAGAGATGACCAAGAAAAAAGAGAGTACAAAGTTTCGGTGGGCCAAAAATATGGGGAAAAATACCAATGAGGTAAAACAAGAGAAAAAAGTTGTGCTTATGATTAAAATGAGAGAAATTAGGCATGAGTATTTGAATGCTAACATATCTAATAATATTTTTTTCTAGTTCTATTGTTTCTCATGTGTAAGGATTTGGGCAACTGGATGAGTGTGAGTGCCGTTTAACATTTGATCCGGGTGGATAGATATAACTGTTCAACCTTTGGGGTCGGAGTCGATGACGAATCCCTTTCAATAGGGGGGAAATGATGTGAATCCAGTCACAATAAATCCGGACAACACCAAATACAAGCCTTGAAGACTATGTAATTGAGTTCTTGAGTTCTTGTATTTATTTATCATAGATTAGGTGTTGATTTTCGTTGTTTTGAGTGGCCAAGTTGATGTTAGAGGCTAGCTATATTGAGTCTGGAGTCATGTTAGTTAATCATGTGCCGAAAGGAAGCATTAACGACCGAACAACAAGAGATTGCATTAAAAAACGTCCAAGCGCGTCAACAGTTTTCAGCACTGACAGGGATTAGTATTTGGCCATAACTTTGTCTATAAAATTGATATTGTTCGATTCAAGAGATGTTATGGAAAGCTAAAAGAAAAGAGCTACAATTTTCATAGAAACTTCATGAGCTAACTCGAAACAGAGGCCAACACGATCTGGTCATGTTCAAACACACGGTCGTGTTCACGGACACGACCTGGCCGTGTCCACAAGCCATGAATGTGACATTTTTAAAAGGAATCATAATTACACAGAGTGGTGTGCTGGCAGATATTCTCAATGATGGCGTCCCCACCCATCCCTGCACCGTACACACCGAATCTTTTCTCCTCTCTTCTTCCAACGAATAATAACTGAATTTGCTGCACAGCGCACCCTCCACACGCACATCACACACTAAACCCCGCCATAAACCCTTCTCTGTTAACAACACCACCAACAAACAGAGCACAGATACTTTTTCAGGCAAAAAATGCCTTCTCTCCTTCTATGCACCACCCTCCTCCTCCTCCTCCTCTCTCTCCGCCGCCTCCGCCACTACCCTCGGTGTCACATACAACCCCTCCGCTGCCAACCTTCCACCACCCGAGCACGTTGTCTCCACCCTCCAATCCCTCCGCATCTCCGCCGTCAGACTCCTCGACCCAACCCCCGCCGCCGTCCGCGCCTTCGCATACACCAACATCAGCCTTCTCCTCTCCGTCCCCAACCACCTCATCCCCTCCTTCGCCGCCAACCGCTCCGCCGCTGCCGTCTGGCTCTACTCTCACGTCCTCCCCTTTCACCCCCGCGCCCACATCTCCCTAATCTCCGCCGGCTCCGACGTCATTACTGCCGCCGCCACCTCCGATCCCACCCTAGACCCCTCCACCGCCCTAATCCCTGCCATGCGCAACCTCCATCTCTCTTCTTGACCTCGGAATTCGAACCATTTCTGTCTCCACCACTTTCTCGTTCATCGACATCATGACGACGTCGTTTCCCCCCTCCGCCGCCGAGTTCCAAGAACCCATCGGCTCTCTAATCATCCGTCCGTTGCTTCAGTTCCTGTACGAAACGAACTCCTCTTTCTTAATCAATCTCTTCCCTTACAAAATCTACAGAATTAACTCCGAAATTCCAATCGGCTTTGTACTTTTCACGGAACATCCGTTTAATTTCCGAGACGACGTAATCACAGGAGTGCGATACCGAAATTTGTTCGACATGATGGTTGACGCTGTTATAGCCGCCATGGCGGTTTCTGGACAGGAGAATATTCCGGTGATTGTGGCGGAGACTGGGTGGCCGAACGAACCGGAGGAAGAGACCGCCGGAAACTATGCGGAGATGTACTTGAAAGGGTTGGTGATACATTTGAGATCTGGATTGGGGACACCTTTAAGAAAAGAAGGGGTGGCTGAGGGATACATATATCAGCTGTTTGATGAGGGTGATTTGGGCTACAAAAATGACACGAATAGTACAACTGGTGCTGCAATGAGTACAAGGGCAGAGGCGGGCCAGCGTTGGGGATTATGTATTCCAATATGACCATGAAGTACAAAGTTGATTTCTCTGGTTCGACAAGGGTTCTTGGAAATGGTAAAAGATTGGTGGAGATGGTTCTTGCTTCTGTGGTGAGTTTTCTGCTTTTTCTTTAGTGTGAAAAATTCTAGTGTTTTTGCTGAACTGGGAAACTGTTTCTTTCAATTTTTAGTGAAAATTGACGCTTTTCGAATCATGACTTAGGCAGTAGTTTGTTATAAAAATTGTAGTAAAGCAAATTTAGAACTTTTGGGACTGATATTGATAGGCAAAAGTTGTGCTGATTTGATGTGTTTGGATAACTGGAATCAATCTGACAGTGATCAGTTTATTCAATTGAATTTTTTTTGTGGAAATTCTAAACAAAAGTCTCATTTCAGCCACCATAATTTGGTGGATTGTTGTATGACAGTGATCAGTTTAAAACTCATTTAGATGTTAGATTAGTTTTCCTGTTTCACCCTGTTATAAACTTATAATGGAGTTGCTTTGTGATTCGTCTTTCTTTATTGGCTTCTTAAATCGTGTTATGATTAAGTTTGCTTTAAGGTCATAGCTGTTTGCCTGATTAAGTTCAAGCATGAAAGCTAATGGGGAAGGGCTCATTGTTCCAAGATGAGGAATTATCAGATGAATCTTTCTGTGTGTAATATTATGATTAAGTTAAATAATCTATTATGACGATTTCATTTGGAAGTTATGTGAATAATTGCCATTTAGTTAGTTCTCAATTGTTTGATCTTTGATAAAACAAGAAGATATAGACGTCATTTGTGAAAAGAGGTTTGTCATTGTGAGATGGTCAGATCGAGAAGCACAGTGAGACTATGTTTGGTTTAAACTTTAAAAGGTTTAGGGAGTGCTTGGTTGTTTTATACTCATATCCAATCAATCTTTCAAAATTTATTCTCGTTTTTTTAAATAATTTTTTCACAATATTCTCTCTAAAAGTAAAAATGAGTTGAACGAATAGTCAAACAATCACTCTTTTAGTTGTTAAGATTTCAAACTTGATTTGGATTTAAAAAAAGTACGATTTGGGGAAAAGATTTCAAATGAATTTGTATAAGATGGATTTGAAGTCCACAACAATACTTTGAGAAATAGTTTAAAATAAGAATTCAATGATTTGAAATTTATTTTAATATGTCATTACCCAAGCAGCTCAATGTATTTGTTATTATGGATTTGAAATGAAGCTTAAATTTCTTTAATCAATTTCAAGTCACATTTATTTTCAAATTCTTCATCAGCTATTCATCAAGTCCGTCTAATATTGAAATTATTTTAGATTTCAGTTAGTATTATATATATAATGATGTTATAAAATATGACCACGAGCTTGTAGCTCAAGTGGTATCGCTCACTCTTTGTAGGGGTATTGATCGGGGTTCAAACCTGGTATCTATCAGTTTTTTTGAAATTTACCTCCCCTCCAACCAATGCTCTCAGCGTATTAAATAAAATGATGTTATAAAATATATTGTTGTCGTCAACATATATAAGTTAGCAAATTCAAAACCCCATTTAAGTACCTACTAAATAAACAATATCTTGCCCCACGTGAAATAACACAATGGTAAAGTGCTTGGGGTATCATTGAGATAACGCATGTTTGGTTTCCCTAAGTCACAATGGTCATCTTTAAGTTTTTTGCTGGCCTTGGAGTCCTTTCATGTGTTGCCTTTAGCCCCCACATGGGTGTTACTAGGGGTGTGTACGGTTCGATTCGGTCCGGAGATTTAGAAATCTCCAGAAGCGTCCTGAAGTTCGGAGATCCCAAAATTAAATCTCCAGAATCGAACCATAAAAAAAATCTCCGTTCCAAACCGTCCCGAAAGTTCGGTACGGTTCGGGACCGATATTCGGTTCTAATGGGACGATACGGAATGGTTCAGGACGGTTCGGAGAAACGGAGATTCAAATATTTCACAAATAAAACACACAAAAAATGTGAAAAGAAAAAACAGTGTAAAAATCATTAAACGTTTATACTTTCAATCTTTTTTTAGTGCGATTTTAAAAATACATACTGAAACTATTAGTACTATACGAGTTTAACTTTTTGATATTTTATATTTAACTTATACATTAAATTTCTAAGTGCTAATTTTTAATTGTAATTCTAAATCTTTTTTTTCATGATGTAGACTATACAACATATTAGTTTAATATCAATTTAACTTTTAAATCGTTTTTATCTAATTTATAGTTAAAAGTATTAATTTTTCTTTTTGGATTTTAACATAATATGTTTAAGATGTTATGTTATTCGTATTAGTAGTAAAAATCTAGAATCTCGACAAATTTAGTAGCTATTTAATTTAATTGTTTGACGGAGCCTATTACATCAAATTTAAATATTTTCTACAAATCAAATATGATTTTATAATTTAAGTATTGAGTTCATTTAAATAAATTAATATGACGTAACTATTAGTGAATTAAATATATATTCAATTATTCATTTGATATATTGATAAAATATGTCAATTTTTTTTAATTTGATAATTTTTAATATTATATAGTATTGAATTTTAAAGGAATGTTTAGTTAATTTAATATCAAAATATAAATAAGATGAAAATATTATATATGCATATATAAAATTTATTTTAAAATCGGTTTTAGTTTCGGATATTCGGTTCGGTACGGTCCGGTATGGTTCGGTACGGTTCTCGTTACGGATATTTGAAAAATCTCCAAAACCGTACCATGAAAATTTTGGGACGGTTCGGTTCGGGAAAAGTCAAAAAGTCAAACGGATATTTTCGGTTCGGATATTTTTTGGTTCGGATATCAGTTCGGGTTCGGAGATCTCCAAGTCCCGTGCACATCCCTAGGTGTTGCTACTGAGAATTGATATGAGCCAAACGCATGTCTGACCCAATCGTGTATAATAGGCAATTTTTCGAGGTGATCAAATTATAGTGAAAATTCAATAAATTTGTTTTGAATTTGTTTCTTTCGTGAATGTCTTTTGCCCATTAATAACATTAATACCAATACATAATTGATAATACCCTATCTATTTTAAAACATAGAATTTAATTATTTGAAATAAAATTGAAAAAGTGAAAATGTTATGTGCAGATTATAATTTTTGTTTTATGGTTAGGTATATCTTAACTGATACAGTAGTTTCTAAAAGAAAAATATTTCGCTATAAATAAAATCATATTTTAATATAAATAATAAATTTAGAATAAAGAGAATACAGCAATGATATATCAAAATCATGCTTACAAATAATCACCCATTGAAATAACTAACTCATCAATTATTCCTTTCCTTATTTATAATAATGACGAACAACCTCCAAGTTTGCAATCACCCGATTTATTATTTTTAAAATACTTTCTTATTTTTCTGTCAAATATTAAATTAGAAGAAAAAATACGAAATGTACATATTATTTAAATAAACAAATAATAACACATTAGAGTGAAGTTAAAGTTCTCCTAAGAGCACTCCAAGCCATCCTGATTCTAACATAGACAAAAAAAGGGTTAAATTGGGGGGTAATATATTTTTTAGTACCGACCAGTATGCACTTTCTTTGGTTTTGGAGACGACATTTCGAGTTACCAATTTAGTACACATACTTCACATTTTTTTATAAGTTGGTACCTATTCAATATCAAGGACGGAAATGCCCCCGAGAAACATAAGTATACTAAAAATGAATATCTGAGTATACTTATTTAAATTATAAATCAATTAAAATTTTAAAAATAAGTTTCTAAAATATTGATGATTTTTTTAGAAAAAATAAAGTTAATTACATTAAATTAGTATATTAATAAATATAAATTAAAATTTAATTAATCGAAAAGAAAAACTAGTTTAATTAACTAATTTAGAAATTAAAATGAAAATTAAATAATTTAAAAATTAAAATTAAGATAGTAAATAAGAAAAGTATAGAAATTTTTTTTATTAATATATTAATTTTAAATTAGTTTTTTTAATCGAATTTAAAAAAGTAATTAATTTATTTTATTATTTTTACAATTAAGTATTTATTAATTTAAGTTAAACAATAATATTTTATTTCTTAATTAAATTTATTTTTAAAAATTAATAATTTTAATTAAAACTTAACATTTTAACAAAAACTAAAAAAATCTTGGGGGCATTTTCGTCCTTAAAAGTGAATAGGTACCAATTTATAAAAAAAATGTAAAATATGGGTACTAAATTGGTAAATCGAAAATACCAAGTACTAAACCAGCAAAATGTCTATAGGTCACGTACTAAAAATTTAATAACCTAAATTGGGTGCTTCGACCACCTCCAAACTCCACGCCAAAATAAAAGGAGTGAACAGTGCACATGTTGCCAAAATTTTCGTATATTTTATATTAATTTGTTTAAGAAGTGAATATTTTCGTATATTTTATATTAATTTAGCTTCCCTGAGTTTTTTTTTTTTAAATTACCCCAAACCTCAGGGTAGTTTTCATAATTATCCTATATTAATTTACTTCATCGTTCGATAAACTATAAGGCTCTATTTTAACATCAGGGAAACTTCAATGCAGGCAAATAGTCCAATGAAATGCTGCTAATATGTCTCGTGGTAACAAAAATGTATTGTCCTTGTTTATTTACCACAAAAATGTATTGTTCTTGTTTATATCAAGGTTCAGTCTTTAGTTCATATTTCGCCAACCAATCCTTCTTAATCACATTTTTTTGACATTCCTTATGTTCAGAAAATACCTGATACCCACCTACACAAGCAAATTATTGATAAAACTCCAAAATGGCATTTTCTTTTGATCCAATTTTTTTCCTGCCTTATCATTCAAAAAAAGACAACAACAACAACAACAAACTAAGCCTTAATCCCACTACGTGGGGTCGGCTATACGGATCATATCGCGCCATCGTTTACGGTCATAAGCCATGTTTTCGTTTATTTCTAGGTATAACATGTCATGTTTAATAGCTTCTTTCCAAGTCTTTTTAGGCCTACCTCTTCCTCTTTTTGATTTGTGTGAGTGATTCTCTACCTTCTAAACGTCGCAGTGCATCTAAAGGTCTCCTATAAACATGTCCAAACCATCTTAATCGTGTTTCTCTAATTTTCGTCTATTGGTGCTACTCCCACTTTGTTTCTAATGTGTTCATTTCTTATTCTATCTAATCTAGTGTGTCCGCACATCCATCTTAGCATTCTCATCTCTCGCTACCCTCATTTTTTGTTCGTGTTCATATTTAGTCGCCCAACATTCTCGCCTCCGTAAAGCATTGCGGGCCTTATGGCCGTTTTATAAAATTTTCCTTTCAATTTTAATGGTATTTTACGGTCACAAAGGATAGAAGATGCACTCCTCCATTTATTTCAACCCGCCTGGATCCTATGTGTGACATCTTTATTGATTTCTCCGTTCTCTTCAATTATAGATCCTAAGTATTTAAAACTCTTTGTTATACTCACTTCATGTCCATCAATTTTAACCGTCGCCTCATTGTTTCTGTTGTTTTTACTAAAGTGGCATTCCATGTATTCTGTTTTAGCCCTACTTATAGTAAAACCTTTTGATTCGAGTGCTTCTCTCCAAACTTCCATTTTGCATTTACTCATTCCCTTGTTTCATCAATTAAAACTATATCGTCCGCAAATAACATACATTCAGGGATGGATTTTTGTAAGTGTTTAGTGATTTCATCAATTATCAGGATAAAAAGGTACGGGCTTAGAGCAGATCCCTGATGCAAACCTATAGTGTTTGGGAATTCACTAGATATTCCTGTTGGTGTCCTAATACATGTTGTTATACCACGACAGCCGCGCACGTTTTGGACGAGTCCTAGTGGCTTGGCTCATGCGGTGCCGGCGTCGATGAGGAATGCAACTCCGCCTGCATATAGACAGGGCAACCCGTCTATATGTTGCCGGTCCCAAGCCCGGATAAAGGAGGAGGGTTGCGTTAGGTCGACAGCCAGCGTAAAACTCTTGTCATTTCCATTTCCTTATGGTATGGATCATTCAGAAAAAGACAAAAAGAAAAAAAAATCAGGATAATAAACATTGTCTACAATTTCTTGAATATGCCATAGGAGAGAGATGACAATTACATGCATATGGAACAATTTCAACCATGGAGACAAATTCTAACAAGTACGAACTCAAAAAACTGCCTATGGGGCCTGGGCACAGGGAATTCTAACATAAACAAGATACATACAAGTTGCCACCATCTGCCATATCATAAAAGAGAGGGGCATATATCATTCTGATAACTAATTATAAAATGGACGCAAAAATGACAGAATTGTGATGTATTTCATTAAGTAACTGATGTAAAAAAAATTTATAATAATATGAACTGTGGACCGGAATGAGTCGTTACTGAAAGAATATAATGATTAAAAATGATCTTTCTTTGGTAACCCAAAACCAGAAAGTGATTAAAACTTGTATTCAGCTAATCAAGTGTTCGTTTACTCGTACATGTTCAAGCCTCTGTCCGCAGCCTCCGAGCCAAAAATAGGTCCGATGGAAAATTTCGTGCACCGACTGTACTAACATACACTGAATTTGCTTCCTTTAGATGGCCAAAACACTTTGTATCATGGTTGATGCTTTTCCGAATGTTTGCTCATTTATTTAGTGCGCTTTTTCGCTTCACTATAGAGGATAACACCAAAGACTGTAAGAGTATAACCGAGCATACCCGTTACAGAGACAGGGTTCCTGAAAATCAATATGGAGACTACCACTGCTACTGCCCCTTTTGCATTTCCAAGGACCTGAAGGACCCAAAATTCATATTACCAACCAAGATATGTGCATAGGATATTTAAAACGAAAAAAGAAGTTACAAGAGAAGTGTTCAAATTGCGGAATTATCGTATCATTGCAGCCAATCATGGCCGCATTTAAATGGATCATGAGATTCCAACTGAGATATTTTTTAATCATCGTTGCAATTGGAGTAAATTTCAAGAACTACCCTTAAGGTATTACACGCACCCTCTTAAGATTTGTATTTGCGTGACAAATAACCAACCCTCTTGAGGTTGAAATTTATAAAATCGAAACAAATATCAACTGAGTATTTGCAATTGTTATATCATTTCAGCCAATCATGGATCCGTGAAATAGATCACGATTCACGAGATTCCAACCGAGATACTTTTTAATCATCATTGCAATTGGAATAAATTACAAAAAACTGCCCCTGAGGTTTAGCCTAATTACAAAAAACTCCACTTATCCTTCAAAATTACAAAAACCTCCCTTAAGGTTTGTGTTGCGCAACAAATAACCACCCCCTCTTGAGGGTGAAATTTGTCAAATAGAAACAAATGTCAAGGGGTAGCTGAGCTTTTTGTACTTAGACTGAACCTTCAGGGTATTTTTTTTGTAATTAATCCTTGCAATTATTAACTAGGGAAGGTGTTCAAATCGCGATAAAGAACATGATCAAGCTGCCAAAGCAAATCCCAACCCAGGGAAAAAAACTGATGGTCCGATGGCAGGAAGGCATAACTAAAATATTAAGTGCCAGCTTTCCTATGGCAGCTGCCCGCTTGACCCACTACCTCACAAATCTACATCGTTTTTCACAATGTCTTTCCTTCTTAGTAGGTTTCCATGATATAGTTTAGAAAAGGGACCCAGGTGATTGAGCAAATGAAATAAAACAGGTGTAGAATCCAATAATAATTTGCTCTATCCAGAAATCTTTTACATTAGTGACAGCTTTTCTATACATTTCAGATAACGAGACTTCCTCCACAGGTTAAAAAGTTTCCTACATACAATAATCTATAACAACTCTCAGAGGAACAAGAGTAGGTAGCCCAGTTATTAAGAGCATGTATTAAGAAGTGACATAATGACGTTAGAAGAAAATGAAAAATGAACCATTTGTGTTTGCTATTATGAAGCATCCAATTCAAATAGAATTATAAGTTGCATATGTTGCCTAGTATATAAGTATAAAACTATATACTTTATAGCCCGAGTTTGAAGGTAGAATACGCTCTATT
Source organism: Rehmannia glutinosa (assembly GCA_016081115.2). Classification (NCBI taxonomy): domain Eukaryota; kingdom Viridiplantae; phylum Streptophyta; class Magnoliopsida; order Lamiales; family Orobanchaceae; genus Rehmannia; species Rehmannia glutinosa. Next base: position 85,604,482 of record CM071936.1, on the reverse strand, counting down.
TCTGACACCCTACCAGACTTCCAGATACAGTATTCCCTACACTCACCCTGTCAGTATTTAATTTATACATAGAAAAACCCTCACTTAAAAGAAAGACAGGCGGAATAGCTTTTCCCCAAATCATGACAGGACCAAAATAAATGTGGGATATATACTACAGACTGAACATCAATAATTCATTATAGAAAAGAGAGGTTAAGAATAAAACGCATAACAACTGGTAAATTTAACAAGAATTAGGTATTTGAAGTCCTATATAACAAAATTCAAATATGCAAAAAAAAAAAAAAAAAAAAAAAACTGTCAGCAGGGATGTATTTGTGGATGATATGCACACGTATTAACAATCTACAGAAAACATAAACAGGGGAAAATTTTCTTATTTTCGTTCCATTCTCAAACAAACACACACCATGCAATCGTCCCACCCCCATTCACTGCCCTTCTTTACTGTAGAAAGAAGAGAAGAAAGGCAGTTATATTATGCATAAGTTTGTTCATCTTTTACCAATAGCTAAAAGCAATGATCTGCCAACAAAGAAAACTCGTACCACTCACAGCACGAGACAAGTAATATAGGTCTAATTGCCAATTCATATCCCACAGTTGCACATGTGCAAGTTACTATCATATCTTTTTTTTTTTTTTTTTTTTTTAACATAATGACTATAAACTGGAATGTACATTCGGGGTGAGAAATACCTGAAGAGTAAGAGCACTGGTATGCTTCGTCACCAAAAAATTGGTCAAATTTACAAAATATGCAAGTGCGGAATTGAACAGCAGTAACCAAATAATTCTGATATCTTCTCTTGCTAGGGCCAATGTGATCCCAACAACGTTCTCCTCCATAAAGAGCGTTGCAGGAAGTAGAAGTACTACAGCAATAGGAGCCATGTACAGGAGCAAATTCATAGAATTTAGTTTTTCCCTTCAACAAAAAGGAAAAAAAGTTTCAGAATCCATTTCTGATGATTTCACACACACACCACCGCAACGCCGGCAATATCTTCACCATAATAAAAGGTATGTCATTGTATAGAATTATTACCCTTCGGAAGAAAGCAAAATACCCTGAACAACTGATTTGAGTGCCCTAGCAGCTGTTGCACCAATACACATGAGAAATCCAAACAAATGGAAACTAGGCTCACCCTGACACGAATGAGAGGGAGAAATCAGAACATTCAATATCAACTCAGCTGTAGCATGCAAAAGCATATTAAAGTAGAGCTGATTACTTAATATGGTGCAATAATCAGCTTTGCTTGAATTAGATTTCAACGTTAAAAAAGGATAATAGAAGTAGTATTGACATCATAATATCTGATCCTGACAAGTTAACCTCCACTAGCAGAAAAATTCACTTTACTGCCTACCAGGCTACCACAAAATATGACTTTTTAACAAACAAACAAAATACTTTGATCTTCACCGGTTTCGGACAAAGGGAATTGGCATACATTGAAGAAACTCAGGAAGCTCTGATTTTTCCAGAATCAAAGTCATTCAAATCAATTATGGCCCAAATAAATCTGAAATTAGCAGATCAATTCTTTACCAGTTGCTATTTACAATACTGATATTATCCCTCGACATAAAGATAATCTTTTAGCCATCATTTTTCCAACAATACATCAGAACCAATAAATAAACTAAAATTCATCATCCAACAAACCAATCAGTGCGCATCAAGCAAAAGAACACCATCATATCAATCAAACACTCCAGATCAAGAAATCGAAAAACACCACATTATACTAAATTACTAATTAAGCAGTAAAACCAATCAACCACCATCAATCCAAAAACACATACCCCACTAGCAATAACAACTCCAGTAACAACAGGTACCAAAGTCAAGTAAGTTAACCACGCCTCCCTCTTCAGGGTCATCAAGTACGCAAACACCGCAGTGAAAAAAGGCGTCGTGGCACCAATCGCCTGATTAAAGCTCACAGGCAAGTACTTCAGCGAAATATTGCCGCTAACAACCGAAGCACAGAAAATCAAGCTGAGTGCCGAAATCTTCATGAACTGAACCCTAGATCTTATCGTCTGCATCGGGACCATTTTCATCCACGCGATCGCAATGTAGCTCAGCAAAGAGCAAGCCGTCATGTGACACATCGTCAAGAAAATCGGGTATTTGAACCCGTAATTGCTCAACAAATACTTGTTCAGTAGCAAAACCCCAATGTTGGATGAATACCAGGACGCCACCAACCCGATCGTGAAAAATCGGCCGGTGGATTTCATCGCCGACATTTTTTCAACCATATAAATTTAAAAATGAAAATCCAAAAAGAACCCTATAAACGAACAAACAAGGGAAAGAAAAAACTATATAAGCTCTGCAATCTATAATCGAATACTTCAGGTGGGGTTACGGAAAATCCTGAACAGATCTACTAGGGCTCAAAAAGGGGTGAAGGGTTAGAAGAAAAAGGAGGGATCTGAGTCGCATTCGTGGTAGAATTGTGAAAATCAACGATACAGATTTAGCGCAAAACTCATCAAAACAGCCAAAAAAGCGAAACAAGGATTCAGAAAATTTCTTGAAGCGTAAACCTTGAAAAGAATGTGGAATTAATTGCTGATATACACTGAAAAGGGATACCCAAAAGGAGAGTTTTTATTATCTGAGCGAACGAATGTGGTGCGTTAGGGCCTTAGGGGGAGCTGTATTGGAGTTTTGAGAACGACCGACGAAGAATTTTGTTTGCAGAGAGAGGGTCCGAACCCGAATGTGTTTTAACTTAATTAATCATTAATACTTAGGAATGTAATATTAATTATGGAATTAAATATTTGTTCATTTTATATGGAAAGATTCGATGAAACGTCGTATGGAGACTTTAGATTGTAAAAATGTGCAGTGGAAGTAAGAGGGTTTGACTTCATATTTGTATTTATTATAGGGTGTAATTAATTTTATTATTATTATTATTATTATTTTTCCGGGTGGAAGGAAATAGAGTATATTTTCTATGGTATTGAAACGTCGTATGGCATTTTTTTTTAGCTCCTCACATTAATATTCCCTTCGGTTCACAATAAGTTTTGCTTTGATTGATAAAAAATTCTTCAAAAGCTAATGAATAAATGTTTTTTTTCTAAATTACCCCTATACCTATTAATTCGTTTAGTAAATGTATTTATAACGTAATATTTTTCAACTCACAATTAAAAGTATACATGGTATTTTAATACTTTATTTTATATGTTCATTTTTCATAAACGACACTTATTATGAATGGAAGAGTATTAACTAAAAGAATAATATAATAACACATAAATGCATGTCGATTGACCTTATAAAATAAGGCCTTGATGTAAAGTTTCGCATATACTTTAAATTTCAAATTGTATTCAACATCGTAATATAAACTATTATATTAGTGACATCATTAATATATACTTGAAGTATATTAGTAAGTTTTGATATAAAATGTGAAGTTCGAAATGGAAGATTTTGACACTGAAAGTTGCATAAGATAAGATCGTCAATTAATTTGTATCGATGGTATGTATAAAGAATGTAAATATTGTAACAGAAACTCTACCAGGACACAGGATATTAATTAATTGTTTATTGAGGGATTCTTTTATTATTTAATTGAGGGATTGATGTGGATTTTTGTGCTTGCCATGAGAGCTTACCAACTTTGCAATTTGAGCATATTTTATAAATGGCCCACTACGCTTTTGAAAGCTATGGAATCGGCGATTAGAACTTTATTTGGTCCGGGGATATCAATAAGAAATGGAGTGTTACGTTTAACTGGACTAGATGTTGTGCCCCAAAAGAAGAAGTTGGTTTAGGGGTTCGATCCTTATTGACAGCCAACAAGGCTTTTATGATGAAGATGGCGTGGAAATTGATAAATTCGGATGACTCATTGCTCAATATCCTCAGGCGAAGGTTCATGGATCCGTCTCCGAGGAACATGTACATCGGCTCGTCAATTTGGCCTGGTTTACGCCTTTTTGTGTTCTCTTTGGAATCGCAATCAATAAGGCTTCCTGGACATGTTTCGAAAGTCAGTTTCTGGCTGGATAACTAGCTTGGGTATTCTATCGCTGATCGTATCAGAATCCCAACGCAAATACGGTCGGTCTTCTCTCAATCTATCTCGGACTACTACTTTGATGGGGTATGGCATTTTACATCTGAATTCTTAGTGGCTTATACTACAATTGTTATTGATATTCTACGTACTCCAATTTCGCACACTGCCACAGATCGCCGTATATGGATTAATTCGGAGGATGGCAGGTCTCTTCAAAAGTTGCATATAATCATGTTTGGGAATCTTTCCCGGAGGTAGGTTGGGGAAAATGGATTTGGTCTCTCTGTTGGGAAATTTATTGTTTAGATTTTGATGAATGCCATGTAAAACTTAGAATAGGAAGTTGGCACCTATTTTTTGTTGTAAACGCATTGTAACAAATAAATTTGGGTCAATTTGAGTTAAGTCACTATGCCTAAACATGCATAAGACAACCGGAGACTAGAAGGAAGATTCATTGCAAGACAAGACAATTGAGTATGGCAAAAAGAAGAGAAGACGGGAACTCGATCAAGGTGCAATCGAGATGCGGTGAGTAAAGTATCGATCAAGTCAACTCAAGATAGCCAAGTCTCAAGTTTGAGTAAGAAGAGTCATCCAATGATTGAAAGCTATCTCTAAGTCACCTGGGGAAAGCAAGGAAATGCGGTCAAGTCGAGATAATCGAAAGAGATCCGTTTACGTAAATCAAGAGAATTACTTAAACAAGTAATACCTCCATGCTACCTTTCTCAAGTGCTCACCCGAGGAAGCGTGCAAGGGAATGAACAATGGGAAGCACTACACCATGTCGAACTCAAAAGTCAAGAACAATTCATACGAGGAAGTGGCAACTCCAAGGATCGCAACAAGACAAGCCAACGACCACAAGCGACTTTCAAAAATAAGCCCATCTCTTCAACGGCAGATTTTTGAAAGATCACTATAAAAGGCCGAGGAATGACTCGAGAGAAGGTTACCTTGACTACGAACCACGAACATTTCAAGAAAACATTTGAATTGTAACCTAAAATATCCTCAAATCATTCAAGATTAATCCTCAAGCCTACAATACGAAGAAAATCAATCCATCACTCACCTGTGAAGGAAAGATAGCTTCAATCAGTTGAAGAGGAAACCTTTGAAGAAAAGGGTCTACATTCCACGGAGGATTGTAGGAAGGTTCAAGGTCGAACGGTCTCGAGTTTGTTTTTGGAGGGCTTCGTGATCAAATCCAAAGAGCTTGAGCAAGTGAGTGTAGAGTAGCAAAGCCTACCCCGTGAAGAAGTCGAGTCGCACGAGAAGCCACCTGCGTGACCAAGGCATCTCCAGACCGAGTCCCAAAGGATCAAGTCGGTTGTGTGATCAAGACTTGTATCTGGACCGTTACCACTGTATCTTGATCAATACTTAGTGGATTCCTCCAGGAGTTGGAGAAAGAGAGGAGAAGAAGAATTACCCCATCTTCGAACCTCTATAAAAACTTATCGTGTCATTTGCATTTCAAAGATTTTAATTCTTGCACTTTATCCTGTTTAATTCTGGCGATAAATTTGCTATCCATTTGATAATCTCTAAGTACTAAAACCAAGGATTAAATCATAACTAAACCAAATTTAAGGGTGTTAAGTCTTCCATTTGAAAACAAACTACAGTTGAGCTAAGTCTTTAGTCTTAAATTATCGATAGTTGTACAAAAATTCGAGAATTTCAAAATGATCGCAGGAGAGAACATGGATCAACCGGATGCTCGGTTCATAGAAATTACCAACGAGCTACCCGCTTCTTGGAAAAGAATATACACGAGAAGGAAATGTGTATGAAGATCCTAAAAAGTCTCCCGGTGAATGGGAAATGAAGGTCATGGCACTAAGACATTCCATGGACCTATCAAAGACATCCAACCATGAGCTATTCTCGGATCTCAAAGCCTACGAATTTGAGCCGAGAAGAAAAGACCAGGAAGAGAGAAATTGCACTCCAAAACAACTGTTCTAATTGTTAAGGATGGTAAGAGAGCCGAGGTCAAAGAAGTCATTGACCCAGGAAATAGCCCCGATGGTTAAAAGGTTCAACAAGTTCTTCAATAAGAACTACAAGAGAGGCAAGGGTGAATCCTCCGAGAAGACACTCGGCTCCTCCAAGTCAAGGAAAGATAGGCCAACCAAGAGAAAGATCATCAAAAAGTGAATATCAAAGGGCCGACAATCCAAGAATGGAAAGAGCCGATCAAAAGGTTGAATATCTATCTTTGAACAGTAGGCAACCGGTCACTATGCCATTGATTGCCCATATCCTCGTAGTCAACAAATACGGGGAATGAAGAAGAAAGAAAAGTCTTGAGAGAAAGAAGACAAGAAAAGAAAAAGGCAATGTTGGTTGCAGAGATCACGAGATAGCCAAGTCAAGAGACATAGCCGATTCGAGAGAGTAGTGAAGCCGACTACTCAAGTGACTTCGAATAAGAAGCCTCGATCCGTCTCGATGGCCAAGGAACAAGACCAACCCGACCAAGAAGATGAGGTACACTCGACTCATCACACTCGATTCTAGTGATAGTGATCGTGACACACACACTTCATCACCCACCGATCTTTATGATTCATTAGGAAAAATGATGAAAGATTTTGAACACATTAAATCCTCACACACACTACTAAATGAGGAAAACAACCTACTCAAGAGTTAAAACTCACGGTGACTAAGGAGCCGAGTACTCTAAGTCAAATAGTGGTGAGAATAAAAGTTTAAAGATCGAAAATGCCAAGTCTAATAAAGCGAGAATTAGCTGCCATAGAAAAGAGGGAGAATGACCTCAAAAAATGTGATTGCCTCATTCACAAAGGCATCTAAGTCATTGGATGATCTTATCATGAGCCAAAGAGAATGTGGAGACAAGACAGCTTAGGATTTAATTCCTCTGTGCTATGTCAAGCTCCAAAAGTGATTTTGGAAAAAGGATCTTCAAGCAATAAAGTATCTCAAAAATCCAAAACTCCAAATGGTGCACACACATTTATTCCAAAGCACAATTACAAGCAAACTGGCATTGGTTATAAAGGAAAAGGAAAAAAAGAAAACTGAAGTTGAGTGTCTTTGAGAGGATAGCCGAGAAGAAATTAAGCCGAGTTCCTCAAAGAAACTCCAAACAGAAATACTGTAAAGAAGAAACAGAGCTACCAAAAATCCCGAGAAGATCTATAAAAGAAACACATATGATGGGAATGGTAGAAAATACCAAGCAAGCAAGTGATTGGAATGATGTGAACTATCGAAAGACCTATGGAATATAAGCCCAAATGGCAAAGACCTAGAACTCAAAGAAAGACCATTCCAAAGGTGTAAGAGCTTTCATCAAAGACACATATGCACCTAGGCACTACACTCGAGATATCACAACTACCCAAAGAAGGCAATTGCTAAAAACATACACAGCATACGACAAAAGAGACAATGTGTATGAACCTAAAATCCCCAAGCAATTTGCCAAAATTAATTATGATTATGGCATCGATAGATGGCAACCCCTTAGAGCTAAATCATTTGGCTATAGGTTGGTTGGATCATCTTACAATACTAACCCCTCAGACCAAGACAAGTATGGGTACCTAAAACTTAATTTCCTTGTTTGCGTTTCAAGGAAGTGAGTGCCAAGGAACCTGGTACATGGATAGTGGTCATTCCGGACATATGACAGAAACAAGAAAAATCTGTCAAAATTCAAGGAAGTCAAAGGCGCAAAAGTTATATTTGGAGGAAATGAAGCTCCAGGAGAAATAAGAGGCATTGGATCCATCGGGAAAAATGGATTAGAAATCACAGATGTTGCATATGTTGAAGGACTCAACTTCAACTTGCTAAGCATCACCAACTCGTGACAAGGGATATAATGTTGGATTTAACATGAGTATATGCCAAATCAAGGATCTTGAATCAAATGAAGTTGTGTTGCAAGGATGCAGACAAAGAACATGTATATCGTGGATTGGTCAACAAAGAACACCCAAAGACCTATCTGTTAGCAAAGAGCACATTTGAATCAAGTTGGTGCGGGCACAAGAAGTCGAGTCACCCGAATTTCAAAACAATTAACAAGCTTGCCGGAAGCAACCTTGTGGAAGGACTTCCGGACTCGGTATACAAAAAGGAGAGTATATGTGACGATGTCGAAGGGAAAACAAATCAAATCATCATTCAAAGAAAAGGCATGTCCATCTTCAACAAGAATATTGCATGATCTACATATGGATCTATTTGGTCCAGTTGAACCAACTAGCATAAGTGGGAAGAAATATACCTTGGTGGTAGTAGATGACTACTCAAGATATACATGGATAATATTCATGTGTAAGAAGAAAGAAACTCTACGAAACTACCCACGGTGATGAAGAGGATTCGAATGAGAAAAGTCAAACCATCATCAAAATAAGATCTGACAGAGGAACTGAGTTTGTAAATGGTATAATAACTTAGTATTGTATTGAAAATGGCATTGGTCATGAATTATCTCGCAGCAAGGACTCCACACAGAATGGAGTTGCGAGAAAGAAGGAATAGAACTCTCAAAGAAGCAGCAAGGACCATGTTAGCAATACAGGCTACCTAAAAGATTTTGGTCAAGCAATAAACACAAAGATGCTACACTAAAAATAGATGCATGATAAACAGACACCGACAAAGACTCCCTATGAGATTTGGAGGGAGAAAACCAAATGTTGCATATTTCAAAATATTTGGATGTAAATGCTTCATCCATAACAATGGCAAAGATAATCTAAAGGCTTTTGATGCTAAAGTCGATGAAGGTATCTTCTTGGGATACTCGGTGAAAGCAAAGCCTACAGAGTACTCAACAAGAGGACTATGGTTACAGAGAAATCCATTCACGTGGTGTTCGATGAGCCAAATGTAAATGGAGAAGACATTGAAGAATCGGTGATAAGTGAATCAACCAACCATGCGTAAGAGTTCCTATGTCAAGTCAAGCTGGAATTATAAACTCGGATGAAGATGAGATAGTGAGTCTCAAAAACACTGGAAAATCTGCAGCTAAGTGATGACGAGAGAGCTGATCAAAGCAACACACCTGCAAGACGATCGAATCCAGCCTAACTTACTCCAACCTCGATGTAAGATGGCCGAGAGACCATCCACTAGAACTTGTCATTGGAGATATAAGAGAAGGTGTCAAAACAAGATCCGAACTCAACAAGAAGCTATGTTCACATGCTTTATCTCACAAATAGAGCCCAAAGATGTGTCACAAGCATTGGATGACACACATTGGATTCAAGCTATGCAAGAAGAGCTGAATCAGTTTGAAAGAAACAAAGTATGGGAGTTAGTTTAAAGGCCCACCCATCAAAATGTTATTGGCACTAAATGGGTGTTCAGAAACAAGATGAATGAGGAAGGTTCTGTGGTAAGAAACAAAGCAAGATTAGTAGCCAAAGGATATTGCCAAGAAGAAGGGATAGATTTTGATGAAACATTTGCCCTCGTAGCAAGATTGGAAGCTATTAGGATGTTTCTTGCCTATGCACTCACAAGAATTTTATTGTATATCGATGGATGTAAAAAGTGCATTCCTAAATGGTTTATTGGAAGAAGAAGTGTATGTTGAACAACCTCCAGGATTTGAGCAGAAGACTCTTGGAGATAAGGTATACAAACTCAAGAAAGCTATATACGGATTGAAACAGGCACCCGTGAGCATGGTATGATACTTTGTCACAATTCCTGGCGAGAATGGATTCACAAAAGGAAAAGTAGATAGAACACTTTTCTTTTAATTCAAGACAAGAAGAGCATCTTGCTTGTTCAAATATATGTGGATGACATCATCTTTGGATCCACAAACAAAGAGTGTGTGATAAATTTTCAAACCTCATGCAAAGCAAATTCGAAATGAGCATGATGGGAGAGCCGACATTCTTCCGGACTCCAAGTGAAACAGTGAAGGATGGAACCTTCATAAGTCAAATAAAATACACCAGAGATTTAATGAAGAAATTTGGTATGGAAGAGAAATCTTTCGTGAAAATACCAATGAATACATCGGTCAAAATGGACATGGATGCGGATGGCAAGCCTGTAGATCAAACAAGATCTGAGAGCACTTATGGATCATTGCTTTATCTCACAAAGAAGGCCGACATCACCTTTTTGTAGGTGTATGTGCAAGATTTCAATCTGCTCCAAAAGAGAGCCATATGATTGCAGCCTAAGAGGATCTTGAGATATTTGAAGCCAAGAATTTGGCTTATGGTATCCAAAGGAAGGTGGATTCAAGCTAATTGGCTATTCGGACTGACTATCTTGGATGCGAGTTGGCTGACAGAAGAGCACCTCGACACATGTCAAATGCTTGAAAACATGCTAATTTTCTGGTTTAGCAAAAAGCAAAATTCAATAGCCACCTCTACACCAAGCAGAATACATAGTTGCGGGCAATTGTTGTGCCCAAATCCTATGGATGAGACAAAGAATGAGAGACTATGAAATTGAAGAAAAGGAAATTCCAATCATGTGTGATAACACAAGTGCAATGCAATCACTCAAAATCCCGTGTTGCACTCAAGAACAAAGCATATCGATGTCGATATCACTTCATAAGAGATCATGTTGAAAAGAAAGACATCACTTGAATATATTTCAACCGATAAACAATTAGCGACATATTCACAAAACCATTATGTGAGTCAAGATTTGAAGAACTCAAGCATGAGTTTGGGTTAATTGAGTGAGTGACACTCGGAAGACTCAAAGAAAGGAAATGAAACACAAAAAGGGAAAAAGAGTGAATTATCAAAATCACTAAATGAATCATCAGATCGGAAAAAGATTTATACCGAATTAGCCGACAGCGGTGAGTCACTATGAGAACTGTGAGAAGAAGAGTTAAATCGGCTAAGGGATAAGTTTCGAGTCATTTATGAGCAAAGTGACAAAAATGCACTCATTTTTACTAAGCGGGAATGTTTTTAAGAATGACGTCACAAGATAATGATGATGTGTACAGCAAAAGCCGCACACCAAGCTTATGATTGGATATAAATCTTTGCCGCATTAAATTCGAGACATTAAATGCTAATCGGCGTGCAAAATCTAAGCCGTTGATTTCGATCACATTTCAAAACCACCCGCACGCCCTTTCGTAAAACCATACTTAAACCACTTTCGTCCGTTTCTCTCACATATTACCAAAACTGTTCATTTCTCTCTCGAGAAGCAAAGGCAAAACTCTCTCAAAACCCTATCAATCTTCAAATCAACTTCTAAGTTTCTTTCCGTGAAATCTTTGAAAAATGGCATCGACTTATGATTTCGTCAAGTTAGGGAAGCAAATCCACACCGGGTCTAATGTGGGATTTCGAGGGTATGGTCAAACAGGTCCGATGACGCCCTCATAAAGAAGATTGCTGAAAAGCTCGAAAAGTCCGGGCTAAAACCATTTCGACGATGGAGCTCCGATGACCTATGTGGAAGAGGTCGCTCGTTCTACGTGAACACCGAGATTCACGATGAGGGATCAAATCCTCTGTTCACGGGAAGGAGTTCATCATCTCGCCAAAGATTTGGCAGAACACCGCTCATTACCGGCGGAAGGAGCACCAGAAATCAATGAAGCTGATGTAGACTTGGCTGCTGCTTGGAAGAAAGTAGCCAATACCGACTATGCTGATAAGATAGTCTACACACACCCAACAAGAGGTCCGTGAAGGAGGACTACCACAAACTGTTGGACATAGTTGCCAAATGCATAGACATCAAATTTGGCAGCTTTGACCAACTATCAAAGCAAAATTGATCGTCATGGCTGCGATCATTGAAGAAAAGCAAGTAAATGGGCTGAGTTTGTCTCACAGCAGACTCTGCCAGAATGTAGGAACAAATCCTTCAAGGAGAATGGAGCATTTGGAGGATCCTCGGGATACGGCCTGGTGATTGGTCGGGTGATGGAGATAAAAGGAGTCCCTCTTCGACATGGAAAGGCGTTCCATGTAAACAAGAGGATGTTCGAGATCAAACCTTTCTCGGCGCACGTAAGAGAGCCTACGCCAAGAGAGCCGATACAAGTGAGGGGAATGGTGACCTTGAAGATACAATTGTTTCCTCTCCACCAAAGAAGAAAGCGCCCGCACTGCTTAAGAGAACTGCAGCCCCGCAAAGAAAGAAAACTAAATCGCTCCCGCACCCGCAGCTCGAGTCACACCGCCCCGCAGCCGTGTCTCCCCCGCCAAAGATAGTGGCCGAGAAGGAATCTCAAATACCTTCTCCAGGTCGTCAAAAAGAGGAGAACGATAAGCCAAGATGGCCAGCTCCTCGTAAGAAAAACAACAAAGACGCCCCCGCCGCCCAAGACTCGAAGAAACTCTCTCCGAACGTAAATCCTCCGGTACAAACTAAGAGAAGAAGAAGAATCTTCAAGCGCCCGAACTTGAGAAACCGACCGAGTTAGCCACTCACCAAACAGAGATACGGAGACTGGCTGGAGAAGTAGAGTCTCCGTAAATTATTGATGAAAAGACCCAAGTCTCGCCAAGGCGATCACAGAGGCAAATCAAGACCCACCATTTGTAGTTCGAACAATTTGAGACACAAGCAAGAGCCGAGAAAGCTAACTCTTTGTTGACAGGATCGTATCCCCTCATGCAATGCATTTGCGGCACGCGGTGATAGTATGGAGCACGTAGCTTGCTACCTTCTATCCCCGAGAATGAGGGACAACAAGAAGAAGTTCGATAGAGATGATGATGTGATGATCATATCCCCACCTTATCACAGACATCCAAAATCGTCATGCGAGAGTGGAGGAAGTGGAAGTTGAGTCAATCCAGGAACAGTTCCAACGGCCGAGTTTATCGAAGAAGAAGAGGAACGATGAATTTTCTTGGAGTGACCACTGTGGTCCAAGATTGGATGAAGAAAATGCACAGATATCTTGCAGATCTTCAAGGACAAGGAAAAGGAGACAGCGAGAGGAAGGCCGAGGCACGTGAGAAGGCCAAGATCGCCTCTATCACCGCACCACGTAACATACACATCCTCTCCTCGACGCCCTATCGATGCGGTGATGAGGATCGGACCTATTCTTTGCCGCCACGAAGAGTTGCAAATGCAGCAAGCAATGCACGAATCTAGAGTCCTTCATGAACAAGAATGATGGAGGGACCAGGAGAGTCCTCCAAAACACACCGAGATAGACCCAATGGGAGGAAAAGATATTGCCACCGTTGTTGCCGCCACCACTTCCCACTCACTCGGAAGAAGGAACTAAGGGAAATGGCGATGAAACGGGTTAGTGGGGACCCCGGTCGAGCAACCCCTAATGAAGGTGTCTTACCACCGCCCCCAACGGCTGAACACTCGAGAAAACAGTAGGGAGTTTAGAGACGAGTGACCCCATTCCAAGTCACTCACCGGTGCGCCACCGAGGGGGAAACTCCCTCCACCGCAGCAAAGTCGGAGGATGCTGCAGATGACTCTACTACGAATCTAGGAGGCGAAGTGGAGAAGAAACAACCACAAAGTACACAACAAGTGGTCATCAACGAAGCTCGAGACGAGTTGAGACTGTCTCACCGAGGTGCCAACCGCTCGAAAGAAGGCTAATGACGCCGATGCATCGAGGCACGAGGAAGGAACAGCCCGGGAGTTAACACTGGCGATGAAAGTGCAATCCATGGGGTTGAGACTCCAATGGATGCCACCGAGAAAAACCCTAAGACGATTGACACGCCGAAAAAGGGATGTCCATGCCTCGCCGCAAAGAGAGACCGCAGGAGGTAATGAAGGCCAACGGGAGGTTGAGACTTCCAGGGGTAAAGGAAATGTAACATCCCTCCCGCTATCATTGATCCATCCGAAAAGGAGATAAGCGCACTTCACGATTCCCAGGATAACCTCGATGTAACCTTTCGGGATGGAAGACGGCGAAGCCGAGTCATCCCCCTCAGAATCGATCCAAAAGACTCACCGAGGATGTTCCAACCACGAGCAAGTTCGACCTCAAGACTACTCGTCAAACTTTAAATTTTGATGATGAGCCACCCATGGAAATCTCATCATCGTCCGATGACGCTCGATAAGGCCGAGGACCAACTCAATTGGAGAAACCGGTGAGACCGACAGAAGGCTGTTGAGACAATTGAGGCTCTCGCAAAGTCGGGTCAACTTCACAACAGACCACCAAACAGAGTCCACCGCAGCAGCTCCTCAAGTGCAGCAGTTCGACTCCACAAGGAACTTCACGAGCACCACTCATCATTGAACAAATCCCGGTTGCCCGTGATGATTCCTTCGTAGAATCATTTCCTTTTCTCCGGAGGTACCCGACCTCCCCAAGAGTCGAAAGAGATCTCGAGCGCTTCCACGCACCAGATCCTGTCATTCCATCGATACCATCGTTCCAAAGATGATTTTGATTTTGCTTGGCCGTCACCGCAATGAGAGGGAACAAGTGAAGTTCGGGGGAGGTGTTCAAAGCATTATTTCTTGAAATTGAACGGATGGAGAGGCACCAGGCCTCGATGGACATGAGATCGATAACGAGAGATGCCAACCTTTCACGACTTGAGAGGCATAATAGTCGAGAATCGGGAGTGGTGGCAATAAAGAAGAAACAATGCGTGTGGAACAAGCTAGATATTTTAACATTGTTCAACAAGCCGTTGTCCAGCGAAAGCCGAGAATGCTGATGCAAAGACGAATCGAGAGAACACATAGAGCACATGCATGAATCTCACACCGCCGAGATAAAGCTGCTGCGTGAGCAAAATAAGAATGAGCTCCTGCGTATGGAAGAAAACATGGATCGAAAATTCAGCTTTCTCATGGTTGAGATGAAGTTGCTTAAAGTCAATCCAACGCTACTGCTCGAAGTTTCGGCAAGATACTCCGCAGCAGACTCGGCGTAACTCGACTATCGCCAGACTCGACTTTCTACTTGCTAGTATGTTTCCAGCGTTCTCTCTCCTTTGATGATGCCAAAAGTGGGGAAGATGAATACCTTAAAACGTCGAAGAAACTGGCGTTGAGAAGGAGGAGCGGTTGTAAAGGAAAGACAAGTGAGGAGGTCTCAAGAGCAAAGAAAGGAAAGTCTGTTGAGGGGGAAGGATCGGGAGATGTCACCCTAATGATTACACAAACCCCCAACAAGGTCTTGTCACAACCGATATTATCAAAGAAACTCCGGTGACTCTCGCCACTCCAACACTGTTGTGTCTATGGCCGAAAAGAGAAAAACAAATTGAAGCAGGGGGATGGAGGAAGTGGAAGGAAGGATGAATGCCCGAGTTATGGATATCTTGAAATAACATGGAGGCATTCCAAGAGACAGAGACACTTATGCCATCTCGATTAACTAAGCCAAGATCAGTTGATGAATTTAAAACGCCGCATCCAAGGATACTTCGCAAACATGTCCATGGCTCAAGCTCGGGACTTTATCTTGAGAAAAGGGTCTCACGCTATGTGAAGAAACCGACAGCGCGCAGACTCACCGGAACCACTGCTTTGGTCACTCCGCTGGTCACTCGGTGGGAAGAAGAAGACCCCAAGACAATACACGCCCGAGAGGAAGAGGTAGAGGAAGAAGGTGGTGGAGGAAGAGGTTTCAGACTTAGGCTCTCGCCCCAAAAACATTGAGTACATAGATCCAGGCAAGAAAGGAGGGATCTACTGGGCTGGTTTTGACGAAGTAGCCAATCTGCAAGTGGCTAAGAACAATGTTGAGTATGTGAAAAGAATTGAAGAAGAAAATAAAAGACAAACTCAGCTATGGGAGGAAAGACAAGAGAGACTAAGAAGAGATGAAGCTGCCCGGAAGGCATATGAAAAGAAGAAGAAGGCGGCTGAAGATGAGAAAAAGAGAAGAAGACCAGAAGATGACAGAACTGAAGAAGATGAAAGAAGGAGGCAGCGAAGGAGATGAAGTGTTGCTGTCCACCCCTTCATGTATTTTACTATGTAAATACATACTATGTAAGTCTTCTGTAATAAATCTGTAAATTCTCTATTTTTGCGTAGACATAGATGTTTGCTCTGATACACCTTGTAAACAGTTGTGTAAAGGACAAGAATGTTATGATCAATAAAAGGATTGATTCTACGCATACATTCTCTGTAAATACACTATCTGTATGTATCTATGCTATTTACATTTTGAATGTTTTAAGTTTTGGCATCATCAAAAAGGGGGAAATTGTTGGGAAATTTATTGTTTAGATTTTGATGAATGCCATGTAAAACTTAGAATAGGAAGTTGGCACCCCATTTTTGTTGTAAACTGCATTGTAACAAATAGGGCTGGTCAAGCTGAGTTAAGTCAGCTATGCCTAAACATGCAAGAAGACAACTGGAGACTAGAAGGAAGACTCCGCTGCAAGACAGCTGAGTATGGCAAAGAAGAGAAGACGGGAACTCGACTGAAGGTGCAGCTGAAAAGCGTGCAAGGGGAATGAACCAATGGGAAGCACTACACCGTGTCAGAACTCTGAAAAGCTGAAGAACAATTCATACGAGGAAGTGGCAACTCCAAGGACTGCAACAAGACAAGCCAACGACCACAAGCGACTTTCAAAAATAAGCCCATCTCTTCAACGGGCAGATTTTTAAACGATCACTATAAAAGGCTGAGGAATGACTCTGAGAGAAGGTTACCTTGACTACCTGAACCACGAACATTTCAAGAAAACATTTGAACTGTAACCTAAAATATCCTCAAATCATTCAAGATTAATCCTCAAGCCTACACTACGAAGAAAATCAATCCATCACTCACCTGTGAAGGAAAGATAGCTTCAATCAGTTGAAGAGGAAACCTTTGAAGAAAAGGGGTCTACATTCCACAGAGGATTGTAGGAAAGTTCAAGGTCGAACCAGTCTCGAGTTTTTTTTGGAGGGCTTCGTGATCAAATCCAAAGATCTTGAGCAAGTGAGCTGTAGTAGCAAGGCAGCTGCCCTGTGAAGAAGTTCGAGTCGCACGAGAAGCCGGTGCGTGACCAAGGCATCTCCGGATCGAGTCCCAAAGGATCAAGTCACCGTGTGTGATCAAGACTTGTATCGGGATTTGTTACCACTCTGTATACTGATCAATACTTAGTGGATTCCTCCAGGAGTTGGAGAAGAGAGGAGTAGAAGAATTACCCCATCTTCGAACCTCTATAAAAACTTATCGTGTCATTTACATTTCAACATTTTAATTCTTGCACTTTATCTGTTTAATTCTGCTTATAAATTTGCTATCCATTTGATAATCTCTAAGTACTAAAACCAAGGATTAAATCATAACTAAACCAAATTTAAGGGTGTTAAGTCTTCCGCTGAAAACAAACTACAGTTGAGCTAAGTCTTTAGTCTTAACAGTTGAGTTA
The DNA here is from genome assembly GCA_016081115.2 of Rehmannia glutinosa. Classification (NCBI taxonomy): domain Eukaryota; kingdom Viridiplantae; phylum Streptophyta; class Magnoliopsida; order Lamiales; family Orobanchaceae; genus Rehmannia; species Rehmannia glutinosa. The sequence continues at coordinate 85,587,054 of CM071936.1, read as the reverse complement.
TTCTTTCAACAGCTCAGTCAGTCCGAAATTTGAGTGACTAACTCCCCATGATTAACTAAATTAGTGTCCACCAAGGACACAGCTGTGTAGTATCAACTCTGAACTTTTAAAAGGACTAAATCGAAAAGTTGGTAAGGTTTATTCAACCCCCCCTTCTAAACCTTACACTCACACCCCTTGGGACCAACATCCTCACATCCCGGATAGGAGGTCCATCGTAGCCTGGCGATCAATCCACAATCGGTTAGCTGTATTGGATAATCTTCGTATCAGAGGTATTTGCGCCCTTCGGCCTGCCCTTTTTGCTACTCGGATTCGGAATCAGTTGATCATCTGTTTGCGTCATGCAGTTTTACGAGACAAATCTGGGACTGGATTCAGGATACTTTTCATGTGACAATTTCGTTGGATCTGAGCATTAATCAAGTATTTCTATTTTCCATGAAGTAGAAATTTAGTCCGCAGATTAATTTTTTTGGACAGTGGCTATTATCTCGGCGGTTTGGGTCATATTTCACATTCGTAATAACTGGATTTTTGAAGATACACCTCCTCAAAAAAAGCAGCGATTGTCATGATTCGTGCGTTTATTATTGAATCCTCTTATATTGATTCAGGCTATATGGCGAATACGGTCTATGATCTCTTATACCTTCGACGTCTTGCAGTTCGGGGTTGTGTACGGTCGCCACCTACAATCCAAGTGGTGCAGTGGCATCCTCCTATTTTGGGATGGACTAAGGTAAATACGGATGGTTGTGCCTAGGTGCTCTGAGACAATATGTTGTGGCGGGTGTTTTTAGAAATTACAGAGGGTTCTTTACTGGATGTTTTGTTCATCGGATTGGTACAGGATATGCCTTCGAATCAGAATTAGTTGTTGCTATGACTGCTATTGCAAGGGCCTATAAACGAGGTTGGCGAAAATTGTGACTTGAATCAGATTCTACTTATGTTTGTGGTCTTCTTCCTCTGGTTCTTTGCAGGTACCCTGAAAGCTTTATGCCCGCTGGCAGACCACTCTATATTACATCTTGAGGATGGAATTCTTGGTATCTCACATCTACAGAGAAGGAAATCGGTGGCTGACATTTTATTTAAACTGGATAGGGAAATTTCGTGGTCACACATCCCTCCAGAGTCGATTCAGACGGACCTTCAAGCAGATGTTATGGGCAAAGTTATTATAGGATGAGATAGCCATGGGTAGCTCACACTTCGGCTGCACGCATGGCCGGCCCATGCGTACTGTGTCTCATAATTCATTCACTTCGGCTTCACACCCGGGCAAGTCGTACCTTTCGGCATGGGCCGTGCGCGGTTTGGTTTTGTTTCGCGCTCACACACAGACAGTCCGTATGGGAATGCACGACCCGTGCGCTATTTGGTTGGTAATCTGCACTCGGCAGCACGCACGGGCGGGGCGTGCTTATCCACACGGTCGTGCGTGACTTGGGCTTCTTCAGATACATGTTCTTCTCGGGCGTGCTGCTCTATTTGGGGCACGTTTCTTCCGATGGTTTTCTATTTTTTGGGGGTACTTTTTTTCCTGCCAAGGGTTCTTCTCACAAGGGTGGGTTTTACCTTGGTAGGTTTTAACGAGGCCCCAATTAGCTACCGAGTCGGCTTGTGACCTGGGATCCTTGCTTTCCACTTTAGATAGGTTATTTGCTTTGTTTTCTCCGATACTTTAATGCTAGCTGTTAGACATTGTAAACAACACCATTGATATTTTCTTTTTTTATTATATATTCTTCATTTAGAAAAAAAAAAATCATTCACCCATGAATTTTCATTATTAAGTGTGCACACTTGAACACTGTCAATTGACCCATGAGGCCCAAACCATTATTGAGTAGCCCATGAGGCTGAGTTCACTATTTATAGCCCACGAGACATACTATAAATCAAGCGGCCCACTTTATTGCACTGAGTTCATGTGGCCCATCATCCCAGATATAAAAGGTCTCTTCATATTCATTTGTAAGTAAGTTCAATTAATTACTGTGAATTATATTCTCGTGCTCTGATTTTTCTCTCATACAGTGGTTGATTTAAGTGTTTGGAGGAGCCTCCTAAGGACAACCTCAGGAACCCCTTAATATTATTCTGTGTGTTGCAGATTAGTTCTCATCTGAAAATTTCTGAAGTTCTGGGAAGAAGTTGGATCAATTGATCATATTTCTTGATTTGGAGTAATTATCACATTTGAGCAATCATAAAAAAAAGAGAAAGAAATGGTTGTTCGTAATACTTGCCAACAATGGAATAAGACATTTATTTGAAGACCAACTAGAGTATGCCGATTAAATTTTCGATCTTGTGGTAATAACTAATAATATATTATTACTAATTTTAGTATGCATTGTTTGAACCTAAATTTAATGAGGTAAAAGGGTAAGTAAAATCAAGAAATGATTGTTTTTTTTTTCCTATTCTAATAAACAAATAAGTATTATATTCGATGTGAATAAAAAATATATTTTCTCACTATGTGTGAGTGCAAGAAAAAATAAAATAAAAGTATGATAAACAATAATAATTAAAATGACAACAAAATTTCATAGTTTTTAATTCAAAAGCAAATAAACATATACAATTTTGTAATGTCTATTTTTTGTTTAAGACTCGGTTGTGAATTTGACTTAGAAACAATGAGAATTTTGCCTTCTCATACCCAAAAGCTTGTTTAATTTTGTTTCTCACGTTGTTAAATAACGCAGATCACTTTAAGTTAAGATTTCTAAGTAAATGTCCAACTTCTTCTCTGGAGTTGGTAGTTCTTGAGATGAGAATTTGTCTGCTACAATCAGCAAACGTTAGACGAGGCTTAGGTTGTCCCAGGGAAGCCTATCCGACACTCAAATCAGTCCAAGTTGGAGAAAAAATCCCGAGCAAATGACAACAATTGAGAGTAATAAATTGTGAATACGTACAAATGGGATGGAGGAATCTTTTTTATACGTTGGTTGATGGGCCGCATAAGCCTTTATGACAAAGTGGGCCACGTGGGTCAGTACGGACCTTTTGGGCCGGATAATTACATTTGTGATCCAATGGCAATTGATGATAATAGATAATTAATTAAGTAATTTTGGAATTTAATAATGCGTAAAATAATAAAATATTGTATAATGAAAAAAGTCGAACTTATCCCCCAACATAAGCCTCACAGCTCCCGAGCTACTGAACCATAGAAAGCTACGTGGGAACTAAAGAATATCGCGCAACTTTGTCTTGTTTCTAAGATAAGCTTGGCTTGAAGGGTCTAACTTATTTTTACACAAATAACAAGTTTGGGGAAAAGTCTTATGGGGAGTTGAGAGAGAACACAAACATGAAACAGTTGAGGCCTGAGTGAGAGAAGAAGAGTAAGTGGGAGAGCACCCGGGAAGGCGCCCAAGGGTGCTCACCCGTGCCCTCAAGGGCGCTCCCCCGGGGACGACCCTCGTTCCCGATCCATTCTTCTTTGTGTGGAATTCCTTCCTCTTTGGAGTTTTTGCATGTTTCGAGTCAAGTTTTGGACCCAGGGGGTCCATCTTTCGTAATCAGGGGCCAAAGAGTCACCGGTCATATAGTTTCTATTTCTCTGCTCGATTCTAATTTTTCTGGAGTTTGGTATCCCATGTTTGTCTCTGGGGCTCCATGTAGCTGGTGATTTATTGAGTTTCCGTCAGATTCAAGTCCGAGTGAGGAGGAGAGTGCGGAGGGTCCAAGAAACGGAGTTCGGACGAGCCTCCTCAGCCAAAATATCAACATAGGCCCCCTCCCGGGTGTAGAGTTTCGAAGGGCCTCGAGACAAAAAAAATAGGGACCTTGTATTTACATAAACAAAGATTAAAAGTAATAAAATTAATGTTACAAATATAATTTCATTGATTTAATACAAAAAAAATAAGATATGTAATAATAAAAATATCATACTCCAACTTTAACATTTCGTTCTTATTAAAATAAATTATTAAAATGATTGTTCAATATAAATTACCATAGAGAAAACGAAAACAAAAAACTAATAAATTAGCTATGAAAATTGTTATTCTTGCATTTTTAAAATCTTCAATTCTTTTTTCTAGTTTTGCAAAAAGACAAAAAAAAAGGGCAAATATGAATGATGAGGGCTTAAAAGTGGGCGACTCTTTAAATTCTTCAATTATGTTTTTTGGTTTTACAAAAAGAAAAAAAAGTAAGTTAGAAAAAAATATTAGTTAGATAGAGAGACGGGAAAAAATAGTTTCATGGAAAGGCAAGACAAACCTTCAATTATGTTTTTTGGTTTTGCAAAAATGAAAAAAAACTTTAGATAGAAAGACAAAAATATTACCTGGTCTCTGGTTCTATCGAGACTAGAAGTCAAGAACATGAGGTACATAAACAGTAGCAAAGCAACTATGTGAACTCCCTCTTTTATTAATTTTTCAATCTCTATTATATATATCCAATATATATACATATAAAAAAATGGGCCCTTACTAGAGGGGGCCTCTATGCGGCGGCACCACCTTGGCCGCCCCAGGATTGCCCTGCTGATCTTATCTTGATGATTGATTGGCTCTTCTCATTTTGGACTCTCTTCATCACCTAGATAACCTTTGCAAGATTTTCTTCTTCTTACACATAAAGATTGTCCATGTGTATCTTGAATAATCATCTACAACCACTAAGGTGTATTTTCTTCCCACTTATACTTGTTTGCTCAACTGGCCCAAACAAGTCCATGTGCAACAAATGCAAAATCCTTGTTGATGAAGGATTTGTCTACTCTTTTAATGATGATTTGATCTACTTTTCTTTTTTACAAGCATCACAAATATTTTCTTTCTTGTACACAGAGTCAGGTAATCCATCAACCAGATGACTTCTTACAAGATTGTTGATTGTCTTGAAATTTAGATGTCTTAGCTTCTTATGCCACATCCAACTTGCTTCAGTTGTGTTCTTTGCTAGCAAACATGTGCTTGGAGTGGCAGTTTACCAATCTACTACATACATATTCTTGTTTCTGATTCCAGATAGCACAATTTCATTAGTTCATGTATCATGATTTGACATATTCTCATATTAAAACCAACATTGTAGCCTTTATCACAGAGTTGGCTGATGCTCAACAAATTAAAATTTATGCCTTCAACATAGGCAACATCCTTGATTTTCAATCCATTTTTCTTGATAGATCCAGTGCCTTTGATTTTCCTAAGAGCTTCATTTCATCCAAATATAACTTTAGCTCATTTTTCTTCTTTGAAATATGGTAGGCTATTTTTTTTCTCCAGTCATGTGTTTAGAATAATCATTATCTATGTACCAGGTTTCTTGGCATTCAGCTGTCCTGTGAACCTGCATCAAAGAAATCAAGCTTTATGTACCCATACTTGTGTGGGTATTGATCGAACCAACCTATAGCCACATGATCTGACTTTAAGAGGTTGCCACATTTCAGTTCCATAATCATAATGAATTTTGGCAAAGTGCTTCGTTTTAGCTATATACAAATGTCTATTTTGTTTATATGTGTGTCTGTGCATGTGAGCATTTGCGTTGTTATGATAGTGTTGAAAATGTTATACCTTGTGTGCATAATGTCTAGGTGCATGAGTGTGCTGATATTTACACCTAGGGAATGACCTTAATTGGTCTTTAGGCATTTGTCATTGTTGCCTATTTCCCTTAGGAGTCTGTTGATATTTCATGAGTGGATTCCAATCAGCTTGTGTGGGTTACTTTTTACCATCCCATTATTTTCTTCCTTTCTTTGAAAATTATGGGCCTTTTGGTAGTTGTGTTATGATTTAACATAATACTTTATGTTTAGAGTCTGCTGATAGACTGTTCTGAATTTTGTTTCAGTAGTCTTATCAGTGAACTCAACTGGCTTCTTTCCTTTACCTTTATAACCAAGGCCGCATGTGTGTGTGTTTGGTGATATATGTGTACAATATTTTGTGTCTTAGACTTATTGCTACCCTCTTTACTTGAGGAACCTTTTTCCAAGATCACTCTGAGAGTTTGTGCACTGACAAAGGGGTTGAAGCCTAATCCAACTTTATTTCTTATGTCTTTTTGTATCATCATCAATTCGTCCAATATTTTAGATGATTTGCTAAGTGATGCAATAACACTTTTGAGTTCATGTTCTCTTTTATCTTTAGCAATACACTCTGCTTTAACTTTCTCAATCTCAACATTCAACATTTTATTCTCATCAGCTATGTGACTTAGAGCACTCAACTCTTCAGTCAACTGTGCGTTTTTGCGTTTAAGTTGATTGTTTTCCTCATTTAAAAGTGTGTGTGAGGATTTAATATTCTCAAAATCTTTCATAATCTTACCTAATGAATCATAAAGATCTCGGTGGGTGATGATGTATGTGTGTGTCATGATCATTATCATCACAATCTCAATCGATGAGTTACTTAATTATCTCATTTTCTTGTCTTTGACCATGAGACATGTTAGAGCATTTTCTTGATGTCGATGAGTAGTTAGCTTTTCTTTGTATGACTCTTTTCAGATCTTTTCCTTTGGCCGTTTCTGCTTTGACCAACGACTTTCTTCCCCCTTTTCTTCTCTCTTTGAAGATTTTCTCTTTTTCTTTGTTTCTGTATTTGTTGACTGGTGGATAGAGGTGGTCAACTGCAAAGTGACTTGGTTGTCTACAGCTCCAACACAAGTCTTCAACTTTCTTGCCAGCTCTCTTGGGGGTTCTTTCCTCTTTTCCTTTAGAGAGAACTTAATGTATTCTTGAGGATTCTCCTTTATTCCTCTGATAATTGTTCTTAAAGAATTTATTGAACCTTTTGACCATCAATGCATTCTCTTCCTTGTTAATGATGTTTTTTGAATCTGCTATCTTAGACTCACATGCTACCAATGCAACAGTCTTGGATGCAATAGTCTTATCCATCTCTTCTCTTTTGAGCTCAAACTCGTATGCCTTCATATCTGAGAAAAAGTTCATGGTTTGACATTTTTGTGAGTTCCATTGAGTGCATCATTACCATGACTTTCATTTCCACGCAGCAGGTAATGACTCTGAGTATCTTCACAAATATTTCCTTTTGTGTATATTCGTTCCCTAAGGCTGATAGTTCGTTTGTGATTTCTGTGAACCTTGCATCCAACTGATACAATGATTCTCATGCCATCATTTTGAACTTTTCAAACTTCTGCACCGCCAGTTTCTTCACAGATTAGAGTCAGCTTATCCCATATTTCTTTAGTTGTTCTACATGATTTGACTTTGTTGAATAGCTTTGTTCAAAATCTTGTACAATATATCCTTTGTAACATTGTCCAGATTATGTCTTTTTCTGTCCTAATTCATCCATTCACTTCTGGGTTTATCGATTTCATCTGCACCAACAACTTCATCTCCTGTAGCTACAACTTTTATAACAGTTGTGTTCGCTTTTGTGATTCTGATGGGGCCATCTTCAATGACGAACAATATTTCATCATGTAGTGCAGAGAGATGTGTCTGCATACAAATTTTCCAACTATCAAATTATTCAGTAGTGAACATATGAATGCGAGTTAGATTTGCTTCCATTTTAATAACTCTTTAAAAGATTAAAAAACTAACGATGTTGATAGTTTTGAAAATGGAGATCTAGTTTAGTAATGAGTGTAAAAAGTTCTTTAAACCAACCGCTCTATACCACTTGTAGGTCCCAAGGGGTATTAGGTAAAGTCTAGAAAGTGGATTGAATACACTTTATAATTTTTGATTTTTTTAAATCAGAGTTTAAAGAAAATAGTTAAGTCGATATTCATTGGAATTACTCTATCAACAGCTCTGTCAGAAAAAAGTTGTTATTTTTACAACAGCAGAAATCTTACCCTTTGAGTTTTTTCAATCCACACTTAGTATTTTATAGAGTTATTAAGCACTTTGGAGAGCTATAAAAATAACTGAATGCAAAGTGGAGGAATTTAAAGATACAAATATTTATAGTGGTTCAAGGATGATGTAATTCCTCTATGTCAACTCTTCTCCTACTTCGGGAGAAATTTCACTATGTATCAAGTAACGTTAGATACAAAATACAATAGTCCTAGCAGTATTGATCACACAACCTACTGCCACTCGAATCAGCTCTTCACTAGACCCTTCTAGCTACTTAAGCTCACTGGAGAGTGCAAGATTTGTTCACACAGTCCTCTTACAATATTCAATCTTTGGTTTACGAAGAACCTTACTACACTCATTCACTTCAAGGAAATGCAAACTCCGATTTGCTTTCACAATGCTTCCTTTTCAACTATTAATACAACTTTTATCTTTCACTTGTGTGTTGGATAAGATGTTCTAGATGAAGCTTGAGGATATGAAGTTTAAGCTTGAGAGAGATTCTTGTTTTCAAATACTAGCTTGTTCACTTGTGTAGTGTCCCTTGTCTTTTTTTTTTTTTCTCTCTGAATTAATCCTCAGCTTTTATAGTGTGGATTTGAATTTTGTCCTTTGAAGAGATAGACAAATTTAAATCCCACCGTTGTACAATTGGCACTCATTTCTTGCAACTTTGATGTTGACCTCTCTTTGTATTCTTTTGTCTTCTGCAGGTTTCTAAACATGACAGTGTGCAGGTGTTCTTCCATTGGTTGAACCTCTTTTGCTTTCATAAATGCCTTAGTATTTTTATGGTCAAACATCTTACTTTGATGATATTAATGAAAATCCTTCTCGGAATTAGTGCAACGGAACATTTCCAGTTGATGTAATCCTTTAGCATTTATTTTACCCCTTTATGACTGATTCTTAAGTCTTCTAAGATAAGAATCTTCTATCTCAACTCTGTTGTCAGTCTTTTGCTTTGACTTGGCTGACACTACTCTGTTGAGAGTCTTTTGTCAAGGTACTCAGCTGAGTGTCTCTTTGAATCTTTGCCATTTAGTCGTGAGTCTTCTATGATTCTACATAGTTGCTTTTAGTCGCCTAAGTCCTATCTATTGCATATGCAGAAATTACATAGAAATTGGGGTGTTAACTTTCTAATAAATAGCTTTCTAAGCATAATCAAAATCTATACAATAAATTTTCTAACATTAGTGATTAGAGAATTATAAAAAAAAACCATTCTTATGACCCTTATACATTGGAGCCCCTATGTATGTAAAAGGTAGAGTTTCTGATTGGAAACCTGTGAGCACAACCACCTGATCAAGTTGATTAGGATCAACATCGGGGCACATAATGGGAAATCTTTTAGAAACATTAAGGACTTTACCAGAAATAGCCCGATAATGATCCAAAAAATATGATGGGATTCTGAAAGGAATCAAATATTTTATTGGTAAAGATAAAACTATCATCAACATAAGCTAGATGAGAAATAGGGATACTTCAATGATAGTTGTAATATATGGAGGATTTTGGGCAAAAAGGTGGTCAAAGTCTTGGGATCTACAATTTTGAAAATAGAGGTACGATGTCGATATATATTAAAAAAAAACATGCACATAAATATTATTTAATATTTAAAGTCGTACAACTCAATATTTGAAAATAAAAAAGAAAATACATACAATTAAACTAAAAATTACAATTACAACTAGGTCCGATATGTCTTCATTTTTTGAAAGCGATCTACGACATCATCATCAGAAACTTGTAGAAACGCATCATTCTCTATAAAAGTGACCAAAAATCATTTAATAATTTGCTCAAGAGTTTTTGTGGAAGGAAAATTGCTAAATATATGTATGACAAGAGAAAGTTGGGACAAAATAATAAACATTAAAAAGGTATAATTATTTTTGATTTATATTATTATTTTATCTTATTAATATTATTAATAATATAAGTTTATAGTATTATTAATATGTTAGGAATAATATAGGAAATCAACATAAAATTGTGTTTGGAAGCATTTTTTAGTGCAGGTTCGGATCAACGAGCATAACTTTCATTTCCGACATGATTTTGGGATGATTCTTGAAGATATAGTTCACAATCTATTCATTTACAAGTTTTCAGAGATATTGAAACAAAAATCAAAGTTTGGAATGATATTTTCTTGGATAAAAAAATCATCATAAGTTGAAGATTGAAGGGTGGCTCATTTAGTTTCCAGATGTGACCAAGTTTGGTATTTTGGACATAACTCGAAAAATACAAGTTATTTGTAGCTGAACTTTTTTGAGTATGTAAAAATTCATAGAGCTAAAATATTGATGAAGACCCCAAAGTCAGATTCGGATTTGTTGAATTTATAAAAAAATCCAAGAAGTTGCTGCACTAGTCAATCCTGTATGCCAACCACATCTCAATTATTCAACCATGTCTTGGCCTATGGTTGCTGGGATTCAATGAAATCAGTTGGAAATTCAAGATAACACACGTGACAATTGATTTGTGGAAGAAAATTTAGCAAAAGTGGCCGAAATCATGGACAAAATTGAGCAAGTTTATGTAGAGAAAGTTAGAGTTAGAAAGTTCAAAAGAATTTTTCTTCCTTATAGTAAGATTTCTAGTATTTTATAAAATGTTTGCTTTAGTTTTTCTTCAATCTTTTGTTTTCTCTAATTTCTTCATGTTATTCTAAGTTTATTTTGTTGAGAAAATAGGGTGAAACTCTTGATGAATGATAATGAATGATTGTAGATTCATATTAAATTTCATTGTTTGTATCATCAGTTTGTTTTTAGCTTATACCTTTTTGTTTGATGCGTTTCTTGATTTGTGTATATCTATTGGCACAACAAATACTTGGTTCCATTTAGTTAAATGGTTTTATTTCAACCGACTACTAATGTGGATACCTTGATTTGTTGTAGACAAAAGAATACATAAATACTTGATCCCATAAACAAGTATTGGTGTTATAAGATAAATTCTAATTGATTATACAACATGATCACCTCATTGCATGATTTATATGTACAATATCTTCCCATTGGAACCTTCTTTGTGTATGGATTCCAATAGTGACAATCTAAGAGGTAAGAAAATATAATCATTCCCTGATCCAAAATCAAGAGTGAATCCCTAATCGTCAACATTTCTATTAATTAAATTTCTTGTAACAAAAAAAATATTCTTACTAGTTAAAAATCCATTTACTCATCACTTAAATAAGATATATCCTGTAAACTTCCATCAACTTCCCTGTGGATCGACCTGCGGATTCCCAAGAAATTTATTACTTGAAACAACCTGCACTTGGGTTTGCAACCTTAAAGTTGTAGCAAGTTTTTGGCGCCGTTGCCGGGGAAGGCACAGTAAGTTTTCAGGTTTGTGAATATTTTTAACTATAAATATTGTGTATTTGCATGGTTACATGGTATCATAGTCCGAATTATCGTCGTTTAGTTAGAAATAATTCAGAAAATTTGATAGAAAATTTTGATTCACCTCCACAGACACCAATTATGGCTGAAAATGAAGTTGTTCATGATGAGATTCAATGAGCGGAAAATCAAGAAGTACGTAATATGCGTTACTACTTGCAACCCCCTCGAAATTCTACTCCTTCGTGTTTTATTTTTCCACTAAATGCAAACAACTTTCGATTGAAGCCAGGAATGATTCTTTTACTTCCTAATTTCCATGGTATGGATTCTGAAAGCCCATATTTACATTTAAAGGAGTTTGAAGTAGTATGTGCCACATTTGATAATCAAAATTGTACAAATAAAATTGTTAAGCTCAAATTATTTCCTTTTTCTTTAAAAGATAAGGCAAAAACTTGGCTTAGCTCTTTAAAACCTAGATCAATTGGCACTTGGCAAGAAATGCAAACTGAATTTTTGAAAAAGTTCTTTCCGACTCACAAAACTAATGCTTTGAAAAGACAAATTCAGAATTTTCCTCAAAATCCTAAAGAAGTTTTCTTTGAATGTTGGGAAAAGTTTAAAGAATTGTTGAATTCCTGCCCACATCATGGTTTTGAAACGTATCATCATTTTCTTTTATGAAGGTTTAACTCCTGAAACAAAAGAATTTATTGAGTCAATGTGTAATGGTCAGTTTCTTGATAAATAACCCGATCAAGCGCTTGAATATCTTGACTATTTGGCAGAAAATTCTCAATCTTGACATAGTGTTGATGAAAATAAAGGAAAATTTCACCTTAATCAAGAGAGGATAGTTTAAATGCCAGGCTTTCACTTTTGGCTAAAAGAATCGATGACATGGAAGTTAAGAAAGTAAAGGAAGTAATATTTGTGCAAGATAAAAAAGTTTGTGACATTTGTGGAATTAATGAACACTCCACCAATGATTGTCCTCGTATTCCTGTTGAGACAAATGTCATGAATGGATTCAGAAAACCTTTTCAATCTCCATACTCTGAAACTTACAATCCACAATGGAGAAATCATCCCAATTTCGATTGGCGTGATAATAATCAAGCTAAACCAATGAATTCACAAAAGCCACCGAATTTTCCTTCATATCTAGCCCCACATGTAAAATCACTTGAGCAGACTTTGAAGCAGTTATGCATGAGCAAACAAGCATAAATAATAAAACTTCTCAAGCCATCAATGAGATCAAGAATTCACTTTCAACACTCACAACTTCTTTGCGAACTCAAGAAAAGGGTAAGTTTCCTGCTCAACATCAACCTAATCCTTCCACGCAGTGTTGTGTTTCTACTTCAGATGAAAATCCAGTCAATGGGGCTAATTCAGTCACAACACTTCGAAGTGGGAAAGTTGTTGATAAAACAATTCATCCCAAGAAAGTTATTAGTTCATCTTCAGAAATGAAGAATGAAAATAATGATGATGAAGAAGGTAAGTTTAATGGAGGTAAGTTTGAAAATGATGAAACATATTCACCTCCTGCCCCTTTTCCACAAAGATTGCAACCAACTCAGAAAATTGAACTCAAATTCTGAGATTTTTGAATTTTTTAAACAATTCAAAATTAATATTTATTTGTTGAATGCAATCAAACAAGTCCCACCTTATGCAAAGTTTTTGAAAGATTTGTGCACAATCAAAATGAAGCATCATGTGAAGAAAAGAGCATTTTTAACTGAAAGTGTGAGTTCAAGTATCCAACAATTTGCTCCACCTAAGTATAAAGATCCAGGTTGTCCAACAATTTCATGCATCATAGGAGACACTAGAATAGAACGTGCTTTGCTTGATCTAGAGCTAGTGTAAATCTTCTACCATTTTCGGTTTATGAACAAGTTAGGTTTGGGTGAACTTAAAGAAACTCCAATTGTACTCCAACTAGTGATCGATCGATTAAAGTTCCAAAAGGAATAATAGAAGATGTGTTGGTACAAATTGACAAATTTTACTTGTTGATTTCATCATTATTTTGGATACTCAGCTGGTTGTAAATACAAAGACACAAAGTCCTATCATTTTAGGTCGTCCATTTCTTGCAACTTCAAATGCTTTGATAAATTGTAGGAATGGTATTTTGAAGTTATCTTTTGGAAATATGACTTTGGAACTGAATGTGTTTAATGTTTGCAAACAACCTACTGATGATGTTGAATTACATGAAGTGGATTCAATTGAAGAGATTGTTCATGAAAATTTCACTGATTCTTTTGAATTTGTTGAAACATGTTTTGAAAGTGAGGGTATTTGTGAAAAGAAATGTTCTGAAAGCACTGGAAAATCATTTTTGGACACCAAAATTTGAAGAGTTGTCATCATCAAAAGGGCAACCTGTTCCTTCAAGCATGAAAGCTCCAAAAATTGATTTTAAACCCTTACCATCTGATTTGAAATACTCTTTTCTGGGTGAGGATGAGACTTTTCCTGTAATAATTTCTTCCAAGCTTGATGCATCTCAGGAACGTAAGTTGATCGAGACTTTGAAAATGCATAAAAATGCTTTAGGATGGACCATTGCTGACATAAAAGGTATTAGTCCTCTGATTTGCACACATAACATTTATTTAGAGGAAAATGTGAAACCCTCTAGAGAAATGCAGCCGAGACTACATCCTAATATGAAAGAAATAATGAGAAATGAAATCATTAAACTCTTAGATAATGAGATCATTTATCCTATTTCTGATAGTAAATGGGTAAGTACTATTCATGTCGTGCCAAAGAAGTCTGGTGTTACTGTAGTAAAAAATAAAAATAATGATTTAATTCCAACTAGAACTATTATTGGTTGGCGTGTGTGCATTGACTACATGATACTTAACTCAGTTACCCGAAAGGATCATTTTCCATTACCTTTTATGGATCAAATCTTAGAAAGAGTTGCAGGTCATAAATTTTATTGTTTCTTAGATGGTTATTCTGGGTATAATCAAATTGAAATTACACTTGAAGATCAAGAGAAAACAACTTTTACATGTCCTTTTGGTACATTTGCATATAGAAGGATGCATTTTGGATTATGTAAAGCACCAGCTACATTCTAAAGATGCATGCTTAGCATTTTCAGTGACATGGTAGAACGTTTTCTTGAAGTCTTTATGGACGATTTTTCAGTTTTTGGTGAATCGTTTGAAGATTGTTTGTTAAACTTAGAAAAAGTTTTGATCAGGTGTGAAGAAAAGAACCTTGTGTTTAATTGGGAAAAATGTCATTTTATGGTAACAACTGGTACTGTTCTTGGACACATTATTTGAAGAAGAGGTATTGAGGTAGACGGATCCAAAGTGGAATTAATTGCCAATCTACCGGTGCAAAATCATCAAGGAGGTAAGATCATTTTTAGGGCATCTTTGGCTTTTATAGAAGATTTATCAAAGATTTTAGTATCATCTTTAAACCTTTGTGAAATCTTCTAACAAAAGATATTGGTTTTGAATGGATCGAAAATTGTGAAAATACTTTTGTCAAACTTAAAAGTATGCTTACATCTGCCCCAATAATCCAACCTCTTGATTGGACTTTGCCATTTGAAATAATGTGTAATGCTAGTGACTATGCCGTTAGAGCCGTGTTAGGGCAAAGAAAGGAAAAGAAACCATATGTCATTTACTACGCAAGTAAAACTTTGAATAGTGCTCAAATCAATTATTCAACCACTGAAAAAGAATTACTTGATGTGGTATTTGAAATTTCGATCCTATCTTGTTGGTTCACCAATTGTCGTTTTCAGTGATCATGCGGCTTTGAAATTTCTTTTGTCAAAAAAGGATTCCAAACCAAGATTGATTAGATGGATTCTCTTACTCCAACAGTTTAATATTACCATTCGTGATAAGAAAGGAATAGAGAATGTTGTAGTTGATCATTTATCAAGACTTATTTGTGATGATTCGTTTCAAACTCCACCTATCAATAATACTTTTCCCGATGAACAATTGTTTAATGTTACTGTGGTGCCTTGGTTTACGGATATTGTTAATTTTCTTGTGACAAGAATGATGCCATCAAATTGGAAATCACAAGACAAAAAGAAGTTTTTGACTGAGGTAAAAAGGTTTTATTGGGATGATCCCTACCTTTTCAAATATTGTCCAGATCAAATCTTTCGTAGATGTGTACCGACAATTAGGTAGGTAGCATTATCAAATTTTGTCATTGAAGCATGTGGCGGTCACTTTTTTCAAAAAAAACCAAAGGCAAAGATTTTGCAGTGTGAATTTTATTGGCCAAATCTTTTCAGAGATACTTACACTTTTTGCAAAAGTTGTGAAAATTGCCAAAAATTAGGATCAATTTCAAAACGAAACATGATGCCATTGAATCCTATTTTGGTGATTGAAATGTTGATTTGTTGGGGTATTGATTTTATGGGGCTATTTAGGTATCATTTGGTTTTGTTTACATTTTAGTTGTAATAGATTATGTTTCAAAATGGATCGAGGCAATTCCTTGTCGAAATAATGATCATAAATTTGTGATAAATTTTTTGAAAGAAAATATTTTGAGTAGATTTGGAATTTCTCGAGTCATTATTAGTGATGGGGGAACACATTTTTGTAACAAAGTTTTTGCAACTTTAATGAAAAAATATGGAATCACACATAAAGTTGCAACCCCTTATCACCCACAGATAAATGGACAGGTTGAACTTGCAAATAGGGAGATAAAACAAAGTTTGAGAAAAACAGTTAACCCAAATCGTAAAGATTGGTCTATTAGACTTATCGGTACGCTTTGGGCATACAAATTTGCTTTTAAAACATCATTGGGAATGTCTCCTTATCGAATAGTTTATGGAAAACCTTGTCATTTACCTGTGGAACTTGAACATAAAGCTTGTTGGGCAATAAAAATGTTTAACTTGAACCTCGATGATGCTTTGAAATTGCGAAAATTGCAAATTAATGAGCTTGAAGAATTGAGAAATGATGCATACAAGAATTCAAAAATTCAAAAGCAAGAATCAAAGAATTTCATGATGGAAAAATTGCTAGAAAAACATTTGAGATTGGTCAAAAGGTTTTGCTTTATAATTCTCGATTGCATTTATTTCTGGAAAGTTGAGATCAAGGTGGAGTGGTCCTTTCATTGTGAAAATGTATATCCTTATGGGATTGTTGACATTGAGAATCCTAGAAATGGTAATGTATTCAAAGCTAATGGACAAAGACTTAAACTATTTCTAGAGAATCAATTTCTTCCAGAGGAAGTTCTTTTTCTTTTTAATCCTTGTTATAATTAGTGTACATATTTGTTTTCTGTAAATTTGTTTGTTTTGTAGGGTTTCTTTATTTCTTTTCCCTATTAAATGGCGGATAACGGTACTCCATGACTATTGAAGTCGGACTCATCAGTGTCCCACAAACATTGATATTTGTACATAAAATATTTTGTTTTAATTTTCTCTCATTAGATTTTTCTCAAAATGGATAAAAGCATTCCCCCTACTCTCAAAAAACGATTTAGTTTTCTTTCTACAAATGAAATTTTGAAAATATACAAAGTCAGGCTTGAAAGGTTAATGATGCTTATGCACAAAAGCATTCCAGATGATATACGTTGGATAATTGAAGCGAAGGTAAGATTAGGAGGTTAATTTTCAATTTTTTCCTACCAAATGCATGCCTGGTGTACGGAAAAGTTCATATTCAAAAAAACAAAAGGCCAAAAGACTGCAAATGTATCACAAATGTGCTCGATGGACTTGTGACACAAGATGTCGTTTTTTAGGTATGGTTTCCAGAAATCGAGAAGATAAAATTCAATTCATAAAGGATGAGCTGAGTGAGGAGTCTTTAGATAACATTCTATTGACTCTTGATACACATCCTTATGGGTTCGTGCACTGTAAAATTCTCCATTTGTGGAACGAATTTCGAAATGAATGTGAACATCGCCTTGGGAATCTGATGTTAAAAGACCCTGTTTGCCAATTTATAAGAAAATTGGATGGGAAGCATATCCCGACCCATAGAGGGCGTTTAAGTCGTTTCTGGACGTAGAACCAGAGGAATATGTGAGCCATAATCACAACTACTTTTCTATTCATTCATATGTTAGCATTTTGTTTTGATTTTATTGTCTTTATTTTCAACTTTTTGACAAAGAAAAAGGTTACAATTGTCACGCCCCAAACGGGACGCAACAACGATCCACAACTTAAATACAATAACCAAACAGTCTAGACGAATATCATCGAGAACCCAATGAAACAGAGTCAAAATAGCAAAATGAAATAAAATAACAAGCACAACTTACGAGTCCACAATCCATAATCCAAATTACATCCTCGAAAAATCAACCAACGATAACAACTTAAAAGTCAAAGGGTCCTACGCCCTTCGGTTACAAAACCGAATGAAAAGAAAATAGAATAGTCCAACAACAATCACAAGAAACGAGTCTATCAACAACAACAAGAAGTAGTAAATGTTTTCGGAGTACAAAGGCTCAATCCAAGGTCGGTTCAAAGATCTTCAACGAAGTCCTCATCTAAAGGTTAGAAAACAGGTGGGGATGAGACATAAATCTCGATGGATGGGGTGATCGTGTGCAAGTGTGGCGATATATAGTTAATGCGAGAAAACAGATTATATGAAAACGCGTGAGTATGATGCATGAATTCACACACGATCCACAAGCGTCGTGATAAATATATTTAAGTAATATACTTATACGATTCAAGAAAAATTCATGGTCACAAGCACTATGTGATTTCAAAACAGTAAAGATTTGTGCGGAAATATAACGCCAATCCCATGCAAGCGATAATGGTTGCGACGGATTTGTAGCACCAACCAATGCAAAACAAGTAGCGGATTGCGCGTGCACGGATTTGTAGCGCCAACCAACGGGTCCGATAACTTGGAATCGTGTGGATCGATTCAGTGATTCCTTCGTTCTTCCTTGTAACTCCCGAGCAAGATGGTCCAAGACTGTCACCTTATCGCTCCATAGGCAAAGACAAATCCAATGAGAGCTAGCTCCCGGATTGTCATAATCATGATTATACCTCAAGTACTACGACCCGCTTCCCTTAGACAAACTCGTCCCTTTTGCCGGGATTAGGACGATGGGGAAGAGTGGAATAGAGCCGAATTTGCCTGGTTCCATCCCCGACGTATCCATTCCGATTGTGAGCTCGACACACCAAGTTGACTCAAGCAGGATAGTAAATACAAGTTCAGCGATCAACCAGCGCAAATGAGTATTATTGATTCGAGGAAGCGATTCAGAAAAGTTTTGAAAAACGCGAGTGGCAATTATGGCGTTGGTGGAGTTTTTGGATGAAGATGATTATCGGAAGGATAAGCAACCTTCGATATCTTGAAAGATTAGGTGGGACATAAGTCCCATTATAGATTCAAAATCGCAAGGCGAGGGAGTCGCTCCGTGATCGGGTATTAATCGGTCAAATTGATCCGATAAGTTAAGGGTTTTTGGGAGAATAAAATATTTTAATTAAATCTCCAAGTCAGAGGGTCCAGGGCTATTTTAGTAAAATAGCAAATAATTTGAGTTAGGTCCTTTATAAAAGAAAAATTTCAATTTAGCCCCATTTTGTAAAAACAAACACTTTTGGGGTTGAAAATTGAATAAATAAATATCCCGACCTTGAAAAATTATGAGGTCAGTCCCTAAATTCTGCAAATTGTCCATAGATTCAGGTTTTTAAAGTTTTGAGGTCGAGTGTTTATAAAATTCTCATATTGGCCCCAAATTTGTAAAAATTATCATTTCGGACCTTAAGTTTAAAATATTCGGAACTCACAAGCCGGAAGGGATTTTAATGTGAGTCCAGTTGAAAAATGTCACTAAGGTTGGTAGGATATTGGGACAAAATCAGTTTTTAAAAGAAATAAGTGTAGGTCCTTTAACGTTTGAAAATATCATTTTTGTCCCATTTTAAAATAATTGCCTTTAAGGCTTTTAGGGGTCCAATTGTTATGAAATTTGAACCTTGGGTCCAAAATATAATTAAATTATAGTTAATTTAGTATTTCCAGGTGCATGGGCTGCATAAGTCCTGGAAATTGTATTTGGGTCCTCAAGTTTAGTATTTTACACATTAGTCCCTCAATTTTAGAAAATTACTTTCCAAGCCCTAAACACTTGGATTTTTGGAATACATTTAAAATATGTCATTTACAGTACCTTAAGAATATAATTTTCAAAATTTAAAGTTAAGGTCTGGTACAGTTTTAAAATTTGCAAAGTAGCCCTTAAACTTTCAAAATTTTACAATCTAGTCCTTGGGCTTTTAAAGGTTGATTTTATTTATCTAAAAATTCTTAAAACTTTATTAAAATGTCCAAAAGTCATTTTTGAACCTGAGTACAGTCCCAAATTTCGAAATTTGCAGAGGGGTCCTTTAACTTTTATTTTCTTGCAATTTAGTCCACCAACTTTCCATTTTTACATTTTTAAGTCAAAAATTGAAATTTAATCAATTATGCTCGACTTGTCCAGGTTATAAGTCATCCAAAACATGAATTTTAAAGATCATACACATGCATATCCAATACATACAAGAATTCATTAAGTAAAACATTAAATTGTACATGCATGCACCTAAAATTCAATAAATAGCAATTTTAAGCAACTCTTGAGAATTTTCATGATTTGATACATACAATTGACATGCAATACATAGATTATATATCTCAAGGCTCATGATCAAAATTTCTACATGCATTTTAATAAAAACACCTAATAGTTGGAAAGTATTTTTCCACCCACCTTAAAATTGGAAATTGTGAAATAAAAGGATAAATTTCACAATTTTTGGATGAGGCTTCTTAGGTCAGCCCCTAAGTCAAGAAATATCAAAAATTTGAAGTTAGAAAAATGAGAGAAAAATTAAGGAGAAAAAGAAGGAGATAAGAAAATGAGAAAGACTACACTTTACCTTGTGTAGTAGGTGATTGGAGACTAGTTGAAGCTTTAAAATTGGAAATTTTGGTTCAACTCCAAAATCACCTAAGGTCAGCCCCTATTTCTCAAAAATAAAAAAGGGGTGTTAAAATTTGAAAAAAATAGAAAGAAGAGGAAAGAAGGGTTCTAGTGTCCAATTCTTACCTTGTAGTCTAAATTTCTCTACTAGTTCTTCTTCAAGTCTTGAAGTCCTTCTTCAAGATGATGTCAAGCTCTAATCTTCAAATGGTCTTCTAAATGTACCTCCAAAAACCAAAATTATCTTAAGTCAAGAAGTGAAAAGAGGTAGGTAGATGATATCAAGATGAATTAGAGAATAAAATTTCATACCTTGTGAAGGGGGGTGTTCGACTTTTTTGGTTATAAGGAGGAAAAATCTTGAAAATTTTTCTAAGTGTTGAAGAAAGAAGAAAGGAAAGAGTAGAGAGAATGAGGAAGTTTAGAGAGAATGAGGAGAAAGGCTTTGAGAGTTAGAATGTGTTGGATGAAAAATGAAAATTTTGTGTAAAATTTGCCATTATGGCCGTCCAAGTGAGAGAGAGGGAGAGGAATTTTTGTTCAATTTTGTGTCTTGCATTTTGCCTCTTGCATGGGGAACATTTTGGAGGTCAAAGGTATGGACATGAGATGGTTTGAATGGAATGTTGGAAGACTTCCAACATGTTGACAAGAATAATATTAAAGAAGTAATGTAAGAGATGATGTGTATAGTGTTTGAATTAATGGTATAATTATACACAAGATGACTAATATAAGGTGTAGGTGTACAAGAGTTGGATGATATTTCTACTCCAAAAATATCATCATGTCCGTCCATGCTAAGGATATTATGGTAATTCCATATATTGTTTTTTGGTCCCAAATTTGATGATAATAGATGAAATATATCAATCTCCAAAATAATTAGTGATTTCCTTGATCACTTATAAGTCTCATGATCACTTATACTAAATCAAATTCTTAATTCTATAAGGTAAAAGTCTCTAAAATAAATAGTCTCTTAAAATTCTAAGGTGACTAATAAATACAAAAATAGTAATAATGATCAATCAAGTGATCATAAATGCAAAATAGATTAATAGTGATCATGATCACAAGTAATAAATGAAATGAAACAAAATACAATATATATATATATATATATATATATTAATAATTACCCGTCAAGGTGACGCGGTAAAACAGTCGATCAAATACATAGACGACAATAAGAGTCAATTATAAGCTCGGAAAAGTCGGGACTTCACAACAATAATTACATTTTTTTGTTGCATTCCCTGTTCTAGCTCAATAAATGGCGTTGCATAAAACCCTTTCTTTTACACCATTCAGATTATATCAAAAAAAAAAAGAGAAAAAAATAGAGAGTTCTTCTTCCCGTAGAATTAACTGTGTTGCTGTATTCTGTGGTGCAAATCCTGGGAAAGACGGTTGTTTTCTTGAGACAGCTGATAATCTCGGTAAATTTCTAGTAGAAAAGCACATTAACTTAGTATACGAGGGAGGTAGTTTTGGGTTAATGGGGCGTGTTGCTTGTTCTGCCTATTTGGGAGGAGTCAAAGTCATATGAGTTATCCCGAAACCTTTAGGTGTCCAACAAATTACCGGTCAAACCATTGGAGATGAGTTAAGAGTATCAAACATGCAAGACAAAATGATGAATATGATGCATAATGCAGATGCGTTTATCACCCTACCTGGTGGTTTTGGTACACTGGAGGAGTTATTCCAAGTGATCTCCTGGGCACAACTCAACATTTATTTGGAAGTTTTTATAGGTATTCTTAATGTTAATGGTTTCTTTGATGGTTTGTTGTCTTTCATAGATTATGCTGTCGAGAAAGGTTCTATTTCACCGTCTACCAGATGAATCATAATTTGTGCAACAACACCAAGTGAACTAATCGATCAACACCAAGCATTTGTTGTTGAACCTGATCCAAAATTGGCTCATGTTGTTTGGTCCGATGATAGAAGTAAAAACGCAAATGGATTTGTCGACGGCGTTGTGAGATTTATCTTTCATGGGTATAACTACTATTGTGTTCTTCGATTTCATTTCAATAAGACATACATCAGGTAATATCTTCTAAACCTTACTTTCCTATTTATTTTTGTCATTGAGGACAATGTTTTAGATAAGTTGGGGGAGAACGGATAATTGATATTATTTTTGGTAATTTTTTTTCTAGTTTACAATGTGTGATTTTGAAACAAAAATATTTTAAAAAAACAAAACAACGATGGCGAGTAAAGAATGCCATTTTGATATTCTTGAGACGCATCCCTATTTTTATTGATATTGTTTTTGTAGTAATTCTCTTTTCAAAAACATGGCATGTTGTGAATTTATTTTAATTTTTTTTTGTAAATTGTCAAAACATGAAAATAGTCTTATTGTTGAATTCAATGATGCTATCTTGATTAAATTAAAAAAAAAAGAGAAGAAAATATTTTGTGCATATTCTAAGTTTTGTGGAAAGATTGGTTGTGATACATATAATCAAGTTTGATCATGATAAAGTATTTTAGTTTAATATTCACACATCTTTTGTGAATGAGTGGTGAGTTTGATAAAACAAGCATTCTGAACTTTAATTGGTCGTTTGAAATGGTTATGTTGTGATTTGAAATACTTAAATATTCTACCTAACATGTGGAGAAATGATTTGGTTAACACCCACATTGTCAATTTCTGTTAAAAATATTCCATTACATAATTTGTGGTGAGTATTCTTCATTGTTAAGTTATCATTGTTAGTCATGTTGTAAAAATACTCCATTACATAATTTGTGATGAGTATTCTTCATTGTTATGTTGTCATTGTTAATAATGTTGTAGAAAAAAAAAAGAAAAAAAAAGAAAAAAAGGAAAAGAAACAAAAAAAAATATAGAAAAACAAAACAAAAAAAAATTATTATCATTTTGTTTGCAATTCTAAACCAATGAAATTTCGAGACATAATTTGGTATGAAAAAATTGGGTGTTTCAAATTTTATAACTACCTATCTTATGCTCAATTTTGGTTTGAATGCTTGTCATAAATCATATTGGCCATTTACTAGAGAGTTTTGACTGTTTTCCAACTCCAAGAGTGAACACCTCGCCAATTTACACGCGAAACACTAACCCGTGAGGATATGGAGTTGAGGCTTTTTCATGATCAAGTTTGAAGTTATTGTATTTTGGTTTGTGGAATGAAACGGTGGTTTCGTGCATATATACGATATTTCTTTCTAAAAAAATATCATATAAAAAAGTTATAATATTTATTCTTGATAGCATCTATGGTGACTGACAATAAATTTTTTTATTGTTAGACTATTTCATAAGTTTTTCTTTAAAAAAAAATAATGATCAACGTGCCATATTCATCAAATTTCTTTTGTATTTTTTTATGCTTTAATTACTAGGGACTAGTAATAAGCTGGTTGAGGGGTGTGATGAACATTAAAAATATATAATTATTTTTGGTTTATATTATTATTTTACCTTATTAATATTATTAATAATATAAATTTATATTATTGTTAATATGTTACGAATAAAATAGGAAATCAACATAAATTGTATTTGGAAGCATTTTTTAGTGCAGGTTCGGATCAACGAGCATAACTTTCATTTCCGACATGATTTTGGGATGATTCTTGAAGATATAGATTCACAATCCATTCATTTACAAGTTTTCAGAGATATTGAAACCAAAAATTAAACTTTGGAATTATATTTTCTTGGATCAAAAATTCATCACAACTTGAAGATTGAAGGGTTGCTCATATAGTTTCCAGACTTGACCAAGTTTGGTATTTTAGACATAACTCGAACAATACAAGTTATTTGTAGCTGGAATTGTTTTTGAGTATGTAAAAATCATAGATCTACAACATTGATGAAGACCCCAAAGTTTGATGAAGATATATTTCCTTTGGTTGTTGGAATTCAATGAAATCAGTTGGAAATTCAAGCTAACACATATGATAATTGATATGTGGAAGAAAACTGAGCAAAGGTGGCTAAAATCATGGACAAAATGGTCAGTCAAAGAAGGTGGCAAAGTTGGTGTTCATTTTCTTATTTTCTTACTTGTAATAAAAATAAAGAATAAAATAATTATAAATTGATTTTGTGTTGGCGATAAATAGAGGGCATTAGCATTAGCCAAGAGCAAGTTTATATAGAGAAAGTTAGAGTTAGAAAGTTCAAAAGAATTTTTCTTTCTTGTTTTTCTTAAATTATAGTATGATTTCTAGTATTTTATAAAATGTTTGCTTTAGTTTTTCTTGATCTTTTGTTTTCTCTACTTTGTTCATGTTATTATAAGTTTATTTTGTTGAGGAATTAGGGTAAAACTCTTGATGAAGGATAATGAATGATTGTAGATTCATATTAAATTTCATTGTTTGTATCATCAATTTGTTTTTAGCTTATACCTTTTTATTTGGTGGTGTTTCTTGATTTATGTATATCTATTGGCACAACAAATACTTGGTTCCATTTAGTTAAATGTCTTGTTTTATTTCAACCGACTACTAATGTGGATACCTTGATTTGTTGTAGATAAAAGAATACATAAATACTTGATCCCATAAACAAGTATTAGTGTTATAAGATAAATTCTAATTGATGATACAACATGATCACCTCATTGTATGATTTATATGTATAATATCTTCCCATTGGAACCTTCTTTGTGTATGGATTCCAATAGTGGCAATCTAAGAGGTAAGAAAATATAATCATTCCTTGATCTGAATCAAGAGTGAATCCCTAATCGTTAACATTTCTATTAATTAAATTTCTTGTAACAAAAAAAATATTCTTACTAGTTAAAAATCCATTTACTCATCACTTAAATAAGATATATCCTGTAAACTTCCATCAACTTCCCTGTGGATCGACCTCGGACTCCCGAAAAATTTATTACTTGAAACAACCTGTACTTGGGTTTGCAACCTTAAAGTTATAGCACAAAAGTCATAGAAGGAGTACATGTTGAGAAAAGTTGGGCCAAGAAAATAGTCCATATTGAGAAATATTGTACCTTTTTTATTTTTAAATGGTTATTAAATAATAACTTTATGTAAAAAGGGCGTACAGTTTTTTTTTAGTATTAGATATTACTTTTGGATTTTGCCAAATTGGGGTATAGTTGTATCCCCCATGTACCATGTTCTATCTGCCACTGTCAAGACCTCTAGATAAGTATTCAATAGCTAAAAGGAAAATTGATGGAGATATGAGATCACCCTGTTTCAACCTTCTGTCAGACTTAAAGAAAACAATTGAGACTCCATTGATAAGAATGGAGAACCAACAATTGTTGATACAATTATCAATAGAAGAGTGTCATCTCTCAGGAAAGCCCATTTGGTCAAACATGTTGATAAAAAATTGCCACTGAACCCTATCATATGCCTTAGCAATGTGAAGCTTGAGGCCACATTAAGAGATTGGCCAGAGGAGTTAAGGGAGTGGATAAGTTCTTAAGCAA
Organism: Rehmannia glutinosa; assembly: GCA_016081115.2. Lineage (NCBI taxonomy): Eukaryota > Viridiplantae > Streptophyta > Magnoliopsida > Lamiales > Orobanchaceae > Rehmannia > Rehmannia glutinosa. The sequence goes on along the minus strand of CM071936.1, from coordinate 85,561,324 downwards.
GAAAGATATTATCACCGATAAGTCTCCCTCTCATGAAACCATTTTGTGCGGCGAAAATAAGGGAAGGTATAATAGTTACTACCTAGTGTTTGGGATCTTGGTTATGATTATATTGATGATATTACATAAAATTAATTGGCATATAGTCATTCTACATAAGAGAATTGTCAAAAAAGTCCGCCCGATGGGTTGGCTGATCCGATCGGCCCTATAATCAATTTGGGTGGCCGCAATTTTGCAAGCCCAAAAATTATTGGGCCTATTTGACCCAACCCATTAGGCCTGAAATACCAGCCCGGATAAATTTTGGCCCGACTGATTGTATTTTTCCGCCCAGTGGCCCGGACGCCGATAAAAGCCCAAGACGCCCGGCTTTATCCGGACAATTGACAGCTCTACTCCACAACGTAAGTTAAGATTTCTTAAGAATCAATTTAATAGTAGTGGATATGAAGCTATTAGGCATGGTTGAGCATAAAAAAGTCATGCACAAATCGTGACATCGTATTGAATAATGTCTCAACATTCATGAAAAAAGTCTGAGAAAACCATCCCGCAACAAAATTAACATCAATGGAAGACAACAATAGTTTCAATTTCAACTAAAGAATGATGTTGGTAGAGCTTAGTAAGATTCACGTTGCCATGAATTCTTGGGTGATTCTAGCCACTATAATATAAATATAGGAAAAATCATTGAAAAATGATGAGAGAAAAAAAAGTAGATTTTTGAAGGTCATTATCCTCGAAAGAGTCAAAGGGACATCTTGCATACAATGTATTCTCGATTGGCGTCCTTTTATCTTAACTAAGTTGGGAAATACTTGGTATTTATTTTCCCTGCAACAATCCAATTCCAAGAGAATTTTGATGCCAATAGTCCTCTTCAATTTTAGTTGCCAAAGTAAATTCAACAATAACCTTATTTAAACTATTTCATAGTCAATTGAAGGGTTGACATCAAAATTCATCTCACTAATGACCACAATATTTTTAGTTGTACTAAAATTAGAGAAAATATCCCCAAATACATTTCTATTCCACCACTTAAGTTTTTGCTTAACCCTAATCATCTTAAGATGTAAATTAACATGGACTTTTTGATGTGTTTATGTTCTTTCTTTTAATTGTAGGCATTCTATTTAAAGAAAAATAGATCAAAGAATTATTATATTTCCTTATTTATTCTTGTAGAGCGTGGAATGAGAGGGTTTGTATAAGTAAAATTTGATGTTTATAGTTTGTGTAATGGTCCCACTTTCCAGATCGATGACTGTCTCTACAAACAAACACGAGTCTTTCCAGCGTGCTTTGTCCTCACTCACGCGCACCCTGAGAGCAACTTTCCAGGGGGTCACTCATCTCATAATTGCTCCGGGTAAGAACACTTAAGTTTGAAGTTTTATGAGATGAGCACGGGAAAATAAGATGAATCTTGTTGGTATGAGTAGTACCTATCAAATTTTTAAGCTCTCCTAAAATGTAGAATATCATGCCTGCACAATCTCTGAATCCCCTCTTCTTCGTGTATGAGATCGTTTCATTCATGTCCCCCTCCACCTAGAAGCCTGCCAGGAATCGCTCATTGTCCGTGACTTCATTTTGCACTGGTGATCACTCCCACCCTCTTCGGAGTTTTTAGGGTCGTCAAGCAAAGGCAACACAATAGAGTTATCTGACTCCAGATTCTTTATCCGACCGCGCAGAAGAAAGTTCACAACCTAGAAATATAAACGGGAAATGACGTGAAAAACATAATTTAACAAAACAATTATTTTCTTCATTTGATATTTTGATAAGTTTTAGTTTCATGCTTTCTCCCTTCATCTATATATATGTATATATATATATATATATATATATATATATATATATATATGTATAGGGATGGGATCTCGTGTGGCAGCCTCTTACCGTGTGGCAGTATGGAGTGATCCCATCCATCTACACCTTTTATTACATGGTCTAAATTGCTATTAAAAATAACTGATTTATCAATTAAGTAATAGTTGGAAAGGGCATAATAGTAACTATCAAAATGCCATAAATCACACCCCTACAGTCAAGGGATTGATTAATATCACGTTTTCATAACTGAATTGTGCACCATTTTAATAGTTGAACTGTACACCATTTAATAACTGATTGTACACCATTTTATATCTAACAGGGCATCATTGTATACTAATTGTACACTATTCAATCCCAACAATTTTTATGGGATTTGATTTTATGATTGTTCCCGCTTTTCATCCAATTGTAGTTTACTCACAATGATGTACAATTAGTTATACAATGATGCATAATTGGTTAGATATAAAATGGTGCACAATTGATTATGAAAACGTGATATTAATAAATCTCTTGATTGTAAAAGGGCGTGATTTATGGCATTTTGCTAGTTACTATTATATCCTTTCCACCTATTAATTAATTGATAAATCGATTATTTTTTTTAATAAGCAATCTGGATTTTTGAACAAAAAAGGTGTAGATGGATCGATTAATCCACTTTGCCCCATTCCCAAAGTTAACCAAAGAAAACCCTAATTTCGCCACATTTGATCCTAACCATATATGTATATATATGTATATATATATATATATATATATATACCAATATGAGTTTTTCCAACGCGTTTTGTCCTCACTCGTCCAGTTGTTTGCTTTTTTAATTTTTGAGAGTAGTTTTTGATGGGGTCACCCATCTCATAATTGCTCCATGGGCCAAACACACTTAACTTCGAGTTTTTATGAGATGAGCATCGACTTTAAAAAGAATATACATCTTGTTGGTATGAGTAGTACCTATCAAATCTTTTAAGTTCTCCTCAACCGTATAGCAAAAGTCCCAAAATCTCGATCATTTCATTCATGTCCCCTCCGTCTAGAAGCCCGGGGAAGTTGCTCATTGTTTGTGCCTTTCTTTGCACATGCTGGCGATCACTCCCGCCCTCTTGGCTCTCGGTGGTCATAGTTTGGTATCGTATTGATGAAAGTTTTTACAAGAAAAATGCATACGCCGATATTTGGAAATTTTGTTACTTCTTTTTAAGGAGATGGGTGAAGGATTCCATGCCCAATGCAATTATCGACATCACTAATCCAAACTAAATTAGGCTAGTCAAGATGGTTTGAGAAAAAAGTTAGATAATTGTTTATTATCCTCAATAATGGAGTAGGATTTAAATCTCAAATTTGTGGAATCTCTCGTGAGAGGATGAACATCAAAGATGTTATTGCAACATTGAACATGATAAAACTCCGACTCCTTGCTATCCGATTATGCGAGAGATTTGAATCTTGGAAGTATTTAAATGTAGTTAAGTTTAATTGCTATAATCTTGGTTTATGTACGTATATTTTGATTGTGATATTTTCTATTATAATTGAGTTATCAATATACATACGATACTACTTATCAACTATGATAATTCTAATTTATTCCGCCACATAATGCATATGATTTATGACAATTGGTTCCAACGATTGACATTTTTTCACTATTATATATTGTTGGGTATCTACCCCTCGATCGGAACAATAGTAACAAAATAACGAACAAATTTAACAATTACCAACAATAACACCTATGAGAATAGAGTACAAATTAACTCTAAATACTGAATAACAAAAGATATAGAAAAGATCGAGGATATAACAAGAATACGGGTAAAAGCCCTAAAACTTCATAATCAACTCCTTGCTATCTGATTATGTAGAGAACTGAATTTTGGAAGTATTTAAATGTGCTATAATCTTGGTTTATGTACGTATATTTTGATTGTGATATTTTCTATTGTAATTGAGTTATCAATATACATATGATACTCGTTTCAAAAAAAAAAATATACATATGATACTAGTTATCAACTATGATAATTCTAAATAGTTCTGGTCACATAATGCATATAATTTACGACAACTTGTACCAACGATTGACATCTTTTTACTATTATATATTGTTGGGCATCTATCCGCCTCGATCGGAATAATAGTTACAAAACAAAGAACAAATTTAACTATTACCGACAATAACACCTATGAGATTAGAGTACAAATTGACTGTAAATACGGAATAATAAAAAATACAGAAAAGAGGATATAACAAGAATACATGCATAAATCCTAAAACTTCAAGATCTTATAATATCGGCTTAGAAAATGAGCAGCCCCAAATTATTGTAACAAATAAATCAAGCCGAGAGAACTAGTAACGCCACCATAAAGCAACGCCACACAAGCCTCATATATCCACTAAGGATTTACTGAAGAAACCATATAAAGAACCCACAAGAAATCCTAAAACAAAGAAACCCCTCACACCTTAAACCCTAATTCACTCAAACCTTCGATTCGCACGACGAGACGGTGAACGAAGGTAAGATGCACACAAATCTATAGAAATCACTCTTAGAAATCCAAAGAGGTGAAAGATTACTCTTGGAGAGAGAAAATTTCATACATAGTTCGAGAAATAATGAGAAAAGAGAGAGAAAATCAAAGTTCAGAATAAAGCTAGGGTTTTGGGGTAAGGGTTTTTAATAAGGACAACGAACGAACACAATCAAGAGGTAGAAAATAAACAGCTTAGATCATGACACAAGGATCCGCGAGATTCTTAAACGGGTGCCGTAATCCGAGTCCAAGACCCGAATGTCAAAATGGTTTTTAAACACTAAGTCGATCGATCATTAGGTTGCTTTTGTGGGTTGATTGTTAAACAAAATGGGCCAATTAACTTGGGCCAATAATTCAACGTATACATTTCTTTTCTTGTACTAAAATGAAAAATTAAAATAAAAATGAAAAAAAAAAAAGAAAAAAATTCCAAACATGAAATATTAGTCCCTAAAAAGGGATCATAAAATGGCATGTCAAAATTTACATCTTCCAATTGTTCCAATCTTTAGAATATTGTCTCAACAACATCAATTAAGTGGGTCCTGCCACGTACATATCATATATTACTTTATCATCTTATTGCATTCCTCCAATAAGTAAAATGCTGAAAAAACATATTAAACTAAATATATTCCCAAATTTTACACTATAATTTTATCATCAAAACTTTTAGAACCAACCATATCTTCGTTGTTGAACAATTTCCAACAAAAAGTTGAATATTATCTCAATGGAACGAAAATCATTCAACCACATATATTTTCTCCAAGTTTTCTTTTTATCTTGTTCTTACAATAGATTCAGGCGATATTTACTCAATGAATAATTACAAAAATACCCACGAGGTTTGGGCTAGTTACAAAAAAAACCAGACATGTTTCAAAATTACAAACAAACCCATCAAGTTTGATTATATCTTAAATTAAGGAGATAACTATAATCCTTTTATAAATATCGGGAGGTTTTTGAAATATTTTTTTGTTTGTGAAAGAGAAAATGTAAGAAATTTTCAAAAATCTCTTTTTTTTTTTTTGTAATTAGCCAAACTTTAGGGAGTTTTTTTTGTAATTATCCGTTTACTTAAAAGACCAAACACTTCGATTTCATATCAATTTTGATCAAAAAAATTCTTAATATTTTTCTTCTTTTTCTCGTTGTTCCTTTTTCTTTTTTTGGTGGATGCGTAAACCATCCGCTCATACAATAACTTGACCCAAATGAAGGTTCTAAGTAAAACATTTTCACCTAGTATTCAACTAACAACTACTCATTATGCATTTCAATTTTACTCAACTAGGTTGAGCAAAAGTTAATTCGAACACATTAGAGGCAACCAATTACCACACAAACAAGTGGGTCCATGTTCACTTCTACTTATTTTTACTCAATATAAGAAAAACCGTGACTATGGTTGCTAATATCTTTGGAGATGACTACGAGTTCAGATCAAATTAAAATTCATTCTATTTGAAGTGGATCTTGATAATATAAAATGTGTTTGATTTAGACCAATTTTTTTATTTTAGTCTGATACAACCAACTTCAGTCTATTTAATTATTCATTATTTAAAAAGTGTATTATACATATTTTATAATATTTTATTTAGAAACATATTTCTTTTAAAAAAAATATAATAATCAAGTATAAAGCCACGTGTCAGTATTCTATACATGCACAAAGACTATAAATATGTTACGGATTGAATTTGTTTTTGAAGATTGAATAGAAATTTCCTGTATTTTCCACTTTGTGTTTGTCTGATTTCTTTCTTTTCCTGTCCTAATCCACGATGTCTGTAAGCACCATTAACACCATAACACGTAATTTCTAGTTTGTTTCAAAATCAAATCCTGTTGATTTTCATCTCTCTCTTCCTCTCAAAATCACCGCAATTACTTTCTGAGCATGAACTTCATATGGAGAATTTAATTTAATTTTTTTTTTGCATTTTCTGATGACAAGAAATGGAATACGATGGATTTTAGATCCAAATTCCACTAAGGTATGATAACTCTACTCTGTTTTATTTTTCAAAAGTTCGAATAATTATTGTGTTTTGGTGATAAGATGTAATTTGAAGTATCAACTATTCTGTAAGTAAGCTTGTTCTTAATGCCTATCTAATTTTTTTCAGTAAAATAACTATTGTGGTTTGATGATAAGATTTGACATGCAATTGTTATGTTATTTATCATTTTTCGAATGAAACAATTATAGTGGTTTGATGATAAGGTTTGATATGCAATTGTTAGGTATATACACAAATACATTTCATCCAATAATTCCGAGTGATGGATTTATTTATTTTGATCTCTTTTTACTGCTACTTTTCATCTCTCTTTTACGTGGCGTGAATTTAAAAAAAGGCCTCCCTGTTACTAAAATTTAATTGGATCTTAGATTGCATCAAATTTTTTGCTTATGCTTGACACTATTTCGATGTTTTGCTATTTTGAGATAGGAGAGGTAATCATAATTTGAAGCTTAGTTTATCGACTTATTTTTTTCCCATTTTCTCAAACCTTTTGTTCGAAATTTTGTCATGTAAATATTATTTTATTTTCCGGTGAAGATAAGTTAAACGTGTTTGGTTAAAATTTTATCTGATAGTAGTTCTTATCAACTATACTGGTTGTTGAATCTTTGATTTAGGAAAATGTATATAGGTTCATACTATTCAAGCAACAGTTCTAGAATTATATTAGCATATTTTAGCCAAACTAATAGCTTTTCCCCCCCAATTTACCTATAGGTTGGTACAAATGTTTGTTAACAGTTCTATAGTGATGTTGTGACTAACTAATGGATTATATAATTTTGACTCTATTTTTGTTATATTTGAATACATTCTTGGCCCAAACATTATCGGTTGACATATGGATGTCTTCTTGTGAGGCCCCAAAATTTTCAACCGTAGACGACACAATCACGTATATTTTTTTTTCTTTTCTTCTCTATATAATATTTTAATATTTCGATAACTTATTCTTATTGTGCAAAACTACTATTTTAATTTAAACAAACTTACTTCTCAATTTTGTTCTTAGATTTTGAAATAAAACAAATACAATTTGAAAATATTTTATACGATAAACTCGATATCTTTACTCAAAATCTATTATATTGGTTTATCAAATTTGTATAATAAAATTTTAAAATTCTTAGCATAAAATATAGTAGTGCTTAAAACTATTTTGAAGAAATATGATTTCGTGTCTTGCGAACAAACATTTTCATCCTTATGATATTTGAAAACTATCTACTACTAAATCAATATTTTTTAAAAACAAAAATACAATGCCTTTGTTTTGAAAGCTCATTTAGTAAAATTTCTATTTTTCCAAACAATAGTACTTGAGGCTTGTTTTATTAAAGCCAACTTTTATATTGAAATAGCGAGTGCCTCATACTTGATTTTATTAAATTAATTACTACTTGATGTTACTAGTAGATACATTATTTTATTTTATGGTGTATGTTAATAACACTTATTTTCACTTCTTTAACGATTGTCGACTTCTTTCAACTTTTAATGTGTTACATTGGCGGGTTGGATTTCTTTCTTAACAACTATTTTTTGTAGCATAATATTTATTTAAATATTTTATTATTTTCGAAATTATATTTAAATATTACGAAATAATTTTATAATTTAATTAATTGCTTCATGGATATATTTGACTCGTATTATTGGTTCTAATTATTTTAGAACCATTAGACGATAAGTGATTATGGAATTGATAAGTAATTATGAAATTGACAAGTGATTCTTTTTTAGGACTAGATAATTAGCATCATTACTACCAATTTGAGACAAAATAATAATACATGGAGAGACATGGATGGTTAGAGCATGTAGGATATGTAGGAAATCTCCACTCACAACTTCTATTATTTAACACTTTAATATTTTATACACTCTAAATCCATTTCTTTTCACCCAACTTTTCCCTACACAAACCACTAACAATAAAAGGAATACAAGACTAAAACAAAAAGGACAATTTGGAGGAAAAAGTTGATATGGACGGCTATGTGAAGGATATGCAAGCTTACACCTTTGACCATACTTTGTCTCTACAAGCCAAACAAGTAAGACAAATGAAAGAAAAAAAAAATATTATGTGGTAGGTGATAGATGCAACTTTCGGCCATAATGGCTAGGAAAGGACCAAGAAAATTCATTTCATTCTTCTATCACTCATCAACTCTCTCCACTTCCTCTCATTCCAACCATAAGACACCAAAACATAATAATTTCCCTCCTCCTTTTTCCCCTTGGCCGGAAACAACAAACACAATGTAAGAAATTTTCTTTCTTTTCATATTCTTCTCATCTTCTTTAAACTCAAGACTATTCATTAATCTTCTAACCTTGATAACTCATACCCTCTTGAAGCACCTAGTGGACGAAAATTGAGGAGAATAAGAGGAATTGAAGGAAGCTTGATTTAAAGTGGAATTTTAGAAAGGTTCAACTATCTACAAGTCAAGATAAGTAGAGAACAATTTTGATTCTAGTACAATTTTATTTTCTAAGATTTAAATCCCAAATTTTTAAGTCTCAAATTGTGGATTTTGAACCACTTAGGGTGCGATTGGATATACTTTCATTTTGAAAAATTTCATTTTGCTAGAGAATAGTAGTGAAAAAATTTTAGGAGAAAAAAGATGAATTTTGAGAGTGTGATTGGATGTGAGATGAAAAAGTAATGATGAAAGTTGATTTGATGTGAAAATAGTAAAATAATGATTAGATTTGATTGGTAGTTAGAAATGTGTGAGTGAATGAATAGTGAAATTTGTGGGATAATGTGTAATAATGATTAATTTTTGTGAAAAATGTGTAGATGTGATTGGTGAAAGAAAAAGTGAGAGAATAGTATATTTTTAAAATTTTCATAAACAATCGCGTGTTTGGTCGAAAAAAATTCTCCGGCGGAACGAAAATGTATTCTCGCTCACATCCAATCGCAGCCTTAGGGGCTGACCTAAGGAGATAACTCTTGGGGTTTAGATCTTGAAGAAGAAGGTCCAATTTTGGAGACTCCTCACTACTTGAAAATATAAAAGGTGGGTGAAAAATCTTTCAAAAATAGGCAAATAATTTTCATAAAATGCATGTAGTACATAAAAATATTTTAAATTGATATATATATATATATATATTACATGTATTTTTTTGATATGTATCAAGTTCAAGAAGTTTCACAAAAACGAGCATGATTTTGATTTTTGCACAATAGGGACATATTTGCATATATATCTTAATTTCTTGTTCAACTCTTGATTAATGTGTAAATGAATGTGTTATATGCTCAAAATTATGTTCTATACTTGAGATATATTCTGGAAAATATGACCTTGTGCTCGAATTTGAACAAATATGCCATTTATGTAATTTTTACAAAGTTGAGGACTAAACCGTAATTTCTAAAACTGTCCAAGGACCAATCTGTAAATTTTGAAATTTTGGATTGTACTAACTGTAAAATTTAATATTTTAAATTAATAATAATAGTTTAAAGATTTTAAGAGAAGAAAACCCATCTTTGAAATTTTAGAGACTCAAATGTGGAAACTTGCAAGTTTAAGGGGCAAAAATGATTTTTTAAAAACTGTCAAGGACCCCTCTGAAAATTTCGAAATTTTGACTTTCTCAAACTGAAAAACTTATATTTTGAGAAATTTTAAAAGGATAAAGTGGTTTGGGTTGAGAAACCTATTTGTTAAACTTTAAGTACTAAAGTGTAAAAAATCCAATTTCAAAGGACCAAAATACAATTTCAGAAAAAAGTACGTCTCGAACACCTAGGAATTTACCTAACCATATTTTTATAATATTTTGAACTCATGGTTCAAGTTTCATAATAAACGAACACCAAATAAACCCTTAAGGGCAAAAACCGAATTTTTGGATTAGAAATCGAATTTGTGAAAATTAAGGGACTTAAACCGACCCTATTTCAAAACTGCTTTTGCCCCAATATCCTATTGTTATACATAATATTTTAAAATTAGAATCACATCAAAAGCCCTCCCGGTTTGTGAGATCCAAAATTTTAAAATTCAGGTCCGAAAATGATATTTTTGACAAAAGAAGGGACCAAACTGAAATTTTCCAAAACCCTTGACCCAAATCCTTTGGAAACTGAATCTTTGAATAATTTTAAGAATTTAAAAACTGACCTTATATTTTTCCGAGGTCGAGACTAGGACTTATTCAATGTTTGACTCGATAAGTATTTTTTTTCCAAGAAATGGGACTATTTACAAAATTTTCCTTTTATCAAGGTCCCCAAATAAAATATTTTCTTCTCTACAATCCTAAAAATAATTTAATTATGATTTAATTATGCTTCCATATTTTTCTTGAAATACCCGGACTATACGCACTACGCTTGTGACTTCCTCGCCTTTGGACAAAATTAAACTTAACTTGTTGATATCTTGTAATGCTTTTTATATGTATCGTCATGTTTCTATTTACTCGATTATCTTGTTGATATGATATGAACTTCGTGAATCTAATTGCGCTTGAGTCAACTTGGTGTGTCGAGCTCACAGTCGGAATGGATACGTCGGGATGGAACCGGGCAGCTCGGCTGCTATTCTTCTCTCCGACCCCATCGTCCTAATCCCGCAACTGAGGACGGAGTGTCCAAGGGAAGCGGGTCGTAGTTTGGGTATAATCATGATTATGACACTCTGGGCCTTGCTAGCCATAATCGTTGGAGTCGTCTCGCTCGGGTAGTAATAAGGTAGACATAGGCCTTGTGCCAAACGTGCATGGGGAGTCATAAGGTAGAACGGAGGAATTGTTGTCTGATCCACACGGTTCCAATGTTACTTGCTTGGGTTGGCGTCACACTCCATGCGCAACCATTACTTGTTTGGTTGGCGTTACACTTCGTACGCAATCATTACTTGCTTGGGTTGGCGTTACACTCCGTACGCAACCACTACGTGAACTATTTGCAACGCATTCATAGTGCTTGAATGATCATGAACTATTTTCATCAAACTATATAAAGCTATATTATTTGATACCATGTTGCTTGTGAATCGCGTGTGACGCACACATCATGAATCATGCATTCTTCATATAATCGTTGTTTTCCGCATCTATATAAGCCACACTTACACAGGATCACCCATCCATCGAGAATTTTTGTCTCACCTCCACCTTTTTCAACGGCGGTGATGATCCACCATATTATGAAGACGTCAACAAAGACGACCAAGTGACGGATTGATCCCTAGACTTAGTTTGTCGATCTAGCCTTAAATTTCGTTTATGAACAATTGCTATGTTGGATATAATAGAGGGCGTAAGACCTCTTTCGCTTAGGCAAATGGATTGTAATAATATTTCCGCGACTATTGACTGCTTTTTAGAGAGGTTATGAAGAACTATGTCTATTTGAGAATTAATATTGCTCAAATATTTGGTGGATTGTATTCTCAAATGGGAGAACTGGCGTAAGTTACCATTGGGTAGCGGCTCCAAATTTCTGGGGCGTTACACTTCTTTCTTTTCTTCATCTTTGAAATGTTGTTATTTTTTGAATCGGCTCAGCTACAATATTCATTTTTCCATTCACTATCTATGCATTGTTGCTAAGAGTGGTGAGAAATTAAAATTTCTTTTATTGTTTAGAATCTTAGCTCCCAATAATATTTTGACTCATCATGTTCACCCAGATTAAATTAAATATTTATATATAATTAGAAATGAAGATTAAAAAACTAATCAATTATAATTAAAAATATTCGATAAATTAAATCAAATTAAAAGAAAAGTCAAACTTTTATATCATATAAATGGTTGAACCACGATCCATTTTCATCAACTATGCAAACTATACACTAAAGAAAAAGGAAAAGTTAAAAATATAAAGAAAATAAGTCATCTATAATATGATATTCTTATATGTTCAATTAATGTTAAATAGTCACTTATTTGACATTCGATATATAACCACTACCTCCTCAAATATAATAATGAAAGCGCATTGTACGAAATTCTACGATAATTTATATTTAAAATTAATGAAATAATGATTAGTATGTGATGAATGAATAAAATATAGTACATGATATATGATTAATACATTGATATTACTTCAACATCTTCCTCATTACATTTATTATAAGTGACATTTTATTTATTTTTGAAAAGTGATGAAATTTTTTTTAAAACATTCATATCATGAAGATGTACGATTTGTTTTCCACTTTATCAATAATTCTTTTGAAAAAATATTACATATCCTGTAAATGGAATTAGTTAATATACTACACAAGAAACAACATTTATATTGCGAGTACATGTACAACTTTGTTGATATGAATATTAAATTTCCAACCAGTAGAGGAGTCACGTATAACATGGGGAGGCCTGCCACCGACCCCCAAACCCATTCCAACTCTTTTTTTCTTACAAAACTCACCTCCAATTCCAATTGAAAGTCATCATCTATGTATTTGCTTTCATAATAATGTCCTACAACCTCTTCCATTATATTTATTTATTTATTTTTATCTATTGAATTGATTTCTATTTAAATTTTATTATAATCAAACCAAGATATTTCATTATTTTGCATAAGATTACACACATTAATTCAGATCAAATTTTTTATTTTAATTTGATCCACCCAACTTCAGTCTACTTAATTATTTATTATTTAAAAGTGTATTATACATGTTTTATAACATTGTATTTAGAAACATATTTCTTTTAAAAAATATAATAAGCAAGTATAGAGCCACGTGGTAGTATTCTATACAGGCACAAAAACTATAAATATTTTACAGATTGAATTTGTTTTTGAAGATTGAATAAAAATTTCCTGCATTTCCCATTTTGTGTTTGTTTGATTTCTTTCCTTTCCTATTCTAATCCACGATGTACGTAAGCGTCATTAACACCATAACACACTATTTGTAATTCGTTTCAACATCAAATCCTGTCAATTTACATTTCTCTCTTCTTCTCAAAATCACCGGATTTACCTTTTGAGTATGAACTTCATATGGAGAATTTAATTTTCCTTTTTTTTTCTTTTTCTTATTACAGGAAATGGAATACGATGGATTTCATATCTAAATTCCACTAAGGTATGATAACTCTACTCTGTTTTATTTTTCAAAAGTTGGAATAATTACTGTGTTTTGATGATAAGATATAATTTGAAGTATCAACTATTCTGTAAGTAAGCTTGTTCTTAATGCTTATCTAACACACTCCAACTCCACTAAGGTATGATTATTAAATTTTCAACCAGTGGAGGAGCCGCGTATAACATGGGGGGGCCTATCCCCAACTCCCAAACCCACTCAAACTCTTTTTTTCTTACAAAACCCCCCAATTCCAATTGAAAGTCATCATCTATGTATTTGCTTTCATAATAATGTCCTAAAATCTCTTCCATTTTATTTATTTATTTATTTTTATTTATTAAATTGATTTCTATTTAAATTTTACTTTAATCCAACCAAGACATTTTATTATTTTGCAAAGGATTACACACATTAATTCAGATCAAATTTTTTATTTTTGTCTGATCCAACCCAACTCCAGTCTATTTAATTATTCATTATTTAAAATTGTATTATACATATTTTATAACATTTTATTTAGAAACATATTTATTTTAAAAAAAAATATAATAACCAAATATAGAGCCATGTGGCAGTATTCTATACAGGTACAAAGACTATAAATATGTTACAGATTGAATTTGTTTTTGAAGATTTAATAGAAATTTCCGCATTTGTGTTAACATATAGTGAAACAATAATTATCCATTTTTTCCTTTAATTTTTTTTTGGGGGAACTTCTTGAAGTAACTATTTGTATTTGTTTTTATTTTGTAGTATTAATCTATTTTATTTTTAATAGGTTATTGATTCGATATAAATATTCTTCTTAGATTAAATTAAAGCAAGTATATTCCTTAATTATGTACTGGATGATCAGTTTTTAACTGACTTGTAGGTACATATTGTCAAATAAATTGCTAACAAGTGTTGAACTCTACTTGTTAAATGATTTTTCGAAAATTTTAGTAAATTGAGAATACTTTTCGACACAAATATAATAAATTAAAAATTTTCATTATAAATAATAAATAATTAAATGTTTAATCATGCAACTGCAACTTACATACTAATATATATCCTTAATATAAATTTTATAGCATTTTACATTTTCCTTTTTCTTACAACTAATAACATTTTATGTAACATCAAAGCTTATACAGTTAACTTTTTTAATTTCTAATTTTTATTTGATTGTAAGTATGCATATCCTTATTACTTTCTCCAAATTCCTTTTTAAGTTCAAATTCATCCATTTAAGTGCAACTTAATTGAAATCGAGATATAATAGCGACAAGCTCACATAGAAAATAGGCTATAATAATAAAAATTATATTTAATCATAATTATATATTATGTAAAATATCTTGAGAAAACTTGATTCTTCTTCATTAAATGGTTACATATTTATACAAGGAAAGTTGGGAGACACATACCCTAAAAGCCTCCCACTCACTCCCTAAAGCACTCCTAAAGTACTCACTATGTTCCCTAAAATATTGATTCTATTTATTATATACACTAGCTTTAACACTCCCCTCAAGTTGGAGCATACACATTTATCATGCCCAACTTGTTACAAAGATAATCAACCGAAATCCATTAAGAGCTTTTGTGAAGATATCTCCCAATTGTTCTCCGGTTTTCACGTATCTGTAGAAATCAAGCCTTCCCGAATCTTTTCACGAATGAAGTGACAATCAATCTCAATATGCTTTGTTCGTTCATGAAATACAGGATTAGACGCAATGTGAAGTGCGGCTTGGTTGTCGCACCATAACTTAAGCGGTATAGAAACTTTAAGGCCTACTTCAAAGGTGAGAAGTTGATGTATCCACATTATTTCGCACACTGATTTGGCCATAGCCCCTATATTACGATTCCGCACTCGACCGTGAAACTACATTTTGCTTCTTGCTTTTCCATGACACCAAATTACCTCCAACAAATACACAATAGCCTGAAGTAGATCTTGATCTTCCTTGATCCCTTGATCAAGATTCGAAAAACCTTCAATTCTAGTATGCCCATGATTGCTATATAGAATTCCTCGCCAGTGCTCCTTTCGGATAGCACAAAATGTGCTCTCATGACTTTCCAATGATCGATTGTTGGAGAAGACATATATTGGCTTACTACACTCACGGAATAGGCAATATACGGGAGTAAATATGATGAGATAATTCAATTTTCCAACCAATCTCTGTATCTCTCTGGATCCGTAAATAACTCACCATCTTTCGTAAGTTGTACATTAGGAACCATAGGAGTGTTGCATGGTTTAGCCCCTAATTTTCCTGTTTCAGATAATAAATCAAGTACATATTTTCTTTGAGATAAGAATATTCCTTTCTTACCTCTTAGCACCTCAACGCCCAAGAAATACTTTAGTGCCCCTAAATCTTTTGTATGAAACTGGGTATGAAGAAACGCTTTGAGAGATGAGATACCACTATTATCACTTCCAGTAATGACAATATCATCAACATAAACCACTAATAGAATGATACCGGCTGTAGACTGTTTGTAGAAAACCGAATGATCGGATTTACTCTTCTTCATCCCAAAATGCTCAATAGCCCAACTAAACTTTCCAAACCATGCTCGAGGACTCTGTTTCAAACCGTATAAAGACTTACGAAGACGACAAACTTTCCCAAACTCCCCCTGAGCAACAAAACCAGGTGGTTGCTCCAAGTAGACTTCTTCCTGAAGGTCACCATGAAGAAATGCATTTGTGATGTCTAACTGATGTAAAGGCCAAGAATATGTGGCTGCCATAGAAATGAACAATCGGACAGAGGCGTGAGCTTAGCACCAGGAGAAAAAGTGTCGAATAATCAACTCCATATGTTTGAGCATATCCCTTAGCAACAAGTCGAGCTTTCAATCGAGCAATAGTTCCATCGGATTAGTTTTAATAAAGAAACACCCATTTACAACCAATAGCCTTTTTACTGCGCAGGTAAGTTCACTAAGTCCCAAGTACCATTATTGTCTAAAGCATTCATCTCCTCAATCATAGCCTTACGCCAACCCGAATGAGATAAAGCTTCATGAGTAGTTTTAGGTATAGAGATAGAGTCAAGAGATGCAATAAAAGAGCATGAGGATGGTGATAAATGATTATATGACACAAATGAAGACATTGGATAAGTCTTTTGTCGTTTACCTTTACGAAGAGCAATAGGAAGATCATTACTTGAATCCGAATCCGATGACGGAAGAACTGGCGCATGACATGGAGCTGGAGCAGGAGCAGGAGCAGATATGTTAGATGGTTGGCGACGACAATAAACTTGTGTTATTGGAGGTTTAGTAGGAGATGGAGGAAGGTCAGAACTAGGTGATGTAACAGTGTAGATTAGTATATCATCGTCGTTGTCCGAAGGAACAATATCAGAAGAGTAGGTAAAGGGTGTTTGATCTAGAAATGTGACGTCGCGGAACACAAGATACCTATTAAGACTGGGACAGTAACATCGATAACCTTTTTGCACTCGGGAATATCCAAGGAAAACACACTTTAGAGATTTTGGGTCGAGTTTTGTAACTTGTGGTCGAATATCCCGAACAAAGCAAGTACACCCGAATGTCCTCGGCTCAATGGGAAATATGACTTTATTGGGAAAAAGGATTTGAAAAGGAATTTCACCAGATAGAACGGAAGAGGGCATTCGATTAATCAAAAAACATGCAGTCGAAACCGCATCAGACCAAAAATATTTAGGAACCTTCATTTGAAATAATAAAGCTCTAGCGGTCTCAAGGAGATGCCTATTTTTCGTTCAAAGAACACCGATTAGGATGGCGTATCCACACAAGAAGTTTGATGAATAATGCCATGTTGGACCATGTATTTTTGAAAAGAATCAGATAAGTATTCTTTAGCATTATCACTTCTCAAAATTTGGACATTGACATTGAATTGAGTTTTAATTTCAGCACAAAAAGTAGTAAAATGATTGAACAATTCAGAACGAGTTTTCATAAAAAATAACCATGTCATACGAGAATAGTCATCAATGAAAGTAACAAAGTATTTAAACCCTATTTTAGACACTATAGGACAAGGACCCCAAACATCAGAATGGACTAATGCAAATGGGAGAGGTAGCTCGTTTCGGACTCGAGGCTAGAACTCAAACGATGGTGTTTAGCAAACCGACATGACTCACAATCTAATGTAGAAAGACTCGAAAATTGTGGGCAAATTTTCTTCAACAAGGGTAATGAAGGATGACCTAACCTACAATGTGCTTCAAAAGGGGTCACAATTCCAGAACATGCAATAGATTTGGGAATTTGAGTATCAAGGATGTAGAGGCCCCAGTTCATGTCCTTTACCAATAATCTTCTTCGTCACGAGATCCTGAAACAAGCAAAAATCAGGAAAAAATGAGACGCAACAATTAAGGAACGAGTAAGTTTACTAATGTAAATCAAATTAAAGGATAAGTCGGGTAGATTTAAGGCAGATTGTAAAGGAAGCGATGGTGTCGGGATAATGGTACGGATCTCGAAACATGAGATGTGGATCCATCCGCTAACGTGAATCAAGAATTTGAAGCATGAGATTTAAAGGAAGTAAATAGGCCACGATTACTGTCATGTGATCTGTTGCACGAGTCAATTACCCATTTGGAAGATGAGGAAACAAGGCATGTTGGTATTTTACCCGAATCAGTTATGGCGGAGATGGGAATAGATGAAGACTTTAGAGATTCTTGATCTTTGTAAGAACTTAGCATATTCATTGGCGAAATTGAAATAGACTCGGGGAGGCCCATTAGCAAAAGCAAGATGTGTTGATTGGTTAAACCGATTCTTTCGATGTAACTTTGGGCAATCCTTCTTAAAGTGCCCCGGTTCATGACAATAGCGACAGAGACAATGTTGCTCGATAAGATCCCGAGTTTCATTATTTTGATGAAAGTTTCTTATTTGATTTCCATTTGTGTACATTTTCAATCCAAAAATAAAGTCAAAAACAAAGTCGACTAAAATCGGAAAAAAAAATGAATATTACCAAAAGTCAAACTGGTCAAACCGGACGGACCAGGAAACGGCGAGTAAAAGCGGCGAGTAAAAGGTCGGATAAGAAATAATAGACAAAGCAAATCCTAAAAATAAAACCCAACAAACCCGGCTGGATAAGAACCCAAAACAGAGAGAAATGAGGTAACTTGACCTCAACGGGGGCTGTCGGAGCGCGTGTGAAGCAGTGTGTGCGCGGCGGCAATGACAAATCGCTAGAATACTGACAAAAAACTCGGGAGGTGCGCAGCTGAAAACTCAAAATCGAACTCAAAATCTGGAAAAAAATCAAAATCAAACAGGACCCCAAACACCAAGCAGTTAGCCCTCTTTGTTGGGAGAAAAAAACAAATTTGAAACCCTAATCCCTCTCGAACCTCGGCTTGATACCATGTAAAATATCTTGAGAAAACTTGATTCTTCTTCATTAAATGGTTACATATTTATACAAGGAAAGTTGGGAGACACATACCCTAAAAGCCTCCCACTCACTCCCTAAAGCACTCCCTAAAGTACTCCACTATGTTCCCTAAAATATTGATTCTATTTATTATATACACTAGCTTTAACAATAATTATATATTAAAATTATCTAACACCACATGTAATTGGTCAAGAGACTGTAATAATAATTGATCTCAATAATTTGTATTCATAAATATATATCATAGATAATTGTCAATTTGAATTTAAAATGTCATATCTTTTTCCCCAAAAGTATGATAATATGAATATTAATCTTTAAACAAAATTGTCATATATATTTTTCTAAATATGGGGATGTGGTAGGTAAAGAATTAAGAGTAGGTCTCTTGTAAGACGGTCGCAGGGTGCGACGGATTGCACTTTTAGGGTAAAAAGTGATACGTTGAGTATAAAATGTGATATTTTTAGTGTAAAAAGTGATACTTTGTCTGAATACACTTAATTTTAGTGTATTTAGACAATGTATCACTTTTTACACCAAATGTATCACTTTTTACACTAAAAGAATCTCCTCGCACCGTGCGACCGTCTTACACAAGTTTTTGCCAAGATTAAAACCTTAAGTTAAAATAATCATATAATTATATGCTCAAGAAATCCCTTTGAGGGGAAAACTAAATCGTGCGACTTGATTCTCCACGTGAGAACACATATTCTCGAACTTACATAGGCACATACCCACTAATTTGGGATAGTTACCAACCTAAAGCTCATACAGGGTTGAAGAATCATTTGGAGACACATTTTTTATGATGTAGGCGGCAAACAAGATGGGCGATTTTCATTAATAATACACACAAGTAACTAACATCCTTGATTCAACTCAAATAGCAAATTTAGATAACTAGAGTTTTTACTTGGGAGTAAGCTCACATTCCAAAATAGAGCTTAAACTCTTTTATTAAATTTGCAGCTTAAACAAATTAAAGTCCAAAATTAATTCTCGATCCATAAGTATATCATCGGCATCTCAACTGCGATTATTTCGGGCAATTAAGCTCTTACATTTGTGGCTTAAACAAATAAAGCGTAAATACTTTCTTTAATCCACAAAATTATTGTCCGCCTCTAAGTCGCGACAATACTGGATACTTTGTCTATTTTCATGCTAAATTGTCTAAACTAAAGTTGGTGAGTTTGGTCTAAACACATTTCAATAATTTGCGCAAAAAACAATTAGGCAATCGATCTAAAAAATTTATTCTGGATCCAAGTAATATTTATTATTTTCTTCAATTCAATGAGATCGAAAATTTTCCACCAAGGCTAGTAATCATCTCCCACCGAATTGAAGATCACAATAAAAATTACAGATCCATGAATAAAATTATCAAAGTCCATAAATACATCATGCATGCATCTATGCGATATAAGTAATTACGGAAAAAAAATAGCACCCATGGGCGACATTGACATGTGGTGCATGATTGACATGTGTTTTGCATGAATTTTGGGCTTAATTATGGTTAGAATTAGTTGATATGCATGCATTACATGAGTAAATAGGGCTTTATTACTGTTTTGTGGAAAATGTATTACGCTTTGTTCGTTTAATAGAAAATGAATGATAAATTGTAGCATTTTGGCAACAATTTTGAGCATTGCGATAACGAACCGCCGATACTAGAAGTAAAGTATGACATTTGGAGTTGAATCGAGAAGAAGTCAGACGAACCGGGCGAGAAATGGAAGAAAATGGACGAGTATCGATTTCAAAGCCCAGTGCACACGGGCGGGGCATGCGTCCCCTAGCACGGCCCGTGCGCCGGCCTAACACGAGTCTCAAGACCGACCATACGCACGGGCTGGTCGTGCGTGATGCACACGGCCCGTGCGTCCTTCAGCAAGTTGAAATTTTCTCCAGCATCTAGCACGGATAATTTGTTTTCGCATTCCATAGTATCTTTATTTTCAATTAGTTAGACATGAACATGGATAATTTGTCTATGAATTATTTGTTTTCTATATCTGGCTAAACATCTTGTGATTCCCGGGTTTGGGATTAGGTTAATGGATACTTTTGTTGGATGATTAATTGCAATTGAAGTTATTGTTTTCAAACCCTATTCGAGTACTTTGTTTTAATTCTTGTTTTATCAAAACACGTTTGGTTTAACTTGCTTTGACGTATTGATTCATAATTCGAGAGATGAGTTTCAATACTAGATCTGTGAGTACTTGACATGAATATTTGCAAGATTGAGAAGTCTGTGAATATTTGTGAGGATTTATAATCTTTTATGCTTTTGGGAGTTGGATATCTTTTGTTGAGTAGAGATGCTAGCATAGATAATTCAATCAACGTTTTTACACACATCTCGAGAGAGAAAAGGTAAAATACTTTCCGTGATTGTCTTATAGGGAAAAATAATAATAACTTTGCTTGTGATTAATCTGATAATAAATGGGATATTAACTGAAACCATAACCCAGGAATCCATTCATCTCCTTGATCTTTCAATCAACTCTTTACTTTGTCTTTTTAGGATAAATTCTTGTCTTAGTTTTACAAAACCAAATCACTCAATTTCGATCATCTGGATAGAAATAAGACTATTATAATCCAAATACTTAGTACATTAATTTATTAGTCTCCATGGATTCGACCTTGTAACCCTATTCTATAAATTGCACCGTACACTTGTGGTGAAGCTAAAAATAAGGCGAACAAGTTTTTGGCAGATTCTAGTTTGGGGACTAATTAACTTTTTAGTACTAATATTGTGATAAATAGAATTATATTTAATTTATACATTTTTTCTTTCTTTTTATTTTGTTGTTTAATTTTACTTCTATTGTGTTTGACTTGTTTTCTTTAGTTTGTTCAGGTAGTGCATGAACACTCTCTCAAAGCAAGGATAATTAGCACCGTTCATACCGGAGGTTGAGGCTTTTGCTAGGCAAAATAGTACGGCTACTAAACGGGCGAAAGACAAAGCAAGAAAAGGCTATGGGGGCGTAGAAGATAACAACGGAGGCAATAACGGGTCGATAACGAAGGTAACAACAAGCTAACAGGGTCAATATCGAGTTACGATACGAGGTTCGCGATACCAAAGAAGAAGCGATTCGCGATTACTTTCGCCCACAGACAAATCACAACTATGGTGGATTTGCCAATGTCCCAATCAATGCGAATAACTTTGAGCTGAAGCCAACACTGATCTCGATGGTGCATCAAAATCAGTTTGGGGGTTTCCCATCTGAGGATCCCAATTCTCATCTTGCGAACTTCATACAGATTTGCAATACAATCAAGATGAATGGGGTGACTGATGATGATATACGTCTTCGCCTATTCCCTTTCTCTTTAAAGGATAAGGCTAGAAACTGGCTAGCCACCCTAACTCAGGGGAGTGTGAACAACTGGGATAAGCTGAGTCAGAGATTTTTGTTTAAATACTTTCCACCAAGTAAGACACTACAACTCAAAAGTGAAATCACACAGTTCAGGCAGTTTGACTCTGAGCCATTGTATGGGGCCTGGGAGAGATTCCGGGATTTATTGAGGAGGTGCCCGCAACACGGATTTCCTGAAAATCAGCAGCTCTGCTTCTTTTACAACGGGTTGATGGGACATACTAGGTTGTTTGTTGATGCAGCAACATGAGGTACTTTACTTGCAAGATTCCCAGAGGATGCATTTAACTTGCTCGAAGAGATGGCAATGAATAGCTATCAGTGGCCCTCCGAGAGAACTAATGTAAAAAGGGTAGCCGAAGTCACTGATTCGGACCCAATTAAGGCATTGACAGCTCAGATGACTGCGTTGACCAATCAGTTGAGTGTTTTGACTAAGGGGACTGATGGAAATACGAGTGCAATTAATGGAGGAATTCCTCTAGCTCCCATGGAGGAAGCAATTTATGTCAACAACCGGAATTTCAATAATTTCTGGAACAATCAGACTCCCACTCATTACCATCCGGGTTTGAGGAACCACGAGAAGTTCTCCTATGCAAATACGAAGAATGTGATGCAACCACCACAAAGGTTTAATGTGACAAACGGTGTCATTAATGCGGAGGCAAAGCCATCTTTAGAGGACATTCTCACCTCATTCATGAGTGAAACAAGGAACCGGTTCAATAAAGATGAGGCTATGATAGACAAGATCGAGGCACATATCACGGAATTGGCTAACACTGTGGGTTCACGACTGAAAAACTTAGAAACTCAGATTGGCCAATTAGCGACAATCATTGGTGGACAACATCAGAAGGGCCAATTTCCGAGTAACACAGAAGTCAATCCGAGGGAACAGTGTAACACCATTCATCTAAGGAGTGGAACAGAATACGAGGGGCCGAAAATACTAGAAAGTACTGAACAGACGCAGGGGAGCACGGCCCGTATGCCACCGCACAGCCAGCCCGTGCGCCCTTCAGGAGCAGTGGTTGTTGCTCGAAACACGAAAACTGAAGCTAATAGCGATGTTGAGGCCGAGGAAGGAGTTGAGGATCATCATGCTGAACAAAAAGGGGTTGAGAAGCTTAAATCTTTCTCTAACTCTGATCTTTCAAAATTTTCTATACCACTCCCTTTCCTCAACGCTTTAAAAGAAAAAGTTAGACGCCCAATTTGCTAAATTCTTAGTTATCTTAAGAAACTGCATATTAACATACCTTTTGCAGACGCATTGGAGCAGATGCCCAATTATACGAAGTTTCTGAAGATAGTTATGTCAAAGAAGAAAAAGTTAGCAGAATTCGAGACAGTCAACTTGACCGAGGAGTGCAGCGCAATCATTCAAAGGAAACTACCACATAAGCTCAAAGATCTGGGGAGTTTCACTATCCCTTGTGCTATTGGTGGTGGTGTCTTTAATAAAGTACTTTGTGATCTAGGAGCAAGTATTAACTTAATGACCTTGTCCATTTTCAGGAAACTTGGGTTAGGAGAGGTGAAGCCATCCACGGTCACCTTGCAGCTTGCGGATAGATCACTCACATATCCTAAAGGAATCGTGGAGGATGTGCTCGTAAAGGTAGACAAGTTTATATTCCCTGTGGACTTCTTGGTGCTTGACATGGAGGAAGATTGAGACGTCCCTACGATACTTGGGCGACCATTCCTAGCCACTGCACGAGCCTTGATAGATGTACAAAAAGGAGAGCTCACATTACGAGTTAATGATGAGCAAGTGTTGTTCTCCATCTATAAAACTGGGAAACCTCATGATAAAATAGAGAGTTGTAAATCATTATCTATCATCGATTCATGTGCTAATAACTTTAATCCGAGTGATTGTGTGTGTGTGCTTTAGATCATGTGCATGAAGTACTGAATTGTGAGAAAGCGAAGCACATGAAGAGACCAGGCGGCTCGAAGCATGCGTGTCTTGCCCGTTCACATGATGCAAACGAGAAGAATGTGACATTTGACCGATGTGTGACTTCTACGCTAAAGGCATTCAAAGGAGGCTCGAATTTATGCGAATTGAATTGGCAAGGAGAAAGACATGAAGAAGTGACTCACCTCACTTTTTGGAGCCGTGATCAAGCAAACAGACGCGTCAAGCTATAGACGTTAAATTTAGCGCTTGTTGGGAGGCAACCCAACGGTTTGCTATTTTATTTCTTCCCATGTTTTTTTGGTTTGTTTTTCCTTTTCTAAGTTAGGATTTCTATGCTTTCATAGGTTAGGATTTTTCTTCCTTTCCTTATAAAAAAATTGAAAAATCGAGCTAAGGTGCGGGTACCCAAGACGGGCGGGCGTGCGCCATGCGCACGGCCATGCGGGCACCCAGGAATTGAGATTGAAATTTCAAAGACACCCAGACGGGCGTCTCAGGCGCCATGCGCATGGCCCGTCGGTTCCTGTGTTTTTGTTTTGAAGTCTCAACACCCCGCACGGCCCGTGCGTGTGTCGGCTGAGACAGAGATAAGTTGTGCAGGGGTCTATTTTTTCACAAATTTCTCACTCTCCCTCGCGCGCAAGAACACCCACTCGAAGCCCTCTTAAATATTTTGCAAATTCCCCTTGGATTTCAACTACATATTCACCTCCCACACTACTCACACACAAATTACACTCTTAAAATTGCTTTGAAGTGAGGATTTGAGTAGAAGGAGCACCTAGGGTTTCAATTTTCACCTCTTTCCGAATTTTTGAGATTTAAGGTATGAACTTCACTTTTTGTTTCAAATTTCTTGTAGATTATGGATTAGAGTTCTTATATGGTGCATGTTTGATGAATTTGCCATTATTTAGCTTGATTTTTCTATTGGGCATTTTATCGAACACCTTGTGGGTTGTTGAATTAGGATATTTGTGGTTGATTGTTTGATGAATTATACATGAGCTTGATTATTTGGGGTGTTAGTGACTAAGATTCTCTGCAATTACATTGTTATTTGGGCTTGGAAGCTTAATTATTGATTAAACTGTAGGGATGAGACATTATGCCGTATTTTATTTGTTGTATGAAATTCATCGCTTTCTTGTTATACTTGGCACGTACGTTTTCTCACAATTGTTTTGCCAGGTACTAACTCGAACATATGGCTGAACAAAGGAACCGACAAGGTCGAGGTAGATGAGGATGGGGGGCCACTGCCGCACGACAGGCGCCACACCCAGACAACCCCAAGGCCTATGAACTGCTTTTGACTGAGGCCGATGAACTGGAGCGATGGAATAGGTTAATCACTCGTTCTTTCATGCCAACAAGAATGTTGATGACGATTGTACCCAATCCCTTGGGATACATGAGGAGGTTTGGCAGATGTTCGAACGAGTGGGGAGGACCGGCTTCATGCAAGGGCTGTGGCCAACGTTTAAAATGCTAGCGCTCGAGTTCCGAGCACCTTGGATATTATTACCGAGACACGAGCAAACAATGAGCCCTGTGCAATCCATATTCAATTGGGCAACGTGTGGAGGCACGTCACTGCCGCTCAACTCAACGAGATTTTTGGGGTAGCGTCTAACGCCCTTTCGGCTCGCTCCTGATGAATTATAGCGAAGATGATTTTGGCGATTGTTGGTTCGACACGGAGACCGCCTCGATGCAATATACGCACGCGCGCGTCAAAGGCCTCATCACTTGAAACCCCATCTTTCGCTACATCCAAAAAGTAACGGCTCACTCGTGTACGCCGATACAACAACGGAGGTATGCAAGCTTGGGAGCTATACCTACTTTGGTGTATGCTAACCGCACCCCCTTACAACATGGCGGCTCACTTTGTGGAACATGCCATGTATGTTTCCAAGCAGGATGCGGGGACAATACTGATTAGGGGAATGCTAACCCCCATTGCGTGCCATTTTGGGGTTGATATGCACAGAATGAAGCCGATAGCGGGCAGTCGGAGTATAAACATGAACGCCCTTTGCACGATGAAAATAATAACAGACAAAGAGAACATCCTCTATTTCCAACAAAGGGTTGGACCGGCCTTCCCACTTCCTAACCCGGCTCACGGTGTGGTGGACAATGAAATTAATTGGCTCATGAACTCTGAGGCACATATCGAGTCATAGAAGGCCCGATTGCAAGGAAAAGGAGGAGGGTAGTTTGGGTTGCCCGATGAGGAGGACTTGGCGATTGAGGCAAGGGGAATATGATCGGCAAGAAAGGGGTTTCGAGCCAGGTTTCAGCAGGAGACTTTGAGTAAGGGTTTCCACAGGGGAGGCCCGACATTCCAGAGAGCTCCCACCAAGGCGAGGAGCGTGGGGGACAGGATTATCAGGATAGACTCTATGCTCTTGAGGAGAGCATGCGACAGCACAGGGATGATTTCCGGCATCACCAGGAGGATTTTCGGCAGTACCGGGATGATTTCAGGCATCACCAGGAGGAGTTCCATGCTTTTGCACGCAGCGGGAGAGCAGAGAGGTATCGAGCCCAGGAGCGTGGGAGTTGGAGATGTTGCAGACTATGCATCAGATACAAATGTGGCACATCTCCCAGGGCCACTTTCCGCCGCCACCCCCACAGTGAGACATGTCCATTTCCACACTTTTTTTTGAAATTCTATCTTCTCTTCTATGCGCTATAATTTCATTCAAGTTTGGGGAGAGAGGTAGTAATTTGATTGAAGGGTGTGGCGTTTTTGCATTCATGTAGTTGCATTTAGAGCATATAGGTTGCATTGCATTGGATGTTTGTTTTTTATTTTTAGCACGTTTATTGCTTTAGCACGTTTATTGCTTTCTTAGTTGTTTAGGGAGTGAGTTGACCGCTATTGTGTGCTTGTTGTGATCTTGGGAGCATTTGTTGAATAATTTATGTTGTTTTGAATTGGGTGTAGAGCGTGAGTTGACCGGGTTGAGAATAGATGATATGGAGCATGTGAATATTGAACTCATGGTTGACATACTTTGAATTACGCAATTACAAGCCTGTGAGCTTTTTGAGCCTTTACCGCTTTCATTATATGAAGTCTTGTTTGTTGATTGAGTGTGTCATTCATGTTGATTTGAATTCTAGAACTTGCTCTGGTATCTCCGTTGAAGTCACATGTTGTATGCAATTCATGAAAATGATTTTAGGCCATTTTTTTGTTAAGCCTTTCAAGCCTTTTGCCTACCTTATGATATTTGATTCCCCTAGTTAGCCAATTTGAGCCTATTGCCTGATTTTTGATAGCCACATTTCAAGCCTTAACTTGATATATCTGTTACCCTAAGCTTGAGCGTATAGCATTGAGTAAAGGGATTGAATAAATGGTTGAATGAAAGGATATCGAGAAGTTAGAAAATGGTGTGTATGTTGGGTGATTGGGAATAAAAGAAGAAGAGGAGGAAAAAGGGAGGATACTCACAAAAGAGTCGGAAAAAAAAATGACTGCATAAGTGAGTTGGCCGTAAATGAACCAATATAGGCTGAGAATTGTGATTTAAGGCGAAAGAGAATAAATTGAATGAAAAAGAAGGGAGAAATAGAGATATGATAGAATAAAAGGTGATTGGGGGTGCATAATTGATTTGAATGAGAATAATTGTTTGAGAAAAGCGATGTGCTTACCAATTTATACGCTTGAGTTTGAGTCACTTTATCCATATTTCCCTACCTTAACCAAAGAGCCTTCATTACAACCATAAGCAAAGTCCTTTCTGATTTGTGAATTGCATACAATTGAGTAGCGGAGATGTGAGACGATTTGCAAGCATATGGTAATTTTTCAACATTGATATGATTTGAGCGAATACACGTCCCTTATTATCCTAGAGAGTAGAGTATACACTTTATCCATGAGAGGCGTGATTTGAAATGTTTGCCATGATTTTAGTAGACTTGTGCTCTGTGTTAGATATTTGAAGCTTGGTTGGTTTGTGCTTGATGTCTATGGATAAACGACATGAATTGTGATGCATTGTTCTTGAGTTGCTCTTCCTTACCCCATTTGTGTTTTGTCTTGTTTATAAAGTGTTGACCGGGACTGTCAACAGTTTAAGTTTGAGGTTTTGATTGACATGTGTTTTGCATGAATTTTGGGCTTAATTATGGTTAGAATTAGTTGATATGCATGCATTACATGAGTAAATAGGGCTTTATTACTGTTTTGTGGAAAAAGTACTACGCTTTGCTCGTTTTGTAGGAAATGAATGATAAATTGTAGCATTTTGGCAACAATTCTGAGCATTGCGATAAAGAATCATCGATACTAGAAGTAAAGTACGACATTTGGAGTTGAATCGAGAAGAAGTCGAACTTGGCAAGAAATGGAAGAAAACGGACGAGTATCGATTGCGGCCCAGTGCACACGGGCGGGTGTGCGTCCCCAAGCATGGCCCGTGCGCCCTAACATCGAGTCTCAAGCTTCGACCATACGCACGGGCTGGTCGTGCGTGATGCACACGGCCTGTGCGTCCTTCAGCAAGTTGAAAGTTTCTCCAGCATCTAGCACGAGCTGGGCGTGCGCTAGGAGCACGGCCCGTGCGTCTTTGCGGGAAAATAGAGTTTGACAGATTTCCAACTAGGTTTTGACCCAAACGGAGTACAAATAGAAACGGGGCGGCCACAAACAAGGGCACGCTGACTTTTTCCCTAGAACACAAAGAAAAAAACAATTTTCCACCAGAGAATTGGGGAGATCGATCAAGGCAACAACAACACGCTTGAGGATTGAAGATAGATCGAGAGATCATCGACGTCCCCGAGTCTTCGCATTCCATAGTATCTTTATTTTCAATTAGTTAGACATGAACATGGATAATTTGTCTATGAATTATTTGTTTTCTATATCTGGCTGAACATCTTGTGATTCCCGGGTTTGGGATTAGGTTAATGGATACTTTTGTTGGATGATTAATTGCAATTGAAGTTATTGTTTTCAAACCCTATTCGAGTACTTTGTTTTAATTCTTGTTTTATCAAAACGCGTTTGGTTTAACTTACTTTGATGTATTGATTTATAATTCGAGAGATGAGTTTCAATACTAGATCTGTGAGTATTTGACATGAATATTTGCAAGATTGAGAAGTCTGTGAATATTTGTGAGGATTTATAATCTTTTATGCTTTTGGGAGTTGGATATCTTATGTTGAGTAGAGATGCTAGTATAGATAATCCAATCAACATTTTTACATACATCTCGAGAGAAAGGGTAAAATACTTTTCGTGATTGTCTTATAGGGAAGAATAATAATAACTTTGCTTGTGATTAATCTGATAATAAAAGGGGATATTAACTGAAACCATAACCCAGGAATCCATTCATCTCCTTGATCTTTCTTCAATCAACTCTTTACTTTGTCTTTTTAAGATAAATTTTTGTCTTAGTTTTTACAAAATCAAATCACTCAATTTCGATCGATCGCCGGATAGAAATAAGACTATTATAATCCCAATACTTAGTACATTAATTTATTAGTCTCTGTGGATTCGACCTTGCTAACCCTATTCTATAAACTGTCGTACACTTGCGGTGAAGCTAAAAATAAGGCGAACAGTGCATCATGTGGAGATAGTTTAGACCTATGGTGGTAAAACCAAAAATATCCTCGTAAAATTGATGTTACATAGCCTCCAAAAATCGGGTCAATAAATATATGTCTCGGAAAATTAAAAAAATTACATATTTTCAAGGCCTACTACATCAATCTAGAAAAAGTAAAAAACATTAATGAGGATATTGAATTACCACCATTGTAAAAAATTAACTCCCACAAAAAATATAATATAAAACAGTAAACATTCACATAGATGAGCACCCATATGTCAATGTCCATAAGTTCCAATAAAATTAATTGCAACATAAAAAATTGCATACACAATGCACACAAAAATTATTAATTTGTTGCAAACATCTTAATGCGCAAAAATAGTTTTTCTTTCATGCAACTAATGAAAAAGAAAAAAAATATCATTGCTACATATGTGCAATAAACAATTATTCATGCATCATATTGCACAATAATAATTTTGCAAGCATTCTCATGCGCAAAAATAATTTTTGTAAGCACTATTTGCGGAAAATATTTTTACATGCATTAATACTATAACAAAAATAAATAAAAAATAATAATTTTGCAAGCTTCCCAACGCACCAAAAAATATAACTTCCTATCCAGCTTCTACATAAATAGAAAACATGATGGGACAATAATAAAAAAATCATCTTAGCCAAGTGGTGGATATCGATGAGATGTGTCAAAAGGTCTAGCGTTCAAATCTAAGTTGGTCAATCCGTTCAAATTTTTTTTTCTAGTAATATCAAAGGGATACACCACGTGGCAGCCATCGCGCCACATCGCGCCCCTAGCACTATGTCATCGTCCGCATGGCATCATCTACCCGCATGGCGACCACCTCTACGACCATGTCATTGCCGTGTGGCGCCAATCGCCCGTGTGGCGATCCCATAAACGCCAATCAATCTCCGCCCCTATATACACACAAAAAGCCAAATATGCACAAGGCCAACCAACAAGTGCCATGTGGCATATAATATAGTTATTTTTAATAAAAAAACCTCGTGTCATATGCAAGACCGACGCGAGACGAAAAAAAAGCGTGCAACAAATAAAGATCAAACCAGGTGGCTTAAATTTTTTGGCCACCACAAGCAATTGTGGGATGGAGGTCGGGGTTCAAATCCTGCTCCATCAAATTGTTTGTGGGGTGGAGGTCGGGTTCATATCCCCTGCTCCATCAAATTGCTCCCAGGGCATATGCGAGCCGGTGAAGATTTGGTGGGAACTCATCTTGAATAGCATCCGTGTGGGTTCGATTCGGGAGAGATCGTTATTAGTAGATTGGGGTCGAATATAATTGTTCTCTTTACCTGGGGGAGGATCGGTTGTACGTCGCCAGACCCCGTCAGAACATCGGCCAAATATGCGTGCACATCCCGCGGTTTACCTTGGCGGCAATGAGGAGCCGGAGTTGTTGTCCTCGGCATAGTCGGCGTAAGCACTCGAAGCCGAGTTAAAAAAAAAAAAAAAAAAAAAAAAAAAGATCAAGTCACCGCACAAAACCGAGGCGAATTTGTTTTTCCTTCAAAAACTAAGAATCGCCATAACTTATTCGTTTCAAATTCGTTTTGCATTCATAATACATCAAATTAATCTTCTTTCTGAGATCTATAATTTGACACCAATATCGCATATATAAAACAGAAAAATCAGATTCGAATTTTTTTAAATTAATATCAAATCCCACATTTTATCAAACTCAAGCACATCAAATAGGCGAGATCGAGTCTAATGGCTCTGATACCACTGTTAGCAAATATGGGTCGAAACATAAATTGCATTTGCACATATAAGGTGGATCGAGTATACCTATTTGCAGCGGAATTGTCGATCCACATAGCCAGGATTAAGCCCGCCTACAAGCCTCCGTATGATCCATGATTAAGGCATCTACAAGCCTTATCTTGATTGAATCGCGAGCAACGAACAAACCCCATAGATTGGTTGAACCACGAACAAGATCACTATCACGCCCCAAATGCGACGCAACGACGATCAACCACTTAATTAGAAATAAACCAACAGTCTAGACAAATGATACAAATAACTCCAAGTGAAAGAGAGTCTAAAGCAGCGGAAATAAAATAAACATAAGTACGAATTACAACTTAAAGTCTAACGAGGTCCAAATACATCCGACATAATAACCTGAATAAGTTTACAGGCCAAAATTAAAGCGTAAAGAACACCGTATCCAAATCTTAAATGTCATGGGTCCTATGCCCTCAAGTTACAGTCAAATAGAGAAAAGAGTAGCAGGATAAAAGGGAGTCCAACATCCGCAGAAGTTAATGAAATAAGTACAATCATCAGAAAGATGGTACAAGTTCGATAAGCGGGGCGAGGGTCAACAATCTGCGGTCGAGTTGACATCCTCAACATCGTCCCCATCTAAAGGTTAGAAAAACAGAAGGGAATGAGATAGAAACCTCAGTGGATGGGGTGTCGTGTGCAAGTGTGACGATATATATTTTGATGCAAGAAACAGTCGTATGAAAAAATGCGTGAGATATGATGCGTGATTTCACACACAGCCCACGAGCGTCGTGAGAAATATATTTAAGTAATCTACCTATACAGTTTTAAGAAAACAGTTCGTGGTCACACAGGCACTATGTGATTCAAGAAAGACAGGAGGATTGCGTACGGATTTGTAGCGCCAATCCTATGCAATACAAGTAGCGATTGCGTACGGTTTTGTAGCGCCAACCAAACGGGTCCGATTAACTCCAGAATCGTGTGGATCAGATAGCGACCTTCGTTCTTCCTTGTAACTCCCCGAGCAAGATGGTCCAAGACCTGTCACCTTATCGCTCCATAGGCAAAGACAAAATCCACAGTGGAGCTAGCAAGGCTCGGATTTGTCATAATCATGATTATACCTCAAGTATTATGACCCGCTTCCTTGGACAAACTCCGTCCCTCGATTTGCGGGATTAGGGACGATGGGGCCGAAGAGTGGAATAGCAGCTGAGCTGCCCGGTTCCATCCCCGACGTATCCATTCGGACTGTGAGCTCGACACACCAAGTTGACTTAGGCAGGAAAGTAAATACAAGTTCAGGTAGTCAACCAGGCAGTCGAGTATTATTGATTCAGGGAAGCAGTTCAGGAAAATTTTTGAAAATCGCAAGTGGCAATTATGGCGTTGGTGGAGTTACTTGGATGAAGATGATTATCGGGAGGATAAACAATCTTCGATATCTTGAAAGATTAGGTGGAACAAAAGTCCTGTTATAGATTCAAAACCACAAGACGAGAAAGTCGCCCCGTGATTGCGTATTGATCGGTCAAGACGGTCCGATAAGTTAAGTTGTTTTAAGAAAATAAAATCTTTTATATCATTATTAAAATTCAGAGGGTCCAGGGCTGTTTCGTTAAAAGAGAAATAATTTGAGTTAGGTCCTTGTAAAAAGAAAATTTACAATTAGCCCCATTTTGTAAAAACCAATACTTTTGGGGTTAAAAATTGAATAAGTAAATGTCTCGACCATGAACAATTATGAGGTCAGATCCTAAATTCTCTAAATTGTTCAGAGATTCAGGTTTTTAAATTTTTGAGGTCGAGTTTTTTATAAAATTCTCACATTAGCCCCAAATTTGTTAAAATTGTCATTTCGGGCCCTAAGTTTAAAATAATTGGAACTCACAAACCGGAAGGGCTTTTAATGTGAATACAGTTGTAAAATGTCACTAAGGTCAGTGGGATATTGGAACAAAACCAGTTTTAAAAGGAAATAAGTATAGGTCCCTTAACGTTTGAAAATCTCATTTTGGTCCCATTTTGAAATAATTGCCTTTAAGGCTTTTAGGGGTCCAATTGTTATGAAATTTGAACCTTGGGTCCACAATATAATTATGTTAAAGTTAAATTAGTATTTTCAGGTGCATGGACTGCATAAGTCCTGGAAATTTCATTTTGGTCCTCAATTTTAATCTTTTATGATTTGGTCCCTCAATTTTTATAAAATTACTTTCCAAGCTCTAAACACTTGGATTTTTGGAATACACTTAAAATATGTTATTTCCAGTTCCTTAAGAGTTAAAATTTCAAATTTTAAAAATAGGGTCTGGTACAGTTTCAAAAATTGCAATATGGCCCTTAAACTTCCAAAATTTTACAATCTAGTCCTTGGGCTTTTAAGGGTTAATTTTATTTATCTAAAAACTCTTAAAACTTTATTAAAATGTCCAAACATCATTTTTGAACCTGAGTACAGTCCCAAAATTCAAATTTTAAGTTTTATTTTCTTGCAATAAGTCCACCAACTTTCCATTTTCGCATTTTAAGTCCAAAAATTGAAATTTAATCAATTATGCTCGACTTTTCTAGGTTATAAATCATACAAAACATGGATTTCAAGGGTCATACATATACAAGTCCATTTCACACAATAATTCATCAAATATCACAATAAAGTGTACATGTATGCACCTATTTTTCAACAAATATCATTTTGTGCCATACCTGACAAATTTTCACCTTGATACAAGAAATTAACATGCAATACATAACATATATATCTCAACAGTTTGATTATATATATTGAGCACAATAAAGTGTACATGTATGCACCTATTAGTTCTTTTTTTTAATAGTCTTTCTAGATATCATAGTGATAGGTTATTTGTTCTTTGATTTTCTCCCGCCTTGACGGGACATGACATTGTATAACAGTTTGATTATTTGATCTACAGGTAGGGGATCACGCCTCAATCCCCCACCCCCCGGGGTGTTATTTTGCAAAAAAAAAAAACATATATATATCTCAAGTGCTCAATATCAAAATACTACATGCATTTTAAGTAAAAACACCTAGAAGTTGGAAAGATTTTTCAACCCACCTTAAAATGAACTTGTTGGTGAAAGATGAAATAAATCACTCTTGAAGGAGAAGTGACTTAGGTCAGCCCCCTAGATCAAGGAATACCTAAAAAAATGTAGGAGTTAGGAAATGAGGTTAAAAATTTAAGGAAAGAAGAAGGAGGTGAAGAAAATTAGTAAACTACACTTGTGTAGTAGAGGAAAAGAGACTAGTAGAGGTCTCAAAATGGGTCTCCTTCTTCACTCTTAAACTAACTCTTAAGGTCAGCCCCTAAAAGTCCAAAAATGAAAATGGAGTATCATTGGAAAATAGAAGAGAAGAAGAAATGTACTAAAAATCCCATTTCTTACCTTATAGTCCAATTTCTCTTCAAAATCTTCAAAGTCTTGAAGTTCTTTTCAAGATGATGGTAAGGCTTTTAGTGTCTCCCAAGTCTTCTAAGTATACCTCAAACCAAAAATCAAACTTAGGTTAAGAAGTGAAGATGATGAGCTAGAGGATAACAAGATGATTTTAGAACACAATTTCTTACCTTGTTGAAGGGGTGTTCGAATTTGTTGATGAAGTAGAGGGGGTGTTCTTGAAATTTTGGTTAAGTGTTTGAAGGTTTGAAGAAGAAGATGAACTTATGATTAGAGAAAATGTTGGAGGATTTTTGGAGAGAAGTTGGAGAGAATGGCTTGAGGGATGAATGTGTTGGTGAAATGAAGTGTGATGAATGAAAGGTGAACAATATTTCTTGCCCATCTAAGGCCATTTGGCCGTCCACTAGGGGGGGAGGGAGACAAAAAAAAAATTGTTTTGTTTTTTGTAAAAAATAACTTAGTGGGAATAATTGGGTGATTTAGGAAATAAAAAATTAATTAGAGTCCTTTTACTAGGGACATGAAGCCAAAAGCTATGTTTAGGGGAATTATTTGTTTGTTGACCAAGATGTAGTGGAATATGTAGGGTAATTTAAATGTAGGTTTGAAAAATAAATTGAAAAATTCTCCAATTTTAATGAAATTTCGAAAATTAGTAAAATAAAATAACAAAATAAAATATTTGGTTTCTTTCTTTTATAAAATTAAGGGAAATACAAAATATATATAAATATCCATAATTGAATATTTAGAAATTTAAAATTAAGGATGTGAAATAAGAAATGTGTATTTCAAAAATAACAATTTAGAAGTTATTGGGAATGAATTATAGAATCAGATCAAATATTTGGATAAGGGTCAAAATGTACTCCTAAATTATCGAGGGTCTAATATTTCTAAAGTCGTAGTCATTCGATCAAGTATTAATACTAGAGGAGAATATAAAATTTGCTAAGCTCAAAAATGCGAAATGCTTAATTGACGTTGGAAGAAATAAATAAAAGTAGAGTCGCGCTTCATTAATAATAGGTTTGTGATACATAGCCGAATAAATAATCACTACATAACACCATATCTCACGTTGTTAAAATTCGGGCCTCACATTCACCCCTCCTTAAAAGAATTTGGTCCCCAAATTCTCTTCAGAACAACTCTAGATATTGATTCCTCATGTCTTCTTCCATCTCCCACATCGCGTCTTCATCTCGGTTGTGGTTTCGCCATACCACTTTAACCATCGGAATCTCTCTATTACGCAACTGACGTATCTGTTGGTCAATGATCCGAATTGGTTTCTCAATGTAGGATAAATTTTCCATCAGAGAATGAGTATATTGGGTGATGATATGCTCGGGATCTGGTTGATACTTCTTTAACCTCGATACATGGAATACATCGTGCATTCATATCATCTTATTTGGTAACTCGAGTCGGTAGGCTAACTTCCCGATCCTCTCGTAAAATCTTGTAAGGTCCAACATATCTCGGGCTCAACTTGCCTCCTTTCTTTGGATTGATCAATCCTTTCCGTGAGAGAGTCTCGAGAAATACTTCATCTCCGGCTTCAAATTCCAAGTCCTTTCTCCTCTTGTCTGCGTAACTCTTTTGGCGGCTCGAGCCGGTATGCGGATCCGTTCCTTGATCGCTTGACCTTCTCCATGGCCTCTGAACTAAGTCGACCTTTGGAATCAAGGGCGACTTTCGCTTTCTCTTTTGGAGTCCATTGGTCATCAATCTCCTAGTGTAGTGGAGATCTACACTTTTGCCCGTACAAGGCTTTGTAGGGTGCCATCCCAATTGTGGCATGATAGCTGTTATTATAGGCGAACTCGCCAATGGTAAGTGTGAATCCCAACTTCCTTGAAATCCAACGTGCAGTGCTCGCAAAGATATCTTCCAGGGTTTAAATCGTTCGCTCAGATCGCCATCCGTTTGTGGATGTCTTCTGCGGTCTTTGCTTAGCAGCAAGGTACCCAATTTCTCGTGCAAACACTTCCAAAATCTGGAGACAAACCTCGGGTCTCTGTCGACACAATGTCGATCGGCACTTTATGCGGTCGAATGATCTCTCGGATATAAATTTGCGTGAGGTTTCGCAAAATTTTCGGTTTTCTTCATGTGTAAGAAGTGTGCAAATTTCGTGAGTCGGTCTACAACTACCCATATAGCATCATGGCCTCCTCTAGTCCTGGTAGATCCGTCACGAAGTCCATCGTTATGTGTTCCCATTTCCACTCGGAAATTCTCAACGGTTGTAATAAACCAGATGGTCGTTGGTGTTCTGGCTTTACTCGTTGACAAGTCAAACATCTCGCAACGAACTCCGCTACCTGGTTCTTCATGTTTACCCACCCAGTAATGCCATTTCAAGTCCTTATACATCTTATTTCCTCCGGGGTGTATAGTGTATTTCGAACGGTGTGCTTCTGAGAGAATTCTACTCCTAATCCGCTCGTCACTTGGTACACAAACTCGATTTCGAAATTTGATGATCCCATCTTCATGTATCGAGAATTCTGACCTCTCTCCTTTAAGTATCTTCTCTTTCAGTTTTTGAAGTTGCACATCTGTCCCCTGTGCTGCCTTGATCTCGTTCAGTAAACTAGGTTTAACCGAAATGTTAGCACAAGAAATTTGAGTATTGGTCCTCGTTGGATTCCAAGTGCTCAACTCTTCTAATGATTTCTACTTTCGAATCATTAGTCTGGTTAAACTCGCCTTTTTCCTCAAGGCGTCAGCTACTACGTTAGCTTTCCCGGGATGGTATTGGATATCAAAGTGATAGTCCTCTATTAACTCCATCCATCTTCGTTGCCTCAAATTGAGATCCTTCTGAGAGAATAAATACTTCAGGCTCTTATGATCTATGTAAACCATGAATGTTTCTCCGTAGAGATAATGCCTCCATTTCTTTAACGCGAACACTATTGCCGCCAATTCCAAGTCATGCGTTGGGTAATTGGCTTCATACGGCTTGAGTTTCCGTGATGCATAAGCAATGACCTTTCCTTCCCCGCATGAGTCGCTCCTATTCCTTCCTTTGATGCATCATTGTAGAGACGACAAAGTTTTATGTTCCCTTTGGAAGGGCTAAGACCGAGCCGTAGTAAGTCATTTCTTGACTCTTGAAACCAAACCTCACACTTGTCATTCCACTCAAACTTGACTTGCTTACGGGTTAGTCGAGTGAGTGGTCCGGCTATCTTGGAGAAATCCTGGATAAATCTTCGATAATATCCAGCTAGTCCTAAGAAACTTTCGATCTCGATTCTGAGCACTGGGTTGTTTCCATTCAACCACTATCTCATGTACCTTCGAAGAATCTACGACGATCCCGATCGGATACTATGTGTCCCAAGAATGCGACTTCACTCACCCAAAATTCGCACTTGCTGAATTTGGCATATAGCTTGTGCTCGTAGTGTCTCCAAAACAATTTTAGGATAGCGTTCATGCTCTTCTCTAGACTTAGAGTATACGAGTATGTCATCAATGAATATCACTACGAATTGATCCAAATAAGGCTGAAAAACTCGATGCATCGATCTATAAACGCCGCTGGTGCGTTTGTCCGGGAAAAGCGCGTCACTACAAACTCGTAGTGTCCATATGTCGGTTTGAAATGCCATTTTGGAAACGTCTTCTTCACGGATCTCCAACTAATAATATCCTTGTTGTAAATCAAACTTGAGTACACCGTCGCTCCTTGAAGTTGATCAAACGATTCGTCTATCCTCGGGAGAGGATATTTGTTCTTGATGGTCACGCTATTAAGACCGCGATAATCTATACACGTCTTAATGTGCCATCCTTCTTTTTGACAAATAAGACAGGTGCTCCCAGGGAGACATACTTGGTCGGATAAATCCCACATCCAAACCGAATTGAGTCTTCAACTCTTGTAACTCAACGGGGGCCATTCTATACGGCGTTACGGCATCGGGCGTTCCTGGTAATACCGATGGTGAACTCGACTTCCCTATCCGGGAGGGACGGTGGTGAGTTCTTGTGGAAATACATTTGTATATTCCGATACTATAGGTACTTGGTTAATTTGGGTCTCAACCTTGGGTTTGTTAATTACAAACACCAAGTACCCCTGCGCCCCCTCTAGTGATTGCTCTCCTCGCTTTCATTCTTTGAAATGATTGGGGCAATCTTAACTCGTGTCCTTCCCGAAATTTCCACTTCGGGCTTAGGAGTTCACATAGCTTAATGGACTTGCGATGGCAGTCCATTTGTGCATGGTGTGCGGACAACTGATTCATTCCCAAAATTACGTCGTATTTGGATATAGGTAATAAAATCAAATCGGCAGGAAAATTTATCTCATCAATCTTAACCGCATGCATTATAGATAATATTTGTTAT
Source organism: Rehmannia glutinosa (assembly GCA_016081115.2). Lineage (NCBI taxonomy): Eukaryota > Viridiplantae > Streptophyta > Magnoliopsida > Lamiales > Orobanchaceae > Rehmannia > Rehmannia glutinosa. Next base: position 85,521,803 of record CM071936.1, on the reverse strand, counting down.
CGGCTTGCGCCATAGGAGTTGATACTTCTAAACATATAGGCATATGTTCCATGCATGCATGCGATTTTACAGACAAAATGCGGTGCGACAAATGAATGCGATGATCCAGGGTGAAACAAGTATATTAGCGTAGTGGTTAGATACTAGAAGCGCACCTTCCACCACGTCTGTTGCCTCCGAGCCTCATGTCCGGCTAGTGCAAATGCTCGGCGGGCATCCTTGCCCGATTTCCTGGCCATTACCCCGCTTTGGCGGCCGTGACTTGCTTCATTCGATCCTCGTACCGGGCAATCCTTCGGTGGTGTTGATTACTACCACGCAGCGCAAACACCTTCTCTGTTTTTATCATTGGGTATGCCCTGGTTTTACGGCAATGTGCACACACTTGACCCGACTTTCCATGTAATGGTCCTTTCCCTTTATCCGTCTTATTCACTTGGTCCCTTTTCTCAAACTTAGCAGTCGCTTAGATGGTTGTCCCAGTGTCCTCTTGAGATTGTTTGATGGCCTCTCCCATCGCATCCGTCCAACAGTTCAGTCCCGACTCGATGCGGAGAGCCGCTTTACTGTGGGCCGAGTAGGTTGTCATTTCAACGATCAAAAGTCGCTTTTGAAGTTCGATTTGATCCCCGTGTGAACTTATATAATTTGTCCTCTTTTGTACTGATTGTCCCCAGAGCATATTTGGACAACTGATGAAACTCAGACTGGGCTACAGACATGTTCCCTTGCCTCAACTTATGAAATTCATCCCAGCGTGCCTCTTTCACAACTTGGGGAATGTACTGCTCATGGAATTCATTTTAAAATTTTCCCATGTTCTATCTACTCGATCATGTTCCCACTTTCTCTCAACTGCTCTCCACCAATCTTGAGCAGCCGATTCTAGTCGGAACACAAAATGAGTGTAACCTACTCTGTTCCTTGGAATATTGGAGAGCATTAAAGATATTTTCAATTTTCTGAATTCATTCTTCCGCCTTTATGTCATCTGGCTCCCCTAAGAAATTCGGTGGGTTGAATCATAGGAACCGCTCCAATGTGCGATCATTCGCCTCTCGAACAAGTTCAGGAATAAGCTGTTGAGGCTCTGCTTGTTGTCTCATGAGCAACAGGATTTGTTGCAGGGCCTGTGCAGTTAAGTTATCTCTAGCGGTGGCGGAGGAGGTGGTGGCAATTCGAGGAGGGTACCGTTCCTGGGGCGCGTCAATATTCCTTTGGGAACACGGCGGGGTCTCCGCGTCCACGGTGTCCAACCATTCGTATTTTGAAGTTTAGCTACAATTCATAAATGAATGATTCCAATAACTACTCGCGTAAAACAAGTTATATCACAAGAAAGCAACAACAAAAGACACAAGACATAGAATAAGTAGAAAAGGTATATTCATTGATGTGAAAATTTGAATACACCCAAATGAGTTCATACAATGTAAAATCTGAGAATCGAAGATAAATCTAGAGTCGAATACAACTTGATCAAAGTACAACGGGAAGCAAAATACAAGAATGGAAATATCGTCGGCTAAAATCTAACATAAAAGCTATCTTCTCGGTGAGGTTGCCGTCATCATCACTAGCGGCCACGTCCACAATTGGAACTCGATCGGTGAGGTAGCTCTCAAGATCGTGCCGTTGGCTAAATCTAGCCACTGCTCCAGTCTCGGAGCGTCATCAAGTGGGGCGGATTCAAGCACCTCGGGCTCTCCGTCCTCCATTGGATCTTCATCGGGATCTTCCTCGGGATCCTCTTGAGATCCCCGGGATCCTCTTCATTGTTCGCCAGGGTCGGCCTCCTGGTTCCACCTCGGGTGGTGGTGGCGCTAGTGCATTGGTTGCAAAGCGGTCTCAAAGCAAGATCCCGCCGAGACAAGGCTGTGTGAGGTCCTCGATCACCGTCATCTGTTTGATGATAGTCTCCTCGAGGCATTCAATGGTATCCCTTGACATGTACGCGTCCATCTCCCACTTTGTGCGGCCTTCCCTGGCGCGTTCCATCTTCTTGCGAGTATTGTCCAAGCATTCTTGGATCAACCGAATTTGATCTTCGCGAGCGCGGATGGTGTTTTCGCGATCCTTAGCAAGGAGAGTAAGACTATTCTTCTTCTCTTGGCTCTTCGCCAGGAGGTGTCCTAATTCGCGAGTGCGGTGACGTTCCTCGGTTAGCTCAGAGTTGGCCTGAAGAAATGCCTGGTGCCAATATAGCTTTAACGCCTTATAGTAGCCTTGCTCAACACGGGCCTCAACTACATCCCACCAAGTTAGGGGCACTGCATCCATCCTGGTCAACAAAACTAAGGCGGATTAGACGAAGGTAAAGGAAAGATAAGGAGGAAATAAGGAAATAATGAATAAAGAAAGTCAGTCAAGAGTCAACTAAGTCAAGACAAGTACGACTATGGAATCTCCAAGTATACGTTCTAACTTAGTTTAAATCTCAATAATATGGTTCTCCGCCAATTTGAAATTGATTTCACGCTTAATTAGTCAAGTCGCGGTACTACCTAACACAGACCGAGGGTCCTATCCTGGGTCAGCTCGGTGTAAGTTACCATCTTACTAGCCGAGCTTTGATACCATAACTGTCACGCCCCAAACGTGACGCGACGACGATCAACCACTTAATTAGAAATAAACCAAAAGTCTAGAGCAGCGGAAATAAAATAAACATAAGTACGAATTACAACTTAAAGTCTAACGAGGTCCAAATACATCCGACATAATAATCTGAATACGTTTACAGGCCAAAACTAAAGCGTAAAGAACACCATATCCAAATATTAAATGTCAAGGTTCCTATGCCCTCAAGTTACAGTCAAATAGAGAAAAGAGTAGCAGGATAAAAGGGAGTCCAACATCCGCAGAAGTTAATGAAATAATTACAATCATCAGAAAGATGGTACAAGTTCGACAGGCGGGGCGAGGGTCAACAATCTGCGGTCGGGTCGACATCCTCGACATCATCCCCATCTAAAGGTTAGAAACACAGGAGGAATGAGACAGAAATCTCAGTGGATGGGGTGATCGTGTGCAAGTGTGGAGATATATATTTTGATGCAAGAAACAGTCGTATGAAAAATGCGTGAGATATGATGTGTGATTTCACACACAGCCCACAAGCGTCGTGAGAAATATATTTAAGTAATCTACTTATACAGTTTTAAGAAAACAGTTCGTGGTCACACAGGCACTATGTGATTCAAGCAAGACAGGAGGATTGCGTATGGATTTGTAGCACCAATCCTATGCAATACAAGTAGCGATTTGCGTGCGGTTTTATAGCGCCAACCAAATGGGTCCGATTAACTCGAGAATCGTGTGGATCGGGGCAGTGATTCCTTCGTTCTTTCTTGTAACTCCCCGAGCAAGATGGTCCAAGACCTGTCACCTTATCGCTCCATAGGCAAAGACAAAATCCACACTGGATCTAGCAAGGCTCGGATTTGTCATAATCATGATTATACCTCAAGTACTACGACCCGCTTCCCTTGGACAAACTTTGTCCCTCGATTGCGGGATTAGGGCGATGGGGGCGAGGAGAGTGGAATAGCGGCCGAAACTGCCGGTTCCATCCCCCGACGTATCCATTCCGATCGTGAGCTCGATACACCAAGTTGACTCAGCGGGAAAATAAATACAAGTTCAGGTAGTCAACCAGTGCAATGAGTATTATTGATTGGGAAGCGATTCGAGAAAATTTTCAAAAATCGCGAGTGACAATTATGGCGTTGGTGGAGTTATTTGGATGAAGATGATTATCGGGAGGATAAGCATCACGCCCCAAACAGACGCGACGAAGCGATTCACAACTTAAATACAAATGGACTGATCCGGACAATACCAATGAGAACCCAATAAGGAGTCTAAATAGCGTGAGAAATAAATAATGGATACAAGTTATCACTTAAAGTCTACATTCCAACATCCAAATTACAACCCGAAATTCAACAAGGTAGTAACTTAAAGCCAAGGGTCATACGCCCTCAATTACAACCCGAATTGATTAGGATACAAAAGTCAACAACAACATAATAAGAAAAGAGTCCAATCAACAACAAGAAGCGGTAAATCCAACAAGCGTAGTACAAAGTCTCAATCCGAGCGGTTCAAAGATCCCCGGCGAAATCCTCATCTAAGGTTAGAAAACGGTGGGGATGAGACAAAAATCTCGGTGGATGGGGTGATCGTAATGCGAGGGTGGCGCAATATAGTTAATGTGAGAAAAACAGATTTAAAAACGCGTGAGTATGATGCATGGTTTCACACGATTCTAGCGTCGTGATAAAATATTTAAATAATATACTTATACGATTTAAGAAAACAGTTCATGGTCACACGGGCACTATGTGATACGATCAAGACAGTAGGATTGCGTACGGACTTGTAAGCGCCAACCAATGCAAAAAGCGAGGTAGCGGTTGCGTGCGAAAATGTAACGCCAACCAAAACGGGACGATAACTCCGGAATCGTGTGGATCGAGACAGCGATTCCTTCGTTCTTCCTTGTAACTCCCGTCGGTATGGTCCAAGACCGCACCTTATCGCTCGTAGGCAAAGACAAAATCCCGGTGGAGTGGCGAGGCTCTGATCTGTCATAATCATGATTATACCTCGATCTACGACCGCTTCCCTTGGACAAACTCCGTCCCTCGATTGCGGGATTAGGGCGATGGGGCGAAAGAGTGGAATAGCGGCCGAGCTGCCGGTTCCATCCCCCGGCGTATCCATTCCGAGCGTGAGCTCGACACACCAAGTTGACTCGGCGGGGAAGGTAATAACAATTCTGCATACCAACCAGCAATCGAGTATTATTGATTCAGGAAGCGAGTTTAGGAAAAGTTTTGAAAAGCGAGTGGTAATTATGGCGTTAGTGGAGTGTTGGTGAAGATGATCATCGGAAGGATAAGCAATCTTCGATATTTTGAAAGATTAGGTGGAACATGAGTCCCGTTATAGATTCAAAATCGCAAGGCTAGGAAGTCGCTCCGCGATCGGGTATTAATCGGTCAAATTGATACGATAAGTCAAGGGTTTTGAGAAAAGTAAAATACTTTAATTAAATCTCAAATACAGAGAGTCCAGGGCTATTTTAGTAAAGGAGAAAATAATTTGAGTTAGGTCCTTTATAAAAGAGAAATTGTAATTTAGCCCCGTTTTGTAAAAACTAACACTTTTGGGGTTAAAATTGAATAATTAAATATCCCGACCTTGAACAATTATGAGGTCAGTTCCTAAATTCTCCAAATTGTCCAGAGATTCAGGTTATTAAAGTTTTGAGGTCGAGTTTTTGTAAAAATCTCACATTGGCCCCAAATTTGTAAAAATTGTCAATTCGGACTTTAAGTTTTAAAAATTCGGAACTCACAAACCGGAAGGGATTTTAATGTGGTTACAGTTGGAAAATGTCACTAAGGTTAGTAGGATATTGGGACAAAAGCAGTTTTTAAAAACAATATGTGTAGGTCCTTCAACGTTTGAAAATATCATTTTTGTCCCATTTTAAAATAATTGCCTTTAAGGCTTTTAGGGGTCCAATTGTTATGAAATTTGAACCTTGGATCCAAAATACAATTAATTTATAGTTAAGTTAGAATTCCCAGGTGCATGGGCTGCATAAGTCCTGGAAATTTCATTTGGGTCCTCAAGTTTAATATTTTTCACATTAGTCCCTCAATTTTAGTAAAATTGTTTTCCAAGCCCTAACCACTTGGATTTTTAAAATACTTTTTAAAATATGTGATTCCCAGTAGCTTAAAAGTAAAATTTTCAATTTATAAAGTTTAGGTCTGGTACAGTTTTAAAAATTGCAAAGTAGCCCTTAAACTTTCAAAATTTTACAATCTAGTCCTTGGGCTTTTAAAGGTTGATTTTATTTATCTTAAAACTCTTAAAATATTATTAAAATATCCAAAAGTCATTTTTGAACCTGAGTACAGTCCCAAAATGTCTAAAGGCTCATGATCAAATTTTCTACATGCATTTTAATAAAACACCTAAAAGTTGGAAAAATAATTTTCCACCCACCTTAATTTTGGAAATTGTGAAATAAAAGGATAATTTCACAATTTTTTTGGATGAGGCTTCTTAGGTCAGCCCCTAAGTCAAGAAAATATCAAAATTTGGAGTTAGAAAAATGAGAGAAAAATTAAGGAGAAAAAGAAGGAATTAAGGAAATGAAAAGGACTACACTTTACCTTGTGTAGTAGATGTTTGGAGACTAGTTGAAGCTCAAAATTGGAATTTTGGCTCAACTCCAAAAATCTCCTAAAGTCAGCCCCTATTTCTCAAAAATGAAAAAGGGGTGTTAAAATTTGAAAAAATAGGAAGAGTAGGAAAGAAGGGGTCTGAAGACACAATTCTTACCTTGTAGTCAAATTTTCTCTACTATATTCTTCTTCAAGCTTGAGGTCCTTCTTCAAAATGTTGTCAAGCTCTAACCTTCAAAGTATTCTAAATGTACCTCCAAAACCAAATCCAAACTTAAGTTAAGAAGGTGGAAGAGATGAACAAGGTGATATCCAAAATGGATTGAAGCTAAAATTTCTTACCTTGTAGTATAGTGGTTCGATTTTTATGGTGTATAAGGATGAAAATGTTGAATTTTTTTCTAAGTATGGAAGAAGAAAGTAAGAAGAAGAGTAGAGAGAAGTTGAGAGTTTTTAGAGAGAAGGAGGAGAAAGGCTTTGAGTGTTAGAATGTGTTGATGAGAAATGAAATGAAATTTTTGTGTAAAAATGCCATAATGGCCGTCCAAGTGAGAGAGGAAGAGAGGAATTTTTTGTTCAAATTGTGTCTTGTAATTTGTCTCTTGCATGGAGACAAAAATGCAAGTCAAAGTGTGGGTCAATTGGAATTTGAGAGTAATAAGAAGAATGTTGGTTAAGTGGGAATAAGTTGGGGAAAATAGTAATAAAGAATTGGTGTATAAGATGATGTGTATAATGTTTGAATTAATGATATAATTATACACAAGATGACTAATATATGGTGTATGTGTACAAGAGTTGGATGATATTTTTATCCCAAAATATCCACAATGGTAAAATCCACTATGAGGGCAAAATGGTAATTCCATATTTTGTTTTGTCCCAATTTTGATGATAATAGATGAAATATATCAATCTCCAAAATAATTAGTGATTTCCTTGATCACTTGTAAGTCTCATGATCACTTAATCTAAATCAACATCTTAATTCTATAAGGTAAAAGTCTAAAATAAATAGTCTCTTAAATTTCTAAAGTGACTAATAAATACAAAAATAGTACTAATGATCAATCAAGTGATCATAAATGAGGAATAAATTAATGATGATCATGATCACAAGTAATTAAATAAAATGAATTAAAATACAAGATGTATATATTATTAATAATTACGTCAAAATGACGAGGTAAAATAGTCGATCAAAAGCTTAAACAACAATAAGGTTCAACTAATAGCTTTCGAAAAAATCGGGGCTTCACATCCTCCCCTCCTTAAAAGAATTTGGTCCCCAAATTCTCTTGAAATAGTTCGGATATTGATTCCTTATGTCATCTTCCATTTCCCACGTTGCGTCTTCGTCTCGGTTGTGGTTACGCCACACTACTTTAACCATCGGAATTTCTCTCTTACGCAATCGTCATGATCTGGCGATCGATGATCCTTATTGGCCTCTCGGTGTAGGATAGATTTTCCATTAGAGGAGGAGTATCTCGGTGATGATATGCTCGGGATCGGTTGATACTTCTTGATCTCAAACGTGGAATACATCGTGCATTCGCATATGGTCTTTGTAACTCGAGTCGTAGGCTAACTTCCCGATCCTCTGTAAAATCTTGTAAGGTCCAACATATCTCGCTCAACTTGCCTCCTTTCTTCGGATGATCAATCCTTTCCGTGGTGAGAGTCTAAGAAATACTTCATCACCGACTTCAAATTCCAAATCCTTTCTTCTCTTGTCCGCGTAACTCTTTTGGCGGCTCGAGTGTGCGAATCCGCTCCTTGATCGGCTTGACCTTCTCCATGGCCTCCGAACTCGATCGACCTTTGGAATCGGCGACTTTCGTTTCTCTTCGAGTCCATTGGTCATCAATCTCCCGGTGTAGTGGGGATCTACATTTTCGCCCATACAATGCCTCGTAGGGTGCCATCCCAATCGTGGCCTGATAACTGTTATTGTAGGCGAATTCGGCTAATGGTAAGTGCGAATCCCAACTTCCTTGAAAATCCAAGGTGTAGGCTCGCAACATATCTTCAAGGGTTTGAATTGTTCGCTCGGACTGTCCATCGGTTTGTGGATGTGCTGCTGTGATGTGCTGAAACTTAGTGAGGTATCTAATTCCTCGTGTAAGCACTTCCAAAATCTGGAGACAAACCTCGGGTCTCTGTCGGATACTATATCGGTACTCCATGCGATCGAATGATTTCTCGGATATAAGTCTGTGCAAGTTTCTACAAGCTATCAGTTTTCTTGATGGGTAAAAAGTGTGCAGATTTCGTGAGTCGGTCTACAACTACCCAGATAGCATCATGGCCTCCTCTGGTCCTTGGTAGATCCGTCACAAAGTCCATCGTTATATGTTCCCATTTCCACTCGGGAATTCTCAACGGTTGTAGTAAACCAGATGGTCGTTGGTGTTCTGCTTTTACTCGTTGACAAGTCAAACATCTCCCAACGAACTCGCTACCTGGTTCTTCATGTTTACCCACCAATAACTCTGTTTCAAATCCTTATACATCTTGTTTCCTCCAGGATGTATAGTGTATCTCGAGCGTGTGTGCCTCTTCTAGGATTCTATTCCTAATGCTCGTCATTCGGTACACACACTCGATTAGGAACACGATAACTCCATCTTCAAAAGTGCGAGAATTCTCGATCTTTCTCCTTTAAGTATCTTCTCCCGGTTTTGAAGATGTGTATCTTTCTCTTGTGCTTCTTTGATCTCATTTAGATTGAGTGTAATGAAATGTTAGCACATGAAATCGAGTACTAGTTCTCGTCGATTCCAATTGCTCACTCTTTTAATGATTCCCACTCTCGAATCATAAGTCCGGCTAAGCTCGCCTTTACGCTTAGAGCGTGCGCTACGACATTAGCTTTTAGGGATGGTATTGAATATCAAAGTGATAGTCCTCAATCAACTCCATCCATCTCCGTTGCCTCATTGAGATCTTTTCGGGAGAATAGATACTTCAAGCTCTTATGATCCGTGAAAAATGTGAATGTTGCCCGTAGAGATAGTGTCTCCATTTCTTCAACGCGAAAACTATCCGCCAATTCCAAGTCATGCGTTGGATAATTGGCCTCATACGGCTTGAGCTTTCGTGATGCATAAGCGATAACCTTTCCTTCCCCGCATGAGCACTTTGCTCCTAGTCCTTCTTTTGATGCATCACTTTGTAGACGACAAAGTTTTTGTTCCCTTTGGAAGGGCTAAGGCGAGCCGTAGTAAGTCGTTTCTTGACTCTTGGAAACTCGTCTCGCATTTGTCATTCCACTCAAACTTGACTTGCTTCAGGTTAGTCGAGTGAGTGGTCCGCTATCTTGGAGAAGTCCGGATAAATCTTCGATAATATCCGGCTAGTCTAGGAAACTTCGATTTCCGTTCTGGACTCGGGTTGTTTCCATTCAACCATTGTCTTTACCTTCAAAGGATCTCTTTGCAATCCCGGCCGGATACTATATGTCCTAAGAATGCGACTTCACTAAGCCAAAATTCGCACTTGCCTTTGAATTTGGCATACGAACTTATGCTCTCGTAGTGTCTCTAAAACGATTTTTGGATGACGTTCGTGCTCTTCTCTAGACTTAGAGTATACTAGTATGTCATCAATGAATATCACTACGAATTGATCCAAATAAGGTTGGAAGACTCGTGCATCGATCCATAAATCTTCTTTGGTGCATTAAATCGAGACCGAAAGGCATTACTACAAACTCGTAGTGTCCATATCGGGTTTGAAATGCGATTTTGAAATGTCTCCTTCGCGGATTTTCAGATTGGTAATATCCTTGTTGTAAATCAAACTTGAGTACACCGTTGCTCCTTGAAGTTGATCAAATATTTCGTCTATCCCGGGAGGGGATATTTGTTTTTGATGGTCACACTATTAAGTCCACGATAATCTATACATAGTCTTAATGTGCCATCTTTCTTTTTGATTTAACAAAGACACAGTGCTCCCCCGGAGACGTACTCGGTCGGATAAATCCCACATCCATCGATTTTACGTAATTGCGTTTTCAGCTCTTGTAACTCAAGAGGAGCCATTCTATACGGTGTTACGGCAATCGGGCGGTCCACGGCAACACCGATGGTGAACTCGACTTCCCTATCCGGGAGGGATAGTGATGAGTTCTTGTGGAAATACATCCGTATATCGATACTATAGGTACTTGGTTGATTTGTATCTCAACCTTGGGTTTGTTAATTACAAACGCCAAGTACCCCGAGCCCTCTAGTGATCGCCCTTCTCGCTTTTATTCTTTGAAATGATTGGGGCAATCTTAACTCGTGCCCTTCCCGAAATCTCCACTTCGGGTTTAGGGTTCACATAGCTTAATGGACTTGTTATGGCAGTCCATTTGTGCATGGTGTGCGAGATAACGATTCATTCCCAATATTACGTCGTATTCGGATATAGGTAACAAGATCAAATCGGCAGGAAAGTTTATCTCAAAGCAATCTTAACCGCATGCATTATAGATAATATCATTATCGACTCGCACCCATAGGAGTTGACACTTCTAAGCATATAGGCATATGTTCCATGCATGCATGCGGTTTGTGTACAAAATGCGGTGCAACAAATGAATCGTTGATCCGGGTCGAACAATATTTTAGCGTAGTGGTTAGATACTAGAAGCGTACCTTCCACCACGTCTGTTGCCTCGGAGCCTCTTGTCCGGCTAGTGCAAATGCTCGGCGGGCATCCTTGGCCGATTACCCTGGCCATTTCGCTTACGTGGTTGCGTTTGTTTAGATCGATCATTGTACTTGGGCAATCTTGCGGTGGTGTTGATTACTACCACAGCAAGCAAACACCTTCCTTGTTTACGCCAGCGATTGTCGGCGAGTATGTCCCGGTTTCGGCAATGCGCACATTCTTGACCCGGCTTTCCTTGTATCTTGGTCTTTTTCCTTTGTATGCATCCATTAACCGGTCCCTTCAAACTTAGTAGGCGGTTTAGATGGCCATCCCACTTGGTGGCCTCTTAAAAGCATTCGATGGCCTACTCTGCTAAATCTGTCAATACGGTTCGATCCCGACTAATGCGTAGAGAGAGCCTTTCACGGTGAGTAGGTTGCCAATTCAACGATCAACAATTGTTTCGAAGTTCGATTTCAATCCTCGAGTGAACTTGTAAAAGCTTATCCTCTTGATCTTGATTGTCCCCAGAGCATACTTGGACAATCGGTGAAATTGACTTCATCTTGAGCCACGGTCAGGTTCCTCGCCTCAATCTATGGAATTCATCCCGAGCGTGCTTCCTTCACAACACTGGGAATATTTGTTCATTGAACTCGGCCAAGAAATTTCCCATGATCGATTACCTGGTCATGTTCCCATCTCCTTTCAATGCCCTCCACCGAGTCTCTAGGCCGATTCGGGCATTTAAATACGGCGAGTGTGACTCTGCTCGTCGGAGTATTGAAGAGCATTGAAGATATTTTCTAGCTTCTCTATCCATTCTTCCGCTTTCACATCGTCGGCTCCCCAAGAAGGTTGGTGGGTCGAACCGCGGGAGAATCGCTCCAATGTGCGATCGTTCGCCTCTCGGGCGGGTTCGGGAACACAGGTTGAGGCTCGCACTGTTACCTCATAAACACCGATGATTTGCTGCAATGCTTGTGCGGTCAAATTGTCTCCTGCAGCAGTGGAGGAGGTGGTGGTAATTCGGAGAGGGTACCCGATCCTGGGTACATCATCGTCTCCTCGTGGAACGCGACGAGGTCTCCCACGCCCTCGATGTTACGCCATTCGTATCTTGGTGCGTTAGTTGCAATGCGAGTAAATGAATACAATAATTATTCGCGTAAAGCAAAAGATATCGTAGGGAAAGTAACATCAGACACAAGACACTGAATAAATAGCAAAAGGTATATCCATTAATATAAAATTGAATACACCCAAAGTACATCAGCAGAATACTAAGTCGGATACATGGAATCAAAATACATCAGGATCTAGTACAATAATGTAAGGTACAACACTGGACTACACAGCTACAACAACAAAAGTACAACTGACAATCTGCTAGCTAATCAGTGAGATCGCCATCATCATCGCTCGCAGCTATGTCATGATCGGGGCACAGGTCGGGTTGGCGGCGCCTCAACCTCGGGCCAATCCACAAAGTCCAACCACTGCTCAAAGCCCTGAGCCTCATCGAGTGGAGCAGCCTCCGGCTCTCCAATGTCGACTGGATCCTCCTCGGGATCCTCCTCGGGATCTTCCTCGGCATCAGTACGGAGTTCGCCTCGGCGGTGGCAATGGGCGAGCATTAGCGCTAAAGCGGCCTCTTCAGTGGGCGTCCTCGAGTTAGGGCCTGTGTAAGGTCCTCAATGATCGTATCATCGCTTGATGAGGGTCTCCTCCAAGCGATCGACATGATTTCTACGGGATAGACGGGCATCAATCTCCCATTTTGGCGACCATCGCCGTCCTCTTCATTTTCTCCCGCATGTTATCCGGCGCTCCTGGATACTTTGTATTTGGTCCTCCCGCGCTCTTATGGTGTTATCGCGGTCCTTGATGACAATGGTCAGTTCGTTCTTCTCATCTTGGCTTATCGCCAAGCGCTGAGTCAGGTCTCTGTTGCGTTGGCGCTCTGGCTAGTTCGTGGTAAATGCGTTCGCTTTCCCGGTGCCAATGAATCATCAGTGCCCGGTAATATTCCCGCTCAGCACGGGCATGGAATACATCCCACCACGTAGGCGGCATCGGCTCCATCCTGATAAAACAAACTAAGGCGGATCAGTCAAAGGTAGTGGAAAGATAAGAAAGAATAAGGAAGAACGAGTAAGGGAAATCAGTCAAAATCAAATAAGTCAAGACAAGTATGATTATGAATCTCAAAGTACGCATTCTAACTTAGTTCAAATATCAATAAGACGGTTCTATGCTAATTTGAAATCGATTTCACACTTAATTGGTCAAGTCGCGGTACTACCCGAACACGCATCGAGGGTCCTATCTGGGTCGGCTCGGTGTAAGTTTCCATCTTACTAGCCGAGCTCGATACCACTCTTCTTGTCACGCCCCAAACGGGACGCGACGAACGATTCATAACTTAAATACAAATGGACTAACATCGGACAATACCAATGAGAACCCGATAAGGAGTCTAAATAGCGGCGGAAATAAATAATGGATACAAGTTATCACTTAAAGTCTATATTCCAACATCCAAATTACAACCCGAAATTCAACAAGGTAGTAACTTAAAGCCAAGGGTCATACGCCCCTCAATTACAAACCCGAATTGATTAGGATACAAAAGTCCAACAACAACATAATAAGAAAAGAGTCCAATCAACAACAAGAAGCGAAAATCCAACAAGCGTAGTACAAAGTCTCAATCGAGCGGTTCAAAGATCCCCGGTGAAATCCTCATCTAAGGTTAGAAAACGGTGGGGATGAGACAAAAATCTCAGTGGATGGGGTGATCGTAATGCGGGTGGCGCAATATAGTTAATGTGAGAAAAGCGATTTATACGAAAAACGCGTGAGTATGATGCATGGTTTCACACACACGATTCACAAGCGTCGTGATAAAATATTTAAATAATATACTTATACGATTTAAGAAAAAAGCGATTCATGGTCACAGCACTATGTGATACAAAGACAGTAGGATTGCGTAAACGGACTTGTAGCGCCAACCAATGCAAAACAGGTAGCGGTTGTGTACGAAAATGTAACGCCAACCAAAGCGGGGCGATAACTCCGGAATCGTGTGGATCAGGACAGCGATTCTTCGTTCTTCCTTGTAACTCCCGTCAGTATGGTCCAAGACCGGCACCTTATCGCTCCGTAGGCAAAGACAAAATCCCGGTGGAGTGGCGAGGCTCGGATCTGTCATAATCATGATTATACCTCGATCTACGACCCGCTTCCCTTGGACAAACTCCGTCCCTCGGTTGTGGGATTAGGGCGATGGGGTAGGAAGAGTGGAATAGCAGCCGAGCTGCCGGTTCCATCCCCGACGTATCCATTCCGACTGTGAGCTCGACACACCAAGTTGACTCGGCGGGGAAGGTAATAACAATTCTGACGATCAACCAGCGATCAGTATTATTGATTCAGAGAGATTTAGGAAAAGTTTTGAAAAGCGCGAGTGGTAATTATGGCGTTGGTGGAGTGTTGGTGAAGATGATCATCAGAAGGATAAGCAATCTTCGATATCTTGAAAGATTAGGTGGAACATGAGTCCCGTTATAGGTTCAAAATCGCAAGGCGAGGAAAGTCGCTCGCGATCGTGTATTAATGTCGGTCAAATTGATACGATAAGTCAAGGGTTTTGAGAAAAGTAAAATACTTTAATTAAATCTCAAATTCAGAGAGTCCAGGGCTATTTTAGTAAAGGAGAAAATAACTTGAGTTAGGTCCTTTATAAAAGAGAAATTGTAATTTAGCCCCGTTTTGTAAAAACTAACACTTTTGGGGTTAAAATTGAATAATTAAATATCCCGACCTTGAAAAATTATGAGGTCAGTTCCTAAATTCTCCAAATTGTCCAGAGATTCAGGTTATTAAAGTTTTGAGGTCGAGTTTTTGTAAAAATCTCACATTGGCCCCAAATTTGTAAAAATTGTCAATTCGGACTTTAAGTTTTAAAAATTCGGAACTCACAAACCGGAAGGGATTTTAATGTGGTTCCAGTTGGAAAATGTCACTAAGGTTAGTAGGATATTGGGACAAAATCAGTTTTTAAAAACAATATGTGTAGGTCCTTCAACTTTTGAAAATATCATTTTTGTCCCATTTTAAAATAATTGCCTTTAAGGCTTTTAGGGGTCCAATTGTTATGAAATTTGAACCTTGGGTCCAAAATACAATTAAGTTATAGTTAAGTTAGTATTCCCAGGTGCATGGGCTGCATAAGTCCTGGAAATTTCATTTGGGTCCTCAAGTTTAATATTTTTCACATTAGTCCCTCAATTTTAGTAAAATTGTTTTCCAAGCCCTAACCACTTGGATTTTTAAAATACTTTTTAAAATATGTGATTCCCAGTAGCTTAAAAGTAAAATTTTCAATTTATAAAGTTTAGGTCTGGTACAGTTTTAAAAATTGCAAAGTAGCCCTTAAACTTTCAAAATTTTACAATCTAGTCCTTGGGCTTTTAAAGGTTGATTTTATTTATCTTAAAACTCTTAAAACATTATTAAAATGTCCAAAAGTCATTTTTGAACCTGAGTACAGTCCCAAAATTCGAAATTTGCAGAGGGGTCCTTTAACTTTCATTTTCTTGCAATTTAGTCCACCAACTTTCCATTTTTACATTTTTAAGTCCAAAATTGAAATTTAATCAATTATGCTCGACTTTTCCAGGTTATAAGGCATCCAAAACATAGATTTTAAAGATCATACACATGCATGTCCAATACATACAATAATTCATCAATTAAAGCATTAAAGTGTACATGCATGCACCTAAAATTCAATAAATAGCAAGTTTGAGCAACTCTTGAGAATTTTCATGACTTGATATATAAAATTGACATGAAATACATAGATTATATATATCTCAAGGCTCATGATCAAATTTTCTACATGCATTTTAATAAAACACCTAAAAGTTGGAAAAATAATTTTCCACCCACCTTAATTTTGGAAATTGTGAAATAAAAGGATAATTTCACAATTTTTTTGGATGAGGCTTCTTAGGTCAGCCCCTAAGTCAAGAAAATATCAAAATTTGGAGTTAGAAAAATGAGAGAAAAATTAAGGAGAAAAAGAAGGAATTAAGGAAATGAAAAGGACTACACTTTACCTTGTGTAGTAGATGTTTGGAGACTAGTTGAAGCTCAAAAATTGGAATTTTGGCTCAACTCCAAAAATCTCCTAAAGTCAGCCCCTATTTCTCAAAAATGAAAAAGGGGTGTTAAAATTTGAAAAAAATAGGAAGAGTAGGAAAGAAGGGGTCTAGTACACAATTCTTACCTTGTAGTCAAATTTTCTCTACTATATTCTTCTTCAAGCTTGAGGTCCTTCTTCAAAATGTTGTCAAGCTCTAACCTTCAAAGTCTTCTAAATGTACCTCCAAAACCAAATCCAAACTTAAGTTAAGAAGGTGGAAGAGATGAACAAGGTGATATCCAAAAATGGATTGAAGCTAAAATTTCTTACCTTGTAGTATAGTGGTTCGATTTTTATGGTGTATAAGGATGAAAATGTTGAATTTTTTTCTAAGTATGGAAGAAGAAAGTAAGAAGAAGAGTAGAGAGAAGTTGGGAGTTTTTAGAGAGAAGGAGGAGAAAGGCTTTGAGTGTTAGAATGTGTTGATGAGAAATGAAATGAAATTTTTGTGTAAAAATGCCATAATGGCCGTCCAAGTGAGAGAGGAAGAGAGGAATTTTTTGTTCAAATTGTGTCTTGTAATTTGTCTCTTGCATGGAGACAAAAATGCAAGTCAAAGTGTGGGTCAATTGGAATTTGAGAGTAATAAGAAGAATGTTGGTTAAGTGGGAATAAGTTGGGGAAAATAGTAATAAAGAATTGGTGTATAAGATGATGTGTATAATGTTTGAATTAATGATATAATTATACACAAGATGACTAATATATGGTGTATGTGTACAAGAGTTGGATGATATTTTTATCCCAAAATATCCACAATGGTCGTCCACTATGAGGGCAAAATGGTAATTCCATATTTTTTTTTGTCCCAATTTTGATGATAATAGATGAAATATATCAATCTCCAAAATAATTAGTGATTTCCTTGATCACTTGTAAGTCTCATGATCACTTAATCTAAATCAACATCTTAATTCTATAAGGTAAAAGTCTCTAAAATAAATAGTCTCTTAAATTTCTAAAGTGACTAATAAATACAAAAATAGTACTAATGATCAATCAAGTGATCATAAATGAGGAATAGAATTAATGATGATCATGATCACAAGTAATTAAATAAAATGAATTAAAATACAAGATGTATATATTATTAATAATTACCCGTCAAAATGACGCGGTAAAATAGTCGATCAAAAGCTTAAACAACAATAAGGTTCAACTAATAGCTTTCGGAAAAAATTGGGGCTTCACATAAGCAATCTTCGATATCTTGAAATATTAGGTGGAATAAAAGTCCTGTTATAGATTCGAAATCGCAAGACGAGAAAGTCGCCCCGCGATCGCGTATTGATCGGTCAAGACGATCCGATAAGTCAAGGTGATTTAAGAAAATAAAATCTTTTATATCATTATTAAAAGTCAGAGGGTCCAGGGCTGTTTCTTTAAAACAGAAATAATTTGAGTTAGGTCCTTGTAAAAAGAAAATTTACAATTAGCCTCGTTTTGTAAAAATCAATACTTTTGGGTTAAAAATTGAATAAGTAAATGTCTCGACCTTGAAAAATTATAAGGTCAGTTACTAAATTCTCTAAATTGTTCAGAGATTCAAGTTTTTAAAGTTTTGAGGTCGAGTGTTTATAAAATTCTCACATTGGCCCCAAATTTGTTAAAATTGTCATTTCGGGCCCTAAGTTTAAAATAATTGGAACTCACAAACCGGAAGGGATTTTAATGTGAATCCAGTTGTAAAATGTCACTAAGGTCAGTGGGATATTGGGACAAAATCAGTTTTAAAAGCAAATAAGTATAGGTCCCTTAACTTTTGAAAATCTCATTTTGGTCCCATTTTGAAATAATTGCCTTTAAGGCTTTTAGGGGTCCAATTGTTATGAAATTTGAACCTTGGGTCCAAAATATAATTATGTTAAAGTTAAATTAGTATTTTCAGGTTCATGGACTGCATAAGTCCTATAAATTTCATTTTGGTCCTTAATTTTAATCTTTTACGATTTGGTCCCTCAATTTTTATAAAATTACTTTCCAAGCTCTAAACACTTGGATTTTTGGAATACACTTAAAATATATTATTTCCAGTCCCTTAATAGTTAAAATTTCAAATTTTAAAAATAGGGTCTTGTACATTTTCGAAAATTGCAATATGACCCTTAAACTTCTAAAATTTTACAATCTAGTCCTTGGGCTTTTAAGGGTTGATTTTATTTATCTAAAAACTCTTAAAAATTTATTAAAATGTCCAAATATCATTTTTGAACCTGAGTACAGTCCCAAATTTCGAAAATTACAGAGGGGTCCCTTAAGTTTTGTTTTCTTGCAATTAAGTCCACCAACTTTCCATTTTCGCATTTTAAGTCCAAAAACTGAAATTTAATCAATTATGCTCGACTTGTCCAGGTTATAAATCATACAAAACATGGATTTCAAGGGTCATACATATACAAGTCCATTTCACACAAGAATTCATCAAATATCACAATAAAGTGTACATGTATGCACCTATTTTTCAACAAATAACATTTTGAGCCATACTTGAGAAATTTTCAACTTGATACAAGAAATTAACATGCAATACATAACATATATATATATATATCTCAAGTGCTCAATATCAAAATACTACATGCATTTTAAGTAAAAACACAGAAGTTGGAAAGATTTTCAACCCACCTTAAAATGAACTTGTTGGTGAAAGATGAAATAAATCACTCTTGAAGGAGAAGTGACTTAGGTCAGTCCCTAGGTCAAGGAATACTAAAAAAATGTAGGAGTTAGGAAATGAGGTTAACAATTTAAGGAAAGAAGAAGGAGGTGAAGAAAATTGGTAAAACTACACTTACCTTGTGTAGTAGAGGAAAAGAGACTAGTAGAGGTCTCAAAATGGGTCTCCTTCTTCACTCTTAAACTAACTCTTAAGGTCAGCCCCTAAAAGTCCAAAAATGAAAATGGAGTATCAAAATTTTGGAAAATAGAAGAAAAAGAAGAAAATGTACTAAAAATCCCATTTCTTACCTTATAGTCCAATTTCTCTTCAAAATCTTCAAAGTCTTGAAGTTCTTTTCAAGATGATGGTAAGGCTCTTAGTGTCTCCCAAGTCTTCTAAGTATACCTCAAACCAAAAATCAAACTTAGGTTAAGAAGTGAAGATGATGAGCTAGAGGATAACAAGATGATTTTTAGAACATAATTTCTTACCTTATTGAAGGGGTGTTCGAATTTGTTGTTGAAGTAGAGAGGGGTGTTCTTGAAATTTTGGTTAAGTGTTTGAAGGTTTGAAGAAGAAGATGAACTTATGCTTAGAGAAAATATTGGAGGATTTTTGGAGAGAAGTTGGAGAGAATGGCTTGAGGGATGAATGTGTTGGTGAAATAAAGTGTGATGAATGAAAGTTGAACAAAATTTCTTGCCCATCTAAGTCCATTTGGCCGTCCACTGGGGGAGGAGACAAAACATTTTTGTTTTGTTTTTGGTAAAAAAATAACTTAGTGGGAATAATTGGGTGATTTAGGAAATACAAATTAATTAGAGTCCTTTTACTAGGGACATGAAGCCAAAAGCTATGTTTAGGGAAATTATTTGTTTGTTGACCAAGATGTAGTGGAATATGTAGGGTAATTTAAATGTAGGTTTGAAAAATAAATTGAAAAATTCTCCAATTTTAATGAAATTTGAAAATTAGTAAAATAAAATATTTGGTTTCTTTCTTTTATAAAATTTAGAGAAATACAAAATATATATAAATATCCATAATTGAATATTTAAAAATTTAAAATTAAGGATGTGAAATAAGAAATGTGTATTTCAAAAACAACAATTTGGAAGTTATTGGGAATGAATTATAGAATTAGATCAAATATTTGGATAAGGGTCGAAATGTACTCCTAAATTATCGAGGGTCTAATATTTCTAAAGTCGTAGTCATTCGATCAAGTATTAATACTAGAGGAGAATATAAAATTTGCTAAGCTCAAAAATGCGAAATGCTTAATTGACGTTAGAAGAAATAAATAAAAGTAGAGTCGCGCTTCATTAATAATAGGTTTGTGATACATAGCCGAATAAATAATCACTACATAACACCGTATCTCACGTTGTTAAAATTCGGGCCTCACAATCACAAACCGTCTTTTCGTTGGTGTAAATAATTACTAGAATTATTTATTTGGATATGCACACTTTAAACCATTGGAGAACTTTGGTGATGCTCAAGAAGAAAAACCGTAGAGAGAAATTTTAGAGAGAGATTATTCTTATTCCATGTAGGGACGATTTTCATAATTAGGCGATATTGTAGGGGGAGATATCAATGTATAACTCAATCCCATATCGCTTGATTAGAGTCCTAATGGGGGGGTTTCTAGATAAACCTCATCCGAATAGACTTTATTATCTCAAATATGGATGCAACCTAATTACACCCAATATATTGCAATCTTTGTCCCATATCCGCAAAATGGTCCCATTTATGAGTTCTTTTGCAAAAGAGTCCCACCATTACATTTTTAACGGAGGCGATTGCCAGCTCCGTTAACATGTAGCTTTGAAGGGTTGAAAAATTGTATATTTAGTCCGATATGATTTGTCATTTGCAATTTTAGTCCCATAGGAACAATTTTTTTGCAAAAATAATCCCGCTTATTATATTTTTAATACTGCAATTGTCAGCTCCGATAGAAATTGAATTTGGAGGCAAAAAAATAAGCGGCTTATTTTGAATGTCAATTAAAGAAAGAAAAGAAAAAATTGAATGCAGTGTTTTTAAATTTCTCTCTCTAATCGAAAAATTCCACATGTGTTGTGTCTGACTTATATTTTCCCTAGTTAGTTAAATACGAGAAGAGAAAAATTCGGGATTTAATACGTACGAGTACATTATGAAATCATTAAAAATTACGGTAAAAAAACCGGAAAATTAATATACCGACTCGACTCTTAACGTACGAATAAAAAACAAATATAAAATAATTATTTGGAAGTAAAAATACAAGTTATTTTAATATTATTTTTATATGAATTGTATTTATAGTTATGCTTAGATTATATTAAAATCAAGTTAAGGTGTTTTATATTAATTAATTTACAAATATTACACAATTTAAAAATGATTAGTTTAGTTTTATGTGAATTGTATTTATACTTATATTTAGATCATACAAATATTAGTATATGGTATTTTTATTATATTAATTTATAACTTAACATAACTTAAGAATAGTTAATTAATAATAATTAGTATATTTGTATATTATTAATATTATTATTTTATAATGTACATAATATTTATGTTATATTTATAAATGACTTTTTATTTTTTTATTAATTTACATATTAAAATATATTAAATGAAGTATATTAAGCCAAGTATTATTTAAATAGCTATAATATGTATGCTAAACATTTAGTTTAGAAAAAGAAGTATCTAATATATACCAAGAGGAGATTTTAATTTGTTTAACTAGCTTTCTTTTATTGAATATTATAAATTAAATGTATTGGTCGGGACTATTTTTGCAATCGGACCATTATGCATAGATGGGACCAAAATTGCAAATGGAAAAATGTAGGACTAAATATGCAATTTTCTCCACAAAAAATCTACGACTTAATGTTCACGTGTAGCGCACATAGTCTTCGTTAGTTTTTTGATGGGTATGGGACTAAAGTTGCAAGTTTTGTATCCTATGGAAGTATCATTGCTTTAAAACAAATTATTGGACTATTCTATATCTATATCTATATCTATCTATCTATACTTATTATAAAAGTGTGAATGATTTTTAAGGTTTCTTGAAAATTTTGACTTGCCAAATATATCGTTATAGTAAAATTAGTTTAAAGGGCAATTAAGTGATTTTCTATATTGATTTTCTTTTAATTTTTTGATAATATGATTAGTGTCTCTTTATATTTCAAATTCTTTTTATATTCTTTCATTTAATTGTAATTCTTAAAATATTTTGAATTTTTAAATAATATTCACTTCATATTAAACTAGAAATCTAGAGCTTTCCAACTATATGTCATAAGCATATATAAAAGACTTCAAACGAGATAATTTTAGCCATTTAAAGTTGAGTGTTTCGTAAAAATGTACATTTATAATATTTTTCTTTAATTTTCTTAATAACTGAATACATCTACAAAAAGAACAAGAGTATGAATTTACAACTAAATGAAGATAAAAATAAATAAATAAGATTAATGAATTTAGTTTGATTTAAATAAATAGGAGGATAAATATATTTTCTAAAATTCATGTTTGG
This sequence comes from Rehmannia glutinosa, assembly GCA_016081115.2. Taxonomy (NCBI): domain Eukaryota; kingdom Viridiplantae; phylum Streptophyta; class Magnoliopsida; order Lamiales; family Orobanchaceae; genus Rehmannia; species Rehmannia glutinosa. Next base: position 85,499,517 of record CM071936.1, on the reverse strand, counting down.
TTGCAAATATCCTATAAAATAATAAATTTATCATTTATCATTTATAATTTAATGATACATTTTTTAGATACGTGAAGATGGGAGTTTGAGACCATTGAGAATTATAGAAAACTATATGTATTTCCAATAAAAAAATAATTAGTTTTAAGATTAGTGAAATATAAGTTATTACTACAATTTTGAAGGAAAAATTTGTTATCAAGCTTTATTCAATAATCTTTATCTTTGTTGTTTTATTTTTTTATAATAATGGATATACTATTTAACATGATTTATATTCAATTTTTTATCAATGCAAAAACTTGGGTTATCATTTAGCATATAACATTACACCATTAATTATTTATAATGCATCTAATGCAAAAAAATTAAAAGTAATATAGATGTCTCCATCTGTCAAAACCAAACAAGAGAAAATTTGATTGTAAATTAAACATAAAAACATATATAGTTTTTATCTTTGTTTTTAAGTTTTTCTTGAATTGAGTTATATAAACAATTAGTTAATAATTCATTATGATCTATACTTACTAAAAATAAAGTATATATTGAAACAATGTTAAAAATTTAACAATCATATCAACAATGTTATACATGTACTCAATATCTATGGTTAACATGGGTAGTATATTAACTAATTTCTATTTAGAGGATATGTAATTATTTCAAACAAATTATTAATTTGCAATAAATCTAACAAAGAAGATTTTGAAACAACAAGGAATTAATAATATTTGAAGTACTTAAATATTTTATTAATCCATCAAATCATTATTTCATGAATTTTAAATATAGATTACAATTGAATGTCATACAAGGTGTCATTTATGTTTGAGTAGGCAGTGACTATATATATCAGATCTCCAATAAGTGAATATTCAATATTGATTGAATATGTAATAATATTATATTATAGATTACTTATCTTTCTTCATAGTTTTATGTTTCCTTTCCTATTAATATATTGTTGGCATAGTGCATGAAAATAGATCGTGGTTTAATAATTTATATCATATAACCATGCGACTTTTCTTTCAATTATAATTTATTGACCATTTCCAATTGTATTGTTTAGTCTATTTTATCTTCATTTCTAATATATAAATATTTAATTTAACCAGGAACAACATGTGAGTGAGATTACATGGAGCTAAGGGCTCATATGACCACATTTCAATTGAAAATTTCTTTTGACTATTTTCCTTGAGAGTGAGTATTGGTTTTTGCGCGATAATTGAAAATATATTTGGTTGAATGTAAAATTTTAAAATTAAATATTGGTTTAGAAATGAATTGATATTCGGTTGAGTATTTGTTTTAAAATTATTTTTACACAAAATAAGTCATACAATATGTAATTGAAAATAATTTTATCGGTAAGTTAGGGGTTGGCTTAACAATTAAATTTTAGTGAAAAGTGAGAGATAGTGGTGTAAATTTGATAAATGTGATTGAATGACAAGGTAGAAAAATATGTAAGAAAAGTAGCTTTGAAAATTAATTTAAAATGAGTTGTTTTTTAGTAAAAGCACTTGAAACAAAAATATTTTCGATTTTATGAATAGTACAAAATCGGAAATAGATGTTTGGAAATGCGAACATACGAAAAGAAATTTACTTCCTCATCACTCTTAACGAAAAAGTAAAGGCACGGGTGGGTGAATGGAAAACTTAATATTATAGCTTAGTCGATAGATAACATATACACATTTCGGACATGTACAAAAAGAGAAAGACATATACGCGTTAATCAATCATGCTTGGGCTAAGAATAAATTAAAAAAGTTGCAAAAAGATCTCAAACCAAGCATGAAGAATGGACACTTACAAAAGTAAAACAAGAGTTGAATTGATACAAAATGAGTTCTTGCAATATTGTTTTTAATTGCTCTTTAGTTTTTTTAATATCCATTGTATTTTGTTCAATGATATATCATGTAATTATCGTGTTTTGGGTTCAAAAATTTCTACCATACTTCACCTACTAAGAAGTTTAATTTTAATTTTGTAAATTTTATTTTAGGATCATCAAACTACACGAGTGACATTTACTATATATAAAAAAATAATTTACTAAAAACATTATTCCATTTATAAGGTTGATGTTAATTAAATATGAATTATTTGGATTACGTGCAACACACGTACACCTAACTAGTTTTGCAAAGTATGGGACTAAAATTGCAACAGGCATAATCCTATAAGACTTATAATGCAATTTTCTCTAAAATAAAAAAACTATGAAAAAACTTAGCTGCGCTTAAAATTAACTATCATAGGACTATTTTTAACCATTCAAGTTTTTCAAGAAAACCATAAAAGCTATTCATATTTTAGAATCTGCAAAGAGGAAACTGATTATAAGTCAGTGGAAAATATTAGAAGATACGAAGGCTCAAGTCAGCTTTTGATATTAATTTTCAAAGTTAAGCAAAATTCTAATAAATCAAATGCCTGTCGGCTGGTTACATCTTCCAATCGTTTATGGTCTACAAATGTGATAGATCAGTCATTGTCTGGTGGACCATATTATAAGTCCAGTAATACCCCTCACCACACGCCAAAATCTCATTTTCTATGGTGCTTTTAGGAATGCTTTAACTATTTATATCTCATATTCCACCAATGGCTGTCATAAAAAAAGCCATGGATAGAAATTTGATCACCTTTCTACTAGCAATTGCACTGCTGGTACACAACTATCAAATTTGATCACCTTAGAAATAAATCGTTTACTAGTTTCATCCCGCCTTATCTGTCTAACACAACAAAGCTTGAAATCTTGGACCTGTCTTTCAATCCTTTGCAAGGTCAGAGATTGGAAATCTTCATAACTTGAAGATCTTTAGATTACAAAAAAACCAACTTAGCGGTTTTGTACCCTTGACACTCTTCAACTTGTCGAAAATTGAACGTCTTGCTTTATCAGGCCAGCTAACATGTATCGTGATCTTTCAAGACTTGAAGGCCTTTTTCTATCTGCCAATGAGTTATTTGACTGAATACCGTCAAACATATCTGAATGTTCACAACTTCAAATCCTTTCTCTATCGTACAAGTAGTTTGGCGGACCAATACCAAGAGAAATGGGAAAACTAAGGATGATCGAGATATTATATCTTGGCGCCAACAGTTTGACTGGTACGATGTATGTCTGTTGTATATAGTAGCGTTTGTTGCTAACTGTTGATTTTATTTACAATAAACTGACAGGTATGAGTAGTTTGGATTCATCAAAGATTTATTTACAATATTAGCAGTCAAATTAAGAGATGTGCATGCTATAACATTTGGCAGGTGAAATCCCACAAGAGGTTGGCAATCTTAACAATTTGGAAGGACTATCTTTATCTAATAATAGCTTAAGTGGTTCCATCCCTCTAAGTTAATTAAATATCTCGACACTACAAGTGCTTTCACTCTAACAGGCAATCTTGCATCAAATTTGGGTTACAGGCTTCCTAATCTAGAATCGCTCGACTTTTTTGGAAACTTTTTAACAAGTGAATCTTTAGAATTGAGCTTCATCACTTCATTGACAAATTACAGATATTTAACAAGTTTGGTAATTAGTCATAATCCATTGAACGGCGTACTTCCAGCTCCCATTGGAAATCTTTCGACTTCTCTACAATATCTTTATGTTAGTAGTTGTAATCTCAGAGGCAGAATCCCTGAAGAAATTGGCAATCTAAGTAATTTAGTTGGGCTTAGTCTTTATGGAAATCAGCTGACAGGATCAATTCCAAAAAGTTGGGAGAATTTGGAAACTCTTCAAGGATTATACCTTTATGGCAACAAACTAAGTGGATCCATCCCAAACACCATTTGCAAATACAGAAATCTGAACCAACTTATTTTAAGTGACAATCAAATTTATGGTGCAATTCCACACTGCATAGGAGATATTACTACTTTGAGTGTTCTTTATTTGGATTCCAACAAACTGGACTCCAATATACCATCAAGTTTGTGGAATCTCGTAAAGCTTCTTCAGCTGAATCTCTCCTCAAATTCACTGGTTGGCTCTTTATCGCCAGAAATGGTGAATCTGAAGGTTTCTACAAGAATTGATTTGTCCTTGAATAAGTTCTCAGGTGTCATTCCCAGCGAAATCGGGACTTACAAACTTTGAGCTTTCTCAACTTGGCACATAACAAGTTACAAGGTACTATTCCAGAATCAATAGGAAATACGGTAAATCTTGAGATTCTTGATCTATCCCATAATAATCTCTCCGGCATAATCCCCAAATCCATGCAAAAACTTCGATACCTTACATCCTTTAATGTCACTTTCAATGGTTTAAATGGTGAAATTCCCACTGATGGCCATTTTAGAAACTTCACATTTGAATAATTCATGTTTAACAAAGGGTTATGCGGTGATCCCAAATACCATGTTCTACCGTGCCATGCTAGTAAAGTTGATGAGACCAAATAGGAAGCTTGAGTTTTGCTTATCTCTTTGGGGACTTCAGTCGATAGTTTTAGTGGTGATATTGGCATATATTGGGATAACAAGATACCGAAGGAAACCAATCACGGGAATAAGACATTTTTGGTGTGGAGGAACACAATTGAGAATTTCTTATTATGAGCTTCTTGCAACCAATGGGTACAATGAAAGCAATCTCCTTGGCAAAGTGGTAGTTTCACTCTGTTTACAAAGGAACACTTAGAAATGGAAAGGATATTCTTTGTAAAGGTGTTCAATTTGCAGTTGGAAGGTGCATTTAAGAGTTTTGAAGTGGAATGTGAGGTGTTGAGAAACCTTTGCCACAGAAATCTTTGTAAAGTCATTGGTTGTTGCTCCAATGAAGACTTTAAGGCCTTCGTACTTGCGTATATGCCTTGTGGAAGCCTTGAGAAATGGTTGTATTCACACAACTACTTCTTAGACATGGTTCGGAGAGAATTAACATAATGATAGATGTAGCTTGCGCTTTAGAATATCTGCATCACGGTTACTCGATTACTGTAATTCATTGTGACAAGGTTTGTGTAACATCTTTGCTTGACCCAAATATGACAAGACACCTATGTGATTTTGGTGTTTCAAAACTTTTAGGCGATGGGGAATGCATCGTCCGGACCATGACACTAACGACGTTGAGTTAACATTGCACAGGTAAGACCTCGATCATTACTTCAAGTTTCACTTTTCGATGCGTTAATGTTCTTTCTTTTAGTTACATATCTTCTTTTTATAAGACTAGATAAAAAAATCAACTAACATTACATTGTGTTTTATTGTAGAGTATGGAACGGGAGGGTTTGTATCGTGAAATGTGATGTTTATAGTTATGGTATCATATTAATGGAAGTCTTTACAAGGAGGAGGCCTATTAATGAAACTTTCACTTTGGAACTTTGAGCTTAAGGAGTTGGATGAATGATTCCATGCCCAATGCAATTATCGACATCATTGATCCAAACTTACCGAGGCGGGCGAAGATGGGTTGAATCAAAAGTTGGATTGTCTATCCTCAATAATGGAGTTGGCTTTAAATTGCTGTGGAATCTCCTCATGAGAGGATGAGCATCAAAGATGTTGTTCAAAGATTGAATAGGATAAAATTCCAACTCCTTGCTATTTGATATCTTTGAGACATGAGTCTTGAGAGTACCAAAGAATGTAGTTAAGTTTCACTAATTATAATCTTGGTTTACATTTATTTTGACCGTGATAATTTTTATTGAGAAAAATAAGACCAGGATTAAAATATGCAATCGTAGTAGAACCGATTCCATTTGGAAAAAGGAAGATCATGTAAGCGTAGTCCGTAGTAGAGGATGTATCGGTGAATACATGCACATTCACTACTTCCAATAGCTACAATCATTTTACATAATTCCACAAAGATGTACAAAATTTCTCATCTAATTTCTTGTGAAAACTTTCGATGAATGTTGAACTGTCATCAAACTAAGAATACGAAATAGTAATTGTCAAACAAAATAAGTGATATCATATCCTACATGCTTTCATCCTCTGTGTTCATACAAATTTTGCACATAAGGTTGTATCTGTTTGGACAAATTTTATAATACATTTGTGATAGCACAAATAAGCCTCCTTAGAAATTAATTCCCTTCTCAGAAGTATGAACACCATTTAAAGTTAAAGACTTACTATTTACACCAACCAATTGTAACTACGTACCTCTTTCGTCTAATATATGCAATTCTTTAATGCAAATTGGTTCCTAGAGCACATGGTCTCTCATTCATTTTTTCTCATTTCTTGTAAATAATCACATCATCCGCATCCATCTTCAAGCACGTACGCCAAAAGAAAGAAATATGTAACATATATGCGAGAAGACATATGAGACGACCCGCACAAGGTTTCATCAAAATCATTCAACCCTATCTATTACAAGTTGAGTTACATTTGAAATGTGGTGCCAACTTCCTAATCTAAGTTTTAAATGGTATCATCAAAATCTATACATAATTTTTCTCAACACGCGGGAACACTAGATGGCGCGCACATGTTTAAGCGGGTGCGTGCGGGCGCCTTGCCATGTTAGCTTGATTCTTCGATGGTTGCCTTGGATGCATCCGACTCATGGGATGGTTGCTAGACGAGTTCCACACCTTGGTGCTTACTTGGTGGGCGGTTGGCTTTAATAATTGCCCACGACACTTGGCGGCATTGGCAATGGCGTCTTAGCGGCCTTTGCCACATGTTAGGCCGTGATTGGTTGTTGCCTTGTGAGATGGGGGATTGTCCTGCATAGTTTTGATAGACTATATTTATGTCGCCCTAACTTGCACGATTTTGGGGAGATCATTGTGTGCAAGCTTGGCTATTCCTTTTTATTGTGCCTTGGAAGTAATAAATAGATTGAGGTGTGTTCCTGTAAATTGTGTTGTGTACTTTAACATTAGGTGTTGATGTGTGTGTGACTTAACATTGCTTGTGATTGTGTGCTTGACTTGCTTTGATCAAATTACTCTCCTACACTAAATTAAACATGAGTGCTTACGAGGGTGTGGGAAGGCCGATCGATTGGTGCGCAATCGGGCCGCATGGTTGGCTAATTCTTGCAAAAATATTTATAGCGTTAATTATCCTTGTGACACCTAGTATAGTGCACACACAATCAAAACGTGAGAATGTCCCATGAATATTTCTACTCTAGCGGGTATTCGAGGGTCGGAATGTTGTTATTTATCGCCCAAAATTTATTTTGCTGGCCCATTTAAACATATCTCCTTAGCAAACAACCCAACCCATACCACTTGGATGCAGCCCCACAAATTGGTCAGTGGGGTCTAATGATATCCGGGTTGAAGGACCGCGGATCTTATTACCTAAATCTGGACCGCTCATTATAGGGTTTGAATCTTAGCCTTCTATTTCACTCTTTTATTCCAGTCCCCCAAACCCTAATCAGTCAGACCAAAAATCTTTCACCCCTAAGAACGGCTTATCCTCTCTCTCACTATACATTCAAGTCTGTCCTTGTTTCTTTGTGAACTTGGTTCGAATCTTTGTGGGTATTTGTGTGAGGATTCCGATTCCTCTCTTCGTGTTGGGGTTCGGAATATTTTGAGGGTTCTTTGTGCGCGTTCGGTGTGCGGGTGATAGGCGGTTTCGGTGGTCCTTCTCCGGTGAGTTTCGGTGGGGCTTTGCAACCGTGGTTGGGTTTGGTGTTCGTTGGGGCTAGCTTTGTTACGTCCGTGCCTTCGCTTGTCCGATTTGGTGAAGATTGTGCTTATTCCCGATTTCGAGCCGAACGGAGTCGACCCTCCTTACCTCACCCACCCGGCGTCTCACGATTCGAAGGGCTTGGCGGAGCGACCCCATCCCGCCGCTATTTCGAGCGGGCTGAACAAAGGGTTTTGTGTAAACCCCATTTGGTGATATCACTCTTTGCTCTTGCTCATATTATTTCGGTCCTTTATTTTATTTCCGGCTTTTGCTTATTTTACTATTTTCTTTGTAGTGAGACATGCACTTGGATGGAGCAGTGCCTCTGCGTGGGTGTTGTTTGTTGTTCTTTGCGTTTAGTAATTTTAGATTATTATTTAGGACGGATTGTAATCCCTAATCCCTAATCCCATAGGCCAAACTTTGTAATAGTTTATTAGTTAAATTATTGGAATCATTATTCGGCTATGGCGACGGGCTTGACAATGGGTCGATACCAACGGTGGTATCGAGCATCCCCCTTTGGCGGTGACGAAACCCTTACCCTAGGGTTTCGCTCACAGTAAAGAGGCTTTAACTCACCTTTTCTTGCTTTTATTAGTGTAGCCGCTTGTCGCGGATTTATCGCTTTCGTAGTGTAAATACCGCTTGTCGTGGTTTATTTCTTTAGTCTTTATTTCTTTCGGGATTCGTGTGATCCCTTATTTTCTCTTACGTGGTTGATCGTCATTACGTGGTTGATCGTCTTTTCGGTTTTTATTTAGTATTAAAGGAACTCCGAGCGTAAAAAGCGCTTGACCTACACCGCGAGTGTAGTGGAATCCTATGGTGCGAGGGGTTTCTATCTACGACCCTTATTTGTGTTTTCTCGCCGTATTCTCGATTTTTCGTGTGATTGTTGTTTGTTCGTGACTATAACTTGCTCTGTGTGCCTTGTTTTCAAAACTGTTGTGTTTTTGTGAAAATGGTCATGTGCCTAGTTATAATCTTGAACCGTTTAATGGAAAAACTGATTTTTCGATTTGGCAACAAAAATGAAAGGGATTTTAATTCAAAGAAAAAGGTTTATAAAAGGCTATTAGTGGTGTTTATGGTGAAAAAGATACACTAAAAGAAAGTTGAAATTGATGAGTATGCATATTCTTCTATCATTTTAAACCTTTCGACTCGTGCTAAGAAAAGTTGGTAAACTTGCTTCGCAAAAGCTTTGTGGGAAAAATTAGAAGAATTGTATACGGAAACTTCTTTGCCTAGTAAGTTGTTTTTGCTTGAAAAATTTTTTGATTTAAACTTGACTTAAACAAAGAGATTGATGAAAATTTGGATGTGTTTACCAAATTAATTCAAGATATTAAGTTGACGGGTGATAAGAATATTGATGATTATACTCCGATTGTGCTTTTGAATGCTATTCCTGAGTCTTATAGTGATGTTAAATGCTTATTATTAAGTATGGTAGGGACACGATCACACTTGACACTGTTGTGAATGGCCTTAAAAGCAAAGAATTGGATTTAAAAGTCAATAGAAGCTCCAGCAAAATTCTGGTGAGGTTATGCATGTGAGAGGGCGTTCTCAAAACAGGTTTAATAAACCCGGTAATAATAACAACTTAAATTTGCTAAGAAGAAAGGAAAGAGTAAGTCTAGGTCTAAGTCTCGCCTAAAAATCGGAAGTGCTATGAATGTGGTCAAAGTGGTCATTATGCTGGGAATGCCCTAATAAAAGAGGAAATCGAATTTTAAACAAAATGAGCATGCTAATATGGCTTCTACGAGTGAAAATGTGCCGATGTCTTTATGGTTTATGAAAATTGTCTTGATGTGAATTACGTGCGTTCAAATTCGTGTGTGAAACCGAATGGCTTGTTGATTCGGGTTGCACTTTTCATATGACACCATTTAAAATGCTATTTTCTAATTATAAAGAACTGTTGCATGGTTCTCGTGTCATTGGCTAATAAAAAACGAAAGTGTAATATTGTTGGAATTGGTGATGTCTGTTTAAAATTTGATTCGGCTATGTTTTGACTTTGAAAAAGGTAAGGCATGTGCCACGATTTATGTAGCAATCTGATTTCGTGTGCTTCTCTTGAGGATGACGGTTTAGAGGGAAAATGGGGAAAAGGCTTAATGAAAATTTTAAAGGGTAACTTGGTAATTTTCAAAGTTGTGAAAAGGAGAAATTTGTATGTTTGTCTTTCTTTGAACTTGAATCTAGCCTCGCAAAATTCTCGTGAATGATGTGTGTGGCTCGAAAATGACAAACCGATTTATGGCATAAACGTTTGGGTCATATGAGTGCTAAAGGTCTTGAAATTTTGCGAGAAAAATGGTTATTTTGGAAAAGATAAATTGTCTTGCATGCCATTTTGTGATTCTTGTGTTCTTGGCAAACATTCTAAAGTTAAATTTCATGTTTCCTCTTCTAGAATAAATGCATGTTCGAAATTCTTGAGTATTTGCATGCCGATGTGTGGGGTCCTGCGAGTGTTACTACGCATGGTGGTTCTAGGTATTTTCTTTTCGTTATTGATGATTTTTCAAGAAAAGTTTGGGTGTTTTTGTTGAAAAACAAATCGATATGTTTGATGTGTTTAAACAGTGGAAAACTTTAATTGAAAATCAAACAGGAAAGAAAATTAAAATCCTAAGAACTCGATAATGGACTTGAATTTTGTAATCAGTTGTTTGATAACTTGTGTCTTGATTCCGGTATAAAACGGCATAAAAAGATTCCGTATACACCGCAAAAAAACGGTGTAAGCGGGCGTATGAATAGAACTTTACTTGAAAGGGTGAGAAGTATGCTTGCTTGTTTCGGACTTTCAAAAAGTTTTGGGGTGAAGCTGTTTTAATCTTGCCTATGTGATTAATCGATCTCCTTTGTGCCTTTAAGTGGTAAAATACCGAATCTGTGTTTACGGGTAAAGAAATCGATTTTTCTAACTTGAAAGTGTTTGGATGTTCTGCGTTTGCACATCAAAAACTTGATAAACTTGAACTGAAATTTGTGAAATGTGTTTTTCTTGGTTATCCCGAAGGTGTTAAAGGTTATAGGTTTGTGGTTGAAATCTCAACCTGGTTTTAAAGTTTTAATTAGTAGGGGACGTGACATTTAATGAATCTGAAATGCCTTGCTTGACTATGCCTTTGTCTCGATTCTGAAAATGATACACCTAATAAGGTGGAGCATGTTCTAGTGTGGATATTTTTCACGATCTTTGTTGTGCATGAAAATCATGAAAATGTGCTGAAAATCGAACTGTTATGCATGAAATCGAATCCGATTTTGCATGATTTTGAACCTGTTTTGCACGAAAATCATGATGAAGATCTTTGTGCATGATGAAATACTTGATGAAAATGAACGAGAAAATGAAAATCTGCATGATTATCAACTTGTTAGAGATAGGGCAAGACGAAACATAAGGCAACCTGCTAGGTTTGTTGATTTTCATATGACTTCATTTGTTTTTAGTGTGTTTGACTCTATTGATAATTCTGAGCCTAAATCTTATGAAGAAGCTTTAAAATCTAAAAATTCTTTTGAGTGGTTAAATGCTTTATGAATGAGGAAATGAATTCTTTGCATGTTAACAATACTTGGATTCTTGTGCCTAAACCCGCTAATTGTTCTTTGTGGATGTAAATGGCTTTTTAAGGTGAAGAATGAATGTGAATCTGTTAGATTTAAAGCTAGGTTAGTGGCTAAGGGATTTACTCAAAAAGAGGGAATAGATTATACATAAATCTTTGCTCTGTTGTGAAGTTTACTCTTTGTCCGAATTATGCTTGCATTATGTGCTCGATTTAATTGGGAATTAAAACAAATGGATGTCAAAACTGCGTTTTTGCATGGTGATTTGGATGAAAAAAAATCTATATGCGGCTTTATTGGTTTTGTTGACAAAAAGAATCGATTTTGTTTGTTTACTTAAACAATCCTTGTATGGCTTGAAACAATCTCCTAGATGTTGGAACAAGAAATTTGATGATTGCATCTTTGTCTTTGAAATTTAAACGAAGTTCTTATGATCATTGTTTGTATTTTAAAGAAGATGCTAAAGTTCTGTTTTCTTGTTGATTTATGTTGATGACATCTTTGTTAATTAGCCCTTGTGTTAAAACTGTTGAGCATGTTAAAAACTGTCTAAGTGCTAAGTTTGACATGAAATACTTGGGAGATGCAAAAAGGATTTTAGGAATGAATATTTTTAGAGATAGAAAAACTCGTGATTTTTCTAAATCGATTTCTTATGTTGAAAAGATTTTGAGTAAATTTTCTATGTTGGACTCTAAACTTTTTGTGAATGTTCCTTTGGTGGTCATTTTCTTTTGAGTAAAGAACAATGTCCTAAAACTGATCATGATGTTAATTCTATGAAGAATGTGCCATATTCCAATGCTATAGGTTCGTGATGTATCTTATGGTTAGCACTAGACCCGATATTGCTTATTCGTGAGTTGCTTGAGTAGATACATGTCTAATCCGGAATCATACATTGGAATCTTTGTTAAATGGCTTTTTGCGATATTTGAAACATTCTTTGAATTATAGTTTGAAATTTGCTAAGTGCAAAGATGGGGTTAAATTGAAAGGTTATGTGGATTCTAATTATGCGAATGATAGGGATAACGAGAAAATCAACAACATCTTATGTGTTCACTTTGTGTGGTTCATGTGTTAGTTGGAAATCACAATTACAAAGATGTTGTTGCATTGTCTACGATTGAACGAGTATATTGTAAGCTTGAAGCATTTAAAGAAGCAATTTGGCTTAAAGGCTTGATTTACGAACTTGGTTTTCTTGATGGTAATGTTGTTGTGTTTTCTCAACCAACGGTATTCAATTGTGTAAGAATCCTGTTTTCATGATAGAACTAAGCATATTGATGTGAGGTTTCATTACATTCGTGACATTGTTGCTAAAGGCTTAGTTAATCTTGAAAAAATACCTTCGAATTTAATCCTGTGATATGGGAACTAAATGCACTTTGTGAGTAAATTTCTAACATGTTTAAAAAATTTGAATTTTGATACAGTGATTGAACAATTCTATGCTTCTTTGGTTTTGGAAATGACTTCTTTGTGTGCTTGTTATTTCAGTATTATTATCTTTGTGTGTACAATATGGTTACTTTACCACTGTCCCTTTTGTGTTATAGTTTGTTGTGTGCTTACTATAACTGTATTCTTGCTGCACTGTGTGTGTAGTGAGAAAAATCGGCGATGATGATTACTGTTTTCTATTTTGCTTACTTCTCAGTCGGATGAACCGGTATTGGGCCAAAGGTGGAGAATGTTGTTATTTATTGGCCCAAATTTTATTTTCTTTGGCCCATTTAAACATATCTCCTTAGCAAACAACCCAACCCATACCACTTGGATGCGGCCCACAAATTGGTCAGTCGGGTCTAATGATATCCGGGTTGAAGGACCGCGGATCTTATTACCTAAATCTGGACCGCTCATTATAGGGTTTGAATCTTAGCCTTCTATTTCACTCTTTTATTCCAGTCCCCCAAACCCTAATCAGTCAGACCAAAAATCTTTCACCCCTAAGAACGGCTTATCCTCTCTCTCACTATACATTCAAGTCTTTCCTTGTTTCTTTGTGAACCTGGTTCGAATCTTTGTGGGTATTTGTGTGAGGCTTCCGATTCCTCTCTTCGTGTTGGGGTTCGGAATATTTTGAGGGTTCTTTGTGCGCGTTCAGTGTGCGGGTGATAGGCGGTTTCAGTGGTCCTTCTCCGGCGAGTTTTCGGTGGGGCTTTGCAACCGTGGTTGGGTTTGGTGTTCGTTGGGGCTAGCTTTGTGTCTGTGCCTTGGCTTGTCCGATTTGGTGAAGATTGTGCTTATTCCCGATTCTGAGCGAACGGAGTCGACCCTCCTTACCTCGGCCCCGATTCGGCGTCTCACAGTTCGAAGGGCTTGGCGGAGCATCCCCATCCCCCGCTTATTTCGAGCGAATTTGAACAAAGGGTTTTGTGTAAACCCCATTTGGTGATATCACTCTTTGCTCTTGCTCATATTATTTCGGTCCTTTATTTTATTTCCGGTTTTGCTTATTTTACTATTTTTTTGTAGTGCGAGACCACTGGATGGATCGGTGCCTCTGCGTGGGTCTTGTTTGTTGTTCTTTGCGTTTAGTAATTTTAGATTATTATTTAGACGGATTGTAATCCCTAATCCCTAATCCCATAGGCCAAACTTTGTAATAGTTTATTAGTTAAATTATTGGAATCATTATTCGGCTATATGGCGTACGGGCTTGACAGCGGGGTCGATACCTAACAGTCGGTCCAGGGGATTTTGCCTTATCAAAGATCGTAGGGGATTTTGTTTGTCTATAAAAGCGATTCGCTTTGCCTAAAACGAAAAAAAGAATCAATTGGGGGATTTTAGAAATTTTGAACTAAATCAATCACCACAAGAAAAATAAAAAATAGTGAGGAAAAGTTTGCGTTTAATTTAAATTTTTCGCCAAAATTATAGTTCACAATGGAAATATCAATTTTCTGGCAAAAGCTTGCGACGAATATAACCAATTCGTTGCCAACATTTTCGATTTTTTAAAAAAGAAAAAATTAAAACGTTTGCAAGGAATACTTAAAAGAATTTCGTCTCTAAAATTATCTCCCAAAAAAAAAAGGTCTATGACCAATTATTAATGTTTGGTGGCAAAATTTTAGCACAAAATTTGTTTTTTTCCCCCACGAAATATTTATTACTTTCCTCTAAATCTAATTCCTTCACTGTCAAATCCAAATTCTCACAAATTTTATCCCAATCGAATTCATATTTTGCAAATCAATTTATTTACCTTTTCATTTGAAAAATCGGATGACGGTGCATGTACCTCGCTCTCGCCGGAATAAGACGACGTGCGGTGTGGGGCTGGAATTTTGAGCGTGAGTACTTAATGTTTTTGTGCATGTAGCTCTCTGTTTCTTCTACCATAAAATTTTGCGGCTGAACCAATCGAATCCAAATTGCTGACTATGATTTTTCAGAAGAAAAAAGCCGCTTTGAGGGAAGCACTATTCGTTGTTGTCTCACAAAAGTCTTGCTTAAGAAGAGAAACTCTTGCTTTGACTAAACTTCTAAAAAAGGCCTCTAATCCTTCTTCAGTTTCCTGGATGGTCATTTATGCCTTTCTTTGACATGTGGATTCAAGGGACACAATTCTTCAGCAAGAGGCCTTTTTAGAAGTTTAGTCAAAGCAAGAGTTTCTTGTTCGTCTGACATTGCCAGTGGCAGGTTTGAGTAAACTTGGAAAGCAGTAACCAACTTCTTTGCTTTCACCTTCTGTTTGCCTCAAACAAGAGTGTCAATATGGACTTTAGGATTGAGAAATCAAGGGCCTTTGTTTTCTTCAATATTGATCCAATGGCCTTAAGATCAGTCTTTTTCTGTTGGTGCTGCAGAATTTTGGTTGAAGCTCTTCAAATTCTTTAGGCGCTTGTTCACCATTTTATGAATTATTTTTCTTGTGGATGTTCAACCTTGTTAATAAGTTATTTAAGTTTGTACCTTGATTTCTTAAATTTGTGAGGCTATGACAATCCTAGCTGCTATATTTTACAATTTTTATCTTATCCCCATGCCTGCAGTCTAGATCGTTGTGCTATATCTCTAAATGGTATGTAGTCTAAGAATAACCTATCTATATTTTGGGCTATTTTAACAAATTAATGTTAATTAAAAACCAATTTAATATATTACCGTAATAAAATTAAAAAAATAGGTGAAAACAGCGTTGCTCAAATTATTATTTTTTAAATAATTAGCTAGAAAACAGAGCTTTAAGCTCTATTTTCATATCATCAAATTTTTAATTCATGTATTGTGGAGACCAATTGGTGATAACGGTCAAAAGCAGTACATGAATCTTGCTCCACAGTTTTAAAATCTTAATTCAGAAGACAAATTATTATTTTTTCCGGATATTGTTTTGTAAAAGTTAGCAAACTCTATTCGGCGATTCGGGAAAAAATTAATACGGCCTGTTCAAAGAGATACTTCCAGCAATGGTCATGAGGTTAGTGCTTAAAAACTGAACAATAAATTTGTTCAACTTCAGGTTTATAATTCATTCTCTTCCAAATTTTAGGGATAATCACAAAAACTACCCCGAGCTCGAGCTAAGCTCGTTTGAGATTAAACGAGTCTTTTACGAGCCGAACTCGAGCTAAGCTCGTCGAATATGTTAAACGAGGTTTTTACGAGCCGAGCTCGAACTGTTCGCGAACTACATAATTTTTAAACAAGCCAAGCTCGAACTCCATTAGGAAAGCTCGAATCGAACTTGAGCCGATCCAAAAACTAAGCGAGCCGAACTCGAGCCTGTTCCTGTTCGGCTCGGTTCGGCTCGTTTGCAATTTCACAACACCATTGAAGCTGGTTGGCAGGCATGTTCACAATTTTCACTTCTACATAATTTTCTTTTTTTCTTTTTTTTATTAAGACTAATTAATTAGCTGAATTAAAATTAAATTTTTTTTTATGATTTGAAAACAGATAATTCTAACTAATTTTTTAAAAAATTTAATTTGTGAAAATAGCATTTTGAACGCATTGTTTTTTGCAGAATTTCTCTGAGAAATTCAAGAAAAAAAGCGTTCCAAACGCTGTTTTCACCTTTTTTAAAAAAACAAAATTTAAGATAATATGTTAAATTGGTTTTAATTAACATTAGTTTGTTAAATTAACCTATATTTTGTTGTGAATATTGAGGTGCTTCATACCCCACAACTATTCACTGTTTTGACTTGAATTTGCTTCATAAACCATTAGATTAAGAAAAAGCTAAGAAAAAGCCGGGTTTGGGATTGGTAACGGACTCGTGCGGAATTACCTTTGCAGCCCGAACAACAAAAGCAGACGACATGTTTAATTATCTATTTTTATCTTATTGTTTTTATATATGTAACCAACATGCTTTCTATATACATATGTGTCGCCTAAAAGACTTCCAGATGAACCTAGGAATGATGCACCGAGTGGAAGCTCTTCTTATGCTGAAGAGGACCCATAATTAAGATGATTCTTCATATTAGGTGTTTATTATCTACAATGAATATAGTTGATAATTTTTCATGCGCCGCACAGCTGATAGGGTTGCTTGGTAAGTCCCTCGTTGTTTTGTTGGACGGCTGCGGAGTTCCCTTCTTGGCTTTGAAGTTGTATTTGCTGACTTTCCTCTTATTCAATAATAAGCAAGGCAATTTCTTCTTCTTCAAAAACAAAAAGTGGTGGAACTTTAAAAATAAAAAAAAGAGATATTTTTATTAAAACATTATTGGAAACCGATAATTGGAGAGTGGACAATAAAACCGAAAATGCGTGGAAAAATGTAACTAATCAAACGAAAAGGATTGTATAAAAGAAGAATTTGGGAAGCCAAAAGGCAATAAATGATATAAAGAATTATGGTGGTGGAATCAAGAAATTCAAGACAAAGTAAAGAAAAAACGAACAAGTTATAAAATATTATAACTTATGAATAAAAATTTATTCGATTAATTAATCCAATTAATTAATACGCTTGAAAATAACTCTTTAATTTCAAGAACCTAGAAATTGTAGGAACACCTAGCAAGTAGCATGATTATCTAGTGATAAGTGAAATAGCGAGTAAACATATATATTTCAATTGCAAGTGTATACATGTACGGTCCTTTCGACAACTAATCTCCCAATTAATGGGTATTGATTATTAGTTGAAATCAATTGATTTAATAACTGTGATTTCATTTCAAGTTTCAATGATTCTTTTATGAATAAATATTCATGATGCCTTCGCCAAGGAGATCTTCAAGAACAAACTATGAAAATACATGAGATTCCCTTGTCAACGGAGTATCGAATTCTATAATGACCAACGACAAACCTCCATGCACAACAATGCAACACTTAAAAAAATCCCCTTGTGATTATCATTAAATCAGAAAATAAATTAGAGTACTATAGGATGTACACAAGGCTACTATCGTGCCTCAAATTTTAGGACGACTTATGTACTATCGCAATATGGAAATTCTTAATTCGATAGTCAAAGCTTCCAGGCGGTTCCAGCTAAAAAAAAATTATTGGCCCATGTTCGGTGAACTGGTTCTCTAACAAGCTCCCACATATATGTACTTGTGCACGTGGATGTTAATGGAATGCAACATCCTCGTCTTGTAAACATGCATCATGTCCACAAGTCTGGTTGGGCTATTCGATGTCTTATCTTGAAAAATCATTTAACGGGAACTAATTTAAGACCAAAGCCTAGGAGACATGTTTCATAACTGCCATCAAATACACAATCATGTTCCATGACATAGCTAAATTTGGTCTACGGACGTTATCATATGTACAAATATATAATAAATGTTAAACATAGGATAAAAAATATATTTTTTATTAATATGATTCCTAATAAAATTGTCTTTACAAGTAGACTAAAATCTAATCTAATTGGAGCATATGACACCTACTCTTAACAATCTCCCACTTGACCCTAGAAAAATTGGTTATACAACAAAACTCATCATTAAAATATATAATTAGTTCATAAATATATTGATACTCGTTGGAGCATATGACAACTACTTAATTATTGTATAGAAAATAATATATTTTTGTGGGAACTCAATAAATTGTTCATAGAATTTCTCAAAAAAAAATTAAAAAATAAATTGTTCATAAAAATTTATTCCAGAAGTAATAAGTATTAAACTTAACAGCATACCCTGAATGATATATTGTGTGGGAAAGCTGGACTTGAAAGTCATGGCAATGCCAAACACCATTAATCGTAGCTCATTTATGGAAGAAATTTCAAAGTCTGACAGTTGTATTCTGCATCGTAGCCACTCGTTGCCTCTTTAGGTACTATCATGGATATCATATCTCCAAAACTTGTAAGTTAACAGGTATAGCTTATTCTAATTAGTTTCCCAAAAATCAACGAAACCACTATATTTCTTCTTCTTTGAAATCTTGCTCGCACATTATGTGAAAAAGCCCTCATTTGCAATGGCAAAGGGTCTAGAAGTTTCGGAAGATTCAAGTAATATCCCTGCCAATGATGTGTATTTCTCAACGCAGATGCTGGCGAGAAGGGGTGGTGGTAGAAAGCCATCACCGCCTCGAAGATGGGTTTTCCATGCACCTCCTGGTCATGAGAAAAGAGCCGGAGGTTGGAATGCATCACCACCACCTCCGAGGTTCAGTACATCTCCTCATCAAAAGAAAAGTACGCCATTGACCCCACCACGGCCGCCGCATTTTTGGATCTCAGGTTATAGATGTTTAGTGTTACTGTAATAGGCATTCACTTCTTGCTTGTATGTCATAGTCAAAGATTTTGATTTTCTTGCACCACTTCTTATTCTTTGTCTATCAATGATTTGCACCTCGTCTTTGTTTCTGTTTGAGTTTCATCTAAATATATTCCTTTGCTCATTGGATTAATCTGAGTGATATACAGCAAAACTATACATTACAACCCCTCCCTCCCTGCCCCTCAAAGACAACGATAAGCAGTTAAGCACATACAGAGTGGTCGAAGTCGAAGAGACACAACATCAACAGATTTGAATGCATTTGTTTCGGTTAAGTTTAGTTTGAAACTTACATCTTAGGAATAGTTACAAAAACTACCCCTGAGATTTGGGGCAATTAAAAAAAAAAAAACCCAAAGAAGGTTCAAAATTACAAACATTATCCTAAGGTTTGATTCTGCCTTGATTTTAAGGGATTATCTGTAATATTTTTATAAATGTACAGGGGGCTTTTGAATTTTTTTCTTATGGGGGGAGAATGTAAAAGGGAATCAAACCTCAAGAATATTTTGTAATTTTTGAACTTCTGGATTTTTTTGTAAGTATCCCAAACCTCGGGGATGGTTTTTGTAATTATACCTAAATCTTATAATTGGGAAAAGAACCAAGGAAGACAAAGTATCTGAACATAAAAAACAAAGTCACATTATTTTGAAGAAAATAAAGTTCATCACTAAACCCAAAATCCAAACATACCTTCAGAATAACTTCTTTCTGTGTTATAACTTCAAAAGAGGGAAGTAGATGTAGAAGAAACTCGGCATCTTTCACATTAAAATCCAAGCAAAAGACAAAAAGGTTGTAAGGACACCATGATTCATGTGCATATCTATGAATTTTACTTCAGATAATTCTCTGCTGCATTTCATAAGCAGCTGCATGATTAACTATTGGCAATAATACAGACATACCAGATTTTTGGCTGGCGATAGTTCTGAAACTGCAGAAGAGGTTACAGCATTAATATGCAACCAAAGATGAAATTTTAAGGTTCCACCTACTCTGTAAAAAACAGATCTACTAATTCAGATTTTCGGGTAAAATATAAGCCGATATGCCCCAAGTAGATTTCGTATACCATGTACAATCTATCTTCCAATTTAATTATACCAATCAAGAAAGATAATTGAAAAGGTAAGGACAAATAGAAAAAGCAAGAGAAAAGTTCTGCTACTGCTATTCCGTTGAATTGCTTGTGATAACTCTTTATTACCAAGCTCCACATTCTTTGTTGCTTCAACTGCCTGTTAAAAATCCAAAAGCAAATGAAAAATCAACTTCAACTAATTTTCTCCACAAGAAAGCAAATGGACGAGAATATCTTATTTAAAGTAAGGGATAATCACAAAACTACCCCTGAGATTTGGGCAAATTACAAAAAAAAATCATTTTTTTGAAAATTACAAAAGACCTCATGAGTATTCTGTATTACACTTTGCCGCTTCCATAAGCAAAAACATTTCAAACACCTCCTTACATTGGTAAAAATATTGCAATTACCCCTTACATTTAAGGCAGAATCAAATCTCAAGGGGTTTGTTTGTAATTTTCAAACATCTCTAGGTTTTCTTGTAATGAAACCAAACCTAAGGGTAAATTTTGTAATTACCTATTTTAAGTAATTATGCAGCACAAAAGGCTTTGTTCACACATTGAACACAAAAAATAATACCAATATAGAACAAGAACCATGAATTAGGCTAGTAATTTTTGTCCCAACTCCCAACAACTCAGGAAGATTGAATTCAGTCAACTGAAACATAGCTGACCTGCTCGTACAAAAACTCTATCTGTTGGGCCTGTTGCAAAACATGAGTAGACATGAGGTGGTTGAGTGCAGACATTTCCACCATCTTTGTTTCAGTCTCTTGAACAGCATCTAACATGCTGGCCAATTCAACCTACATCAACATGACACGACAGAAACTTTTTTTATAGAATGTACTATGAGTCGACTTGCTTAAGCCATGTAGTTTCATTCTTCAATTACCTGAAGGGCGCGTGTCTCGTCATCTAACAGTTGTTGCTGGAATCTAATTGGCTCTGATTGAGCATCATCTGTCTGTCTGACTTCCGAATTGTTTTGTTCTCCAAGCTCTACATTTCCAGAAACAGACCTCTCTGCAACATCAGAAGTGCCACTCCGTTTGAGTTTTCTTCTTGGTGTAACGCGGTTGATAGCATCTTGAAACGCAGAGCTCTAAGCTGATCAAATTGTGATGTCACTGAATGAAGCTTTTCACTTAGAATCAATACCTGCAATATGAGCAAAATAGTATTTCACCTTGTCAGAAAGTCAGATAGAGCAAACGACAATAAATCAAGCCTAATACTGCAGAAATTAATCAAAAAGTTATCAAGTGCCATTGGCTGCCACACCACCTTGCACCACTGCTCAACAAACCATGGACATGCCACTATGTGGTCAAAATCCTAGAAGAAATCATTTGATACTACATTTTCGATCCTGGACTGCACAATTATAAACAAATTATTTTCTTCACTCTTTTCATGTATTTAAGTATCAAACCTTCAATAACCATGTTTTCCAAAGTTCTACCGTTGTCTGAAGGGATAATCACAAAAACTACTTCTGAGGTTTGGTTAATTAAAAAAAACAGAGATGTTTGAAAGTTACAAAGACCCCTTGAGGTTTGATTTTGTGTTGAATGTATCGGGATAATTATAATATTTTACAAATGTAAGGAGGGGTGTTGCTTATGAAGGGAGTAAAGTGATACAAAATCAAACCTCTAGTGGTTCTTTGTAATTTTCAAAAACATCTGGGTGTTTTTGTAACCTCAGGGGTAGTTATTGTAATTAACCCTGTCTTAATACTAAACTGGAGTAAGGACCCAGGCAAAAAATAGTTATAAGTCTGCAACTGTACAATAAATTGAGCAACATACTTATTGATGTTAATCAACTCATATATAAAAGTCATACCACTCCATGCTTGTGTGCTACAGTATCAGCATTCAAATTGTCATTCCTTATGCCAAGCCATCCCTTTGATTTTGCTTCCTCATCATTTATGCTATTTTTGAGAACATCTATTTGTTCTTCTTTGCATGCTTTGATAAAGACTGTAACCTGCATGATGTAAAGATCATCATGAAATATGCAGGCAAATTGATGCTCTAATCCGTGAACCTATGTGTCAATATTTGGCAGGAACCCACCCAATTTAAAAACCTATTTAAATACAGCAAAAATATGGCAAATTCTTTGTCATAGTAAATCACATTCAGCATTTGAAAGAGTAAATTTATTTAGTGCCAAAAATAGTAGTTGGAGCATTAGCTACACGAAACAGAGATCCACTTCTAAATTGAGAAGAAACTGCATGTGGCATAGTAAGCATGCATAGTAAGGACATATGGAATCCAAGTAAGATATGTACTGGAATAAAATTTTAAAAATTTAAATTACAAAAAAAAATGGGAAACCAAGAACCATATGAGCTTAGATATACCCACTTAAATTACATCCCCACTAAAATTACGTCCCCACTAAATTCTTATCAATTAACTTATGTCATTTTTCTCCCATAAGGTGTTCAAAGATCAATCCTTTAACAATAGCCAAAGAAATGCAACAGAAGATTGCGACTCCATGACCTAAACACTTATATTAGTTGAAATGAGTCGTGGGTAATGCGAACACGCCTCCACTATAGAAATTTCAATCCGGAACTGGTAACCTTTGACCAATACAAAATAGAAAAATGAGAACACAATAATGGCGGATAACTGCTGGTAGCGGATTTTGCCTTGCTAGGTCTAAAACTCCCAGGCATGATTGTTTTCCTTGTGAAACAAAAAAAATATATAGTTAACATGTTCAACCATGCAGCAGTTCAACTTTTTCAAGTATGTGATTGCCACTCAATAATGTACTGACTTATCATATGAGAGTGTGTTTAGAAGTAGAATCAGTAACCTGATAACTAGCAATGAAAAATGGATAAGTACAGGTATAAGGTGGGGAAGTAAGTAAATCAATCAGATGATAGACAAATGATAGATTTCTCACTGTCACTTGACTAATGACTACTCGCTTTCCCCACTTAAAACATAAATCTGTAGTATACACATTTTTTGTACAATAAGTAGAATTCAATTCATGCATTCTTTTGAAATTTGTTTTGTTTTGGGGATAAATACAAGGGATAATTACAAAAAAAAAAAGAAAAAAACTATGGCTCGGGCTAATTACAAAAAAAAAAAAAAAACCAAAGATTTTTGGAATTTACAAAAAATCCATTTAGGTTTGATCCGTCGTACATTTTTCCCCTTCATAAGGCAAAAACATTTCAAATGCTCCGTTACGGTTATCAAAATATTACAGTTACCCCATTAAATTTAATACATAATCAAACCTTAACGGGTTTTTGTAACTTTCAAAAAAAAAAAAAAAAAAACTCTTTTTTTTTTTTTGAAAATAGCCCAAACCTTCAGGGGCTTTTTGTAATTATCCCTAAATACAATCATGAAATGGTAGTAACACGTCAAAAGCATTATGTTACATACAAAATGTTGGCAGTAACCACTCCAGATAACATTTGTGGCTTCTTAACAATTTATTGACAAAGAAAGTATGATAGGAAACACAAATCATTAACAATCTTTGTAAACGGGCCTAGAACTATCATCAGAAATTAGCAAAGATAACTAAAATTACTACCTTTTGATAAATAAAAAATGAGGCCTTTGCACAAGTAAGCAAGGGAAAGAATGACGAGAATATCTTACCTCATGCTCAATGCTATCTCTCTCTTGTTCAGTGGTACGGTGTGGATCTACATAATCCTTCTTATGCTTCACGAGGAACTGCTCTAAAGCTCTAATACTTTCAAGCTGGCAGATAAACGTGACATAAATCGACTCAGATGAAAAGCAATATGTGTTGATAAAACATGTCACTTACACTGATTTTAAAAGTTCTTGCCTCCTATCCAAAATAAATATACCGTTGTTAATGCAGCTCTGGTGAAAGATGACCTTTCCCTACTTTTATGCATGATAAAAGATGCCATTATGGCCGCGGTTTTGGACTGCCAAAAAAAATTGCAACTCAGAAAATGAATAAACCATTATGTTCAGAAAATAGTATTATAAAATATAAAACAGAGTTACCTAGACAAAATATTTGCAATCAATGTGTAAGGATTCAAATTGCTTCAGGAATCAAAAATTACGAACTACCCAGGGACTGAAATATAACAAAACAGAGATGGGAAAAGAACCTCATTATATCCCAAATTCAATGCTGCTCGACGCGCAGCATCCTTAAAATCCTCTGTTCTGTCTCTAACTTTTGCCATTCCTTCAAATCCAATTTACGGGGTAAAACAATCTTCTGCAAAAGAAAAATTAAAAACCCTTGAGTGACACTTCTTAATTTGCCTAAGGAAAAGAAAAACAATTCTCGAACCTCAAAAAGACGAATCACAAAAACAACTGAGCAAAATCAAGAAAAATGGCACAACACAATCAACTCAAATATCAAACTAACAGACACGAAAACAGCCACCATTCCCATAATTTCATAACTAATGAATCAAATATTTCAAACCTTTTGAAAATTTAGCAATTAAGTTGGTAATTTATTAAGAGAAGGAAATGAACAAAGGCTCAGTACTATTGAAAACAAACAAAAAAACAATTGGTATCAGAAACAAATTAAATAAACACATACTACACAGACACAACGAGGCAGCCAAATCTACCCTACTCTTGAACAAATTAAAAATTATAAATCAACATAAACGGAAAATGCTTTCTTTGCTTAGATCCACAATACATAGGAGAATATTAACCAAATATATCATCATTACATAAGGATAATTCAATGGATGGAGTGCTGATTGCGGAAAACAAAAGAGAAGCAAATCTGCTACGGTGAAAAGCAGTTATACATCTCAATTTGAGTGCAGTACAGACAGAACTGGCGGTTCAACCGGGAACTGGTGATCGATCTGGTCCAAAACACCCTACCAAACCGGTTTCGGTTTAACCATGTCAAATCGGGAAGACCGGTCAAAAGCCGCTCGAAACCGAAAAACCATCCGGTTAACGAATGTCCAGTTTGTCAAATGAAGAAAAGAGAGGGAAAAGAAAGTCGAGCCCTAACCCGAAAGAAAGTCCCTTCTGCTTTTCGTCATCCCCTTCCTCTTTTTCCGTCCAAACAGATAAAATACTCCAATTAATCAGCTTTTATTTTTGGTTAAATTCTTCAATTCTTGGACAATGGGTTCAATTTCTTGATTTTTTTCTAATCTGATATGTACAAAAGTGTGTGAGTTGTGACTGTGTGCAAGTGTGCGGGGGTGAGTGCTTTTGTGCGAGTTGTGATTGTGTGTGCTGGTGTGTGCGTAGCAGTGAGTTTGTGCACCTAATAGTGTAGATATTAAATGCTAATTTGTGTATTTACTTTAGTTTGTGCATCTGTCTAGAGCTGTCAAAACGGGCTGGCGGGGCGGGCCAGCCTGTGGCCCGCCAAAACCCGCTATTTGGCGGCGCGGTGCGGGCCGGCCTGCCAAAATGGAGGGCCATGCAAGCTCTGGCCCAACCCAACCCGCTATGGGCCGCGGGCCAGCCCGCCAGAATTGATATATGTTGGGAATCTGGAACAAAGATAACAATTCCTTCACATAAACTTTGGAAAGCAATAGCAGACCTGGGAACTGATTGCTTGGTTCATTCATTCCAATCTCTAAACCTTTTTCTCATACCACTTTGTTGCAGGCATAAATTACATCCAAGATTAACAGCCTTTCGCATCAATTTCGAGGTTTAACCACCTACGTCTATTAGAAAATAATGACTAACCTATAACTATCTTGCAATTCGACAGCCAAAAAAATTAAGAAAAGAGGGCAATTCCCAATTTCATTCTACAAATCCAGCAAGCCAAACATTGTGAAGTGGTGAAGAAATCACCTATAAATCGATTGGGTAGCAGGGACAAAGCGGTGGCGAAGCGCCGACAGTTCGACGGCGTCGGAGGTGTAGAGAGGGCAGCCGTTTGTGGAGTTGGGACGTCAGACGTTAGTTTCGTGGAATTAGGGTTTCTGCCTTTTTTTTGCAGTTTTGGGTTTTGTTTGTTTAATATTGGGTTGAGTCTGACTCTTTTCATTTGCAGAATGAAAGTTATCTGAACAAACTAAATTTAAATTAAATTGAAGTACAAAACAAAAAAGCCCGCCCCCCCGCCCGCGCCAGCCCGTGGCCCAAACAGTTCAGCCCATTGAGGCCCGCTTCCAAACGGGCCTGCATAATCCTAACCCAACCCAACCCAATTATTAGGCGGGCGTAACTGGCCCGACGGCTAAGCCCATTTTGACAGCTCTACATCTGTCTGATTTATCTTCAAGTATAGATGATTATTATGAAAGAATGGTTCAAGAAAAATATGTTCTTGGTAATGAAGAGATCAAGTGGAATGAATATTGAATTTTGTTAAATGTACTTTTTGTTAGATATTCAATTATATATTATGTAATTAATTATTGTTAAATTGGTCTGACCGCAATTGAACCAGTCCGACCAAGTTGATCCGCTAACCAGTAGTGAGGCCGGTTTGCTCACCGATCCCATTTTTAAAACATTGCATTCCAAATCCACACTATTTCACTAGCAGTGAGCAAATTCAGTCAAGATTCAGACTTTCGGCCTAAGCTGAACCCTACGGCCTGAACATAAAAAAAAAAAAAAAAAAGGAGAAGAAGAAAAAAAGAAACGAAAACTTAGGATGACCAGATTCCACTTAGATTGAATTTCGTTTTTGATAAATAATTTTCCGCACTTTTTCGTTAATATCAATAATCTCTTCTTTCTAATCTCCATATAAATGCTGAAACTTAAAAATGAAAAACTCGAGCCATCCAAGAGCTAAATATGTTTAAATGAAAAAACTGAAACTGATTGGAATCAGAATCTACTCACAATCAAAAAAGACATCCAAAATAAAATTCAACGAACCAAAAAAATAGAACACCAAAATGTTGAAAAAATGAAATGAATCCAGGCTGACTTTAATTAACAGAAGATTTCAATAATATACAATCAAATCTTTTGTAATCAATTTCAATAAGCTATTTGCCGCAGTTGTGTGCTTATGGGAGAGGAAAAGGAAGAATTTCTTACCGAGAATTACAGAAGAAAATTGACGGGCTCCCGGGAAAAAGGATCGGGGGCTGACGCGGAATTCAGAACGACGGCATAACTGGAGGAGATAGAAATCTTCGATTGAGGGCTTTGGAAGGAAGAGCTTCTTTTGCTTTATTTTGTTTATTGACAAAATAATCCTTAAAATAAGTTTTATATCCAAAAACTTAAAAATGAAGATTAATTTTTTTAAGAAGAAAAATGAAGATTAATTAGATTTTCCCCATTTTCGTTTTTTTTAGAATCAAAATAACTTCGTTCATTCATGACAAAAAAATTACGGTGATTATTGCATGTCTACACGATCATATACTTATATATAGAGATGTAAAAATAATACTGCTCGATAATAGAGTCGGGCTAGGATGTAATTTTGTAAGAAAAAAATTTGGGTCTAGGCTGGCCCGATTGGCTCAAGAAAATCAAGTATATTTTTAATACATAGTTGGGTTGGACTCCCAAAAATAATGGCAGAAGGGTTAGGCCTCAGGTAACCCCAGTCTAATTTTTTCCCTTGGCCTCACGAGCAAAGACCCAGGTAGGACAATTTGATAGCTCTACTTATATATATCTAAAACAAAACAATTATATCTAAATAGATCAGAGAATCGGAACATCGCAACGAACGTTGGACAAAACACGTAAAAATTAATCTCACTTATATCATGTATCCGGGTAATTATTTATACGAATTTTTCACTAAAAACCCATATGTTGGACAAACTATGGGCACGTATTGGGAATAAATAAAAGCCATTTATTTGGATAAATTTATTCATGAAGAGAGATTAAAAGCATTGAAAATTACTTCTCTCATCCTCATATCATCATCTTCTTAGGAGGATGGAGGAAAAGAATATGTAGAGCTGAACGGCTAAAGTTTGAGAGAAGAAAAAATAGCTTTTTGTTCCAGATTAACTTCGTAGTTCAGTCAAAATTCGAACTTTATAACAAAAAAACAATCTTGATTTCTTATCCCAAATAAATTAATGAATTGAATTTCTTCAATATGAATCTACTTTAGATTTTTCAAGTCGATAAATTATATCGATGATTAATTTAAGTTTTGATATTGATGTTGCTATTTAGAAGCGGATCACCCAAGTTAACCGAGTTGGCCAAAATCTTCCGAGAGGAAGTCTTTGAACTAATCCTCTTCTCGGCGGGGAAGTCTTCGCCTTACGCTCCTTCCGAATCGCTAACTCTTGATTGAGAACTTATCGCACACACGCGCAAGCGTTAGAAGGTCCGGGGTTGTCGGGGATGCCCCTCACGCCAAGTCAGCACGGAACGGTGAAGAGAATAAACAATAATCGAATATTAAATTATAAATGCGTAGGATGATTATGAATTAATTATG